>CM076649.1:11392638-11524699 GCA_038496675.1 Rachycentron canadum | reverse complement strand
ATATATATATATATACACATAAACGCATACAGAACCAGATCAACATGGCCATCCTATTGTTATTATCTTCCTTGTGATATACTGCCTACACGCCTACATTCACTTTCATTTAATTAGTTTGCATTATCTGTTAGGACAAATTCAACAAGGTGAAAAGAAGTTGTGTGAAAGCTAGTTGGTAAAATAATTCATTTATTAAAGATATCACTTAATGTGGCTTAAGAATCACTTAATATTTCTTATTTAGATTTATTAATTCACTTTCAACCAGAATGTTTAATTTTCTTATCAGTAATGATTCTGGCTTGAATCTCATTTGTCTTTCTATGTCAAGTACTTTGACTTGTGTGTCACTTGAAGTCTTGTTCATTAACTAAATTCTCTGTTCCTCACCTCTGATATTGTAAAATAAATAACTTCTTTCTGTTTCTCTGATTTGTGGTGAAACTATTTATACTGACTAGAAACTCAACATGGGTTAAGCAAGCAAAAACACTGAATACCAAGCTACTTATACCAAGGGTCTTGTATTACACAATCTTCCATCTTAAGAACAACCTTTGTGAGGAACTGGCTAAAAGATATTCTCACAGTAGGCCAGTCAGGCAAAGGTCAAGTCAGGCCTGAAACTGCATATCATGTGCCACTGTCCAGCATCCAAGCTCATACTATTGTTCTATCAATAGCCTTTACGAAGCAGTGGGATCATATTTTATTTCCAAATGGACGATCTTTAGGAGTAACTCCTTTAACCTACAATGTGAAATACCTGAGTGTTGTCAGTAATGAAATACTAGACAAGTCTTTTTAGAAGTCTTTCTACAAGTCTAGAAAAAACACCCTGAGATATGACCATGACCAGCTGAACCAGAATGTAAATGCAGTGTTTGTTGTGTGTTTAGTGTATTAAGCAGGAGAGTCAAAGCTCTGATCCAGGGAAAGTGGAGAGACTTTACAGATGATAACGTAAGTAACATATATCTATTTCATTGATTACTTATTGATCAGAAAGGCCCCTGACTTAATTGTGTCTTTCTTGTCATTTTGTAATTGCGTGTAATGTCTTCATTCTCATAAAGTCAAGTATAACTAAAAATCTCTCAACTACTGCAGTGTCAAATTTATTCCCTGCTGTAATAGGAGCTGTTTCAGTTTCAACAAAATGTGAAACCTCACATACGGTTGATTTTGGGATCTGTGGGTGCGAGATTTTATTGTCTGACAGTTCATGTTCGCATTATAAATTTTTCAAGGAACTTCTTGGCATGTGTGAACTGAGAAATAGTGTCCGCTGTCAGAGCAAACAATTATATTTTGCCTATTGCAATTTGTCATTTATTTATGTGACTGGAACTTGGTTGTTGTGAGAAGTGGAAAAACAAACACTGGTTTACATGTGTTTCTCCCAATAATAATCAAATGCTTCTTCATAAATTATTTACACCCTTCTTCATTTTCTCATCAAGGTGTTATGAAGCCCACAGAAAGCAGCCACTAAACACACAACGGCTGAATATATTCAACATGTGAACACAAGAGCAAAACAAACAAACTAATTACTGGCCCTCACTAGCATTGTCATTGTCATATGCTTCATGGAAACACCAGGAGGAACTAGCCTACTAGCAACAGCAACATTTGCCAAATAAATTCATAATATCATTAACTGCAAGTTACTAATAAGAGATGGACATGTAACATTATCAAGTTAACTGTATTGGGTGGGAAAAAGTAAGAGTCAACCTGGAGCAGCAAGTTTTGGTGCTGGTGTCACTTTTAAGCTGCTATCTTGCACCACAACTTAGGCGTCCCAGAGGTTTGTGTGTTCAGACGTTTTTTGAGGAATTTTAATTTTCTACAGAACATCAGAAGCGGATGAAAAGATGTGGAAATATGTCCCGAACATTTCAAAGGACTCTGCTATTCTTTCTGATCAGGTAGGATACAGTATATATAGGGCTGAGTGAATTTTCCTGCAGTCACACAAGTAGTTTCATAGCAATGATTCCTACAATGACAAGTCAAAAAGCCTCCTGCAGTAAGTTTTCCTAATCTTCGGTTGAAGGTGTTCATCAGTGAAATCAGCAACTCTTGGTTGGAATATTCATCAGTGATTCAATTCAATATTTATCTTTTTAACTTATACCACAGGCAATATCTTATCTTGGAACTTGTGAAATTCTTTTTTTTTCAGCAGGGCTCTTGTGTTGGTGATGGTGATGAGAATCCTGGGCGTGGAAACTGGACCAACAAGAGAGAATACATACTCTCTATGATCGGCTATGCTATTGGCTTGGGAAATATCTGGAGATTTCCATATGTAGCCTATAAGAATGGAGGGGGTGATTATTTGGCATCAGTGTTTAGAAAATCACCTTTGATAACACTGTTGTAAAAACTGATGAACATCCTGAAAACATAACTTTGTTTCTGTGAGCAGGTGCATTTCTCATTCCTTATTTCGTGATGTTGTTTCTGTGTGGGATGCCTCTTTTCTTCCTGGAAAACGCCATTGGTCAGTTTTGCAGCCAAGGTGCAATAAATGTGTGGAGGGCAGTGCCGATACTACAAGGTAAGCCTGATAGTAATAATGCTAAAGACACCCATCTAAAGACATAAACATCCTCAAAATCAGAAGTAAAATTCAGATGTGAGAGATTCCCATAATTGTATTGTTATAATAAATTATTGTAAAAAGGTAGTTTTGAGGTACATGTGCTTTCCTTGACTCCTGGTATATTTATTTTATTCTACTATTTGTGTTACTGCATTTTGGAAGGAAATATTTGATCTTTGTATTTTTTACTGCCCTTTGTTGATCTGTCTGGCGTATTTGTTGATTACTGAGCCAAAGAGACATTTCACCTTTAGACTTCTTATATGGTTTCTCATTTAATAAAAGTTCAAGATGTAAAGCTTTCAAATCATAATATTTCACCAAAAAACAAACAAAACAAAAAAAACCAGCATTGTAAGCATTAAAGGAGCCAGTGCTATAATTAATGGCTGTTTACAGCCTCTGAATTTGGTGTAGATAAGTATTTATCAAGATTCAAGCTGATAGCAAATAGTTGAACTAGCATAATTTCAATTTATAGTAGTAAATCTAAATCAATAATAATGGTCATTAAACAAAGGTATGAATAATAAATATTTTAACTGGAGATTGTTTCAGGGTCAGAAAAAATACAACAGAGAAATAAAATGACTGTGATTTGAGGGCTCAATGGAGTCAAATACTAGATTAAAAAAATTTTTATATTGCAGTATAGTCTGTTTTCTTTTTCAGGTGTTGGCTTTTCCATGGTTATGGTGAACACATTTGTGTCAATTTATTATAACGTCATCATTGCCTACAGCCTGTACTACATGTTCACCTCCTTCCAGTTTCCTCTGCCATGGTCGAGCTGCTTCAGTTGGGCTGACAGTAACTGCAGCAACACACCTATAGGTGCTGTTTTTATTATCTCTTCTTGTAATCTGTGCTAATTATCATCAGAACAATTTGTGAGGTGCAGTTCATTGTCTTTTAAACACTGCTTCTTTGTATTTAATGCTTGTATTTATCCAATCCACCACATAGACTGATATTTTAAACAAGTCAACTCTTTTTTCCAGTGTCTTGTAATGTCAGTGGTGTTTTAGTGGCCAACTGGACTCATGAAAACATCACTTGTCCTTCTGACAAGATCACAGTTGCAGTGCAGAGTCCGAGTGAACAGTACTGGGAGTAAGAATCACACACACTCACACAAACGAGCATAAATTTACACACACTCTTTTCATACTGTACAGCCACATGTCTCTCCTCCTCAGTCACGTGGCTCTGCAGAGATCCAGTGGTCTAGATGAAACAGGACCAGTAGTTTGGCACTTGGCCCTCTGTCTGTTGCTGAGCTCCATACTTGTTGCTGCTGTGCTGATCAGAGGCATCAAGTCATCAGGAAAAGTATGAGTTCCTGGTGCTGTGCAGGAACATACAGTACATGCCATTGTTCTTACATTCATTGGGTTAAAAACACCATGTACTAATAACTGGTTTTACCTACCCTGCTCATTTCACTTGTGGCAACTTTATTCTTACTTCAAATTAAGGCACTTGCATTGCTCTGTGGTCAGGTCACAAATGCAGTGTATGAATTTCAGACCTCCCTCTCTCCAGGTTGTGTACTTCACAGCTACGTTACCTTATCTGGTGATTTTGATCCTACTGATCAGAGGCGTAACATTAGAGGGAGCAAGAGCTGGGATTGAGTTTTACATCGGTTTGCAATCGAATATAACTAAACTGAGTGAAATACAGGTAGGAGTCCAGATATTACAGTGCAGCATCACAACATCACAAAAGCAGACATACATTTGTAAAAAGTAAAAAGTCATAAATCACTATAAAATATTGTTTGTTTTAGGTCTGGAAGGACGCAGCAACTCAGACTTTTTTTTCCCTGTCCATTGCTTGGGGTGGAATTGGGACACTTGCTTCCTATAACAACTTCCACAACAACATGTTCCTGGACTCAGTTGCTATAACCCTCATTAACCATGGTAGGAACACACCATTTCAGGTGAAGCATTAAAGTTTATTTATTTTTGCAGCTGTTTGACTGAGAAAATCATCATCAGTGCTAAGCAAAGATGGGCAAGATATATATATATATATATAAAACTATTATAATTGAAGTTCTTAAATATTGCAGCCACTATGTACATACATTTTGAAGGTCGCTCACTCAGGTGGCACCAGGTGTTAATATCGTATAAAAAACGACACTGTAGTCCAATGAGTCCACTGGAGAGAGTTACTATACCTGATACTTTTATTTTCTGTGGTAGACACAAGCTTTGAGGAAATGCTTTCAGTGTCGCCCTTTATACAGGAAATTGTCCTATGGTTGAGTAGCTTCATCCTATTAACCTGACCAGGTACATATAAATCTCCAATATGTGTGGAAAAAGAGCATGTTATCTTTAAATTGATTAGTCTATGTGACTATATTTTCAATTCCTCCCAGGTACCAGTGTGTTTGCAGGTTTTGCCATTTTTTCAATTTTGGGTCATATGGCGCACATCTATGGAAAGCCTGTTGGAAAAGTGGTGAGGGAAGGTAAGACACAAATAATACATCTGATTTTAAAAAATTACTGCTACATATTTTCTGATGTTTTGCTTTTCCATCTTCATGCAGGGTTTGGACTGGCTTTCATTGCATACCCAGAGGCTCTGGCTAAGCTTCCTGTTTCCCCTCTGTGGTCTGTCTTGTTTTTTTTTATGCTTTTCATAGTTGGCCTGGACACTCAGTTCACACAAATAGGTGAGGTTGTCATTTAACAGGGGCCTGGCTGTCATACATTATTAACTGTCATAAATCTAAAATCTTAAACTAACTAGTAGGATCTGACTCACTGATTCTCCTCTGTCTTCTTGTTGTTAGAGGTGATGACCACCTGCTTGTTTGACACTTTCCCTGAAACCCTCAAATCCAAACGTACTGCACTGACGATAGGGACATTATCGATCATCTTCCTCTTGGGCCTACCGTGTGTCACACGGGTACAGTGTCTGCCAACAGAGATTTTACTACTATTACCACTGTCTGATATTGTTACCATGCCTACCTATGATGACTGTGTGTGTGTGTAGGCAGGTATATACTGGGTATCTCTCATTGACCAGTTTGCTGCCAGCTGGATGATGCTTATTGTGGCTTTCATGGAGGTCATTGGCTTCTGCTACATTTACGGTAAATATAAACAGCAACTCATAGTGATATGTAAGTGGTATTTAATACATTTAATTTTACAAGTAGTTTAATTGAAAAGGCTAAATTTACTGTATGTATGTACATATGTACCTTTATACATGCCATAGTCAGTGTCAGCAATGTTACCAAAGCTCCAGTCAGTTAAGGATCAGGCAAATCACTGCCCACCTACTGTACATGCAATGTATTTATCATAGGTCTGTCTGTCCTACTGGAAGTACCTGGTATAGCAACTTTGTTAAGTTATCAACCTTTGTTTGTGAAATTATCATAATTTTGCTGGTTAATTATTAAAGAACAAGTCTGCGGATATTCTAAGGAAAACATCAAAACCAAAACGAAATGTTTCTCAATACTGTCTGACCTCAGTTGGACACTGTAGTTTTTTGCAAATGTCACTCAAACAGGAGTACATTGGATTTGTTGTTTTATTTGTTGGTAACTATTTTCAAAATAAATAATGAGTCAAAATGTAGAAAAAGTTTAATATATTGCTTGACTGATGCAAGCTTGAGAATGAGTGAGACAGTTCTCCATTGGCATAAGTTGTGCACCTGTGTTTGTTTGTCTCATGCATTACAGGGGGGAACCGTTTTATTAAAGACATTGAGATGATGATTGGAAATAAGAGTTTCTGCTTCTGGCTGTGGTGGAGAGCATGTTGGTTCGTCATCAGCCCCTGCATCATTGTGGTGATTATAATTTCAGTTCAATAGTGCTTTTATTTTACATTGTTAAAGAAATGCAACCTCCAATACAGCTTCCTGTTTTCACTTTCAACTACCAAAATTTACAAAGTACTTTGTGTGAAACAAATGTTGTAGGTTAAGCATATTTCGAAAATGTATTACTTGAAACATAGTTAAGGGCAATAATTATATTTTATAGTAGAGGAACTAAAATAATGTCATTGAAGAAAAGAGATTTATTGAGATTAAAATTAAAGTGATATTCAGTGCTGCTATGAAAAAACAAACAAACAAAATAATAACTTAATTATTCTATAGCAGAACCAATGCTTCAAACACAACATTACATTTTACTTTCTTGGTTCTGATACTGTACAAGTCTGCTCTCTTACATTTCTTTTTGTTAAGCTTTTTGTTAACCTTTTTTGTAAAACACAAACAAACAGTAGCAATAAAAAGTTACACTAAAAAGTGTGGCATCATGGATATTAATGTTGAGGAAATGACCATTTGTATCAAATGATTATAGCCTACGATTGGAACTAGCAAAAAACATTACCACCATGTGCATTTGTATCAATGCGAGCGGATGTTATGTTTACTATTTACTTCCTTGTCTAGGTGATCTTGGTCTGGTCTCTGATAAACTTTGTCCCCCCCACCTATGGACAAGTCCACTACCCAGCCTGGGGCTTGGCTCTGGGTTGGTGCATGGTTGCAGCCATCCTGATCTGGATCCCTATGGTCGCTGGGTACAAACTGATAAAAGCAGAGGGACGCCTCTGGAAGGTGCATTTGTTTTACCCTATTACAGGCCAAGATTATTCTTCTGTAAAGGCAGTGATGCTTCACTAAGCTCTTGATTTTCTAATTGTACCATACTTTCCACAGCGTCTAAAGCTTCTGTGCTCTCCCTCTGAGGATTGGCATCCCTACCTAGACATCCACCGAGGAGAGCGCTATTCAGAAGAGCGCTGCCGGCAAAATGCAAAACTAAGACTGTGAGTTGTAACTTTTGTTTAGTTTTAAACTCTGTGTGCCCTGTTCCTTGTGCTGGTCTTGTTTTCATTCTTTCAAGAGCTCCACCTGGTGGACATCAGGCCCCTAAAACGTCTAGAGATACTGGATAGATACTACACCTACTACTGCTTATATCTTTATAGATCTTGTGCATGAAATTAGTTAAATTGTATTTTCTTGTCCTCATCATGTGAACTATAAGGCTCTGCCTTAAAAATGCAATTTAATACTTACTTGTTCCATAAAGCAAATTTTGAACTTTGTTATCCCTCAAATATTACGGACCAAAAAATATTTGTTTGGATAATCTGCATGTCTCTTGGAATCATACAGGAAAAAAGACACATAAATGATACCTAATAACAAAAACACAGTGATAATGGTCTGCAGTATATGATAAAAAACTACTCTACTAATCTGTTAATGCAAAGTCCAAAATCCTACTAATTGCTGCTCAAAATGACATGTGACATGCACAATATACTTTTAAATCCATGTTTAAATTTACATTTGTGTATGTTAATATATACTGTATATATTAATGAAAACTAATGCAATTGGTAACAGGAATACATTTGTCTTATGACTCAAAATATGTTGACAAATTACAGCATTCATTAAAAAGATTTTATCCAAACTAATGATGTATGGTGTGCACGTGTTTTACTGAAAATATGTGTGTTGTATAGTCGTAGTATATTGTAGTTATATTGTCTGTGTCTTTGTAGTATTCTTACTCCCTTTATGCTGAATCTCATTATGGGTTTATGTGTAGTGACAATTGCTGCAGGACTGAGTGAAAAGTCCCACATCCAGACCAATAAGACACTTAGTTAGCTCCAGAAAGTGTGTGCAAGTTCTGATGTCTGCCAAAGACTGGGTTACTAAGTGCTGCCTTCATTTTGATCTTATTTTATTTATATTTTTATTAGGAGCATGAAATAAAAAGTGACAATTCATTAACATTTGAAGGCTTATTTTTCATGTCTGCTGGATGCAATGGCTGTAATTATTTCTTTAAACTTCTTCACTTCAAACTTTTTGTTTTGACTTTGCTTGGTGATACCAAAACTTTGTGCATCCAAAGCTTCGGTCCTTTGTTGCTATATTTATCATGCAATACATGAGAAAAGTAAACAAATGATTAAGTGTTTTTTGTTGCATGTTTGATATTTAAAGTTGACCATCAATGATAATGTCATTTTCTTTGCTAATTTTATAAATAGAAACATATGAGACATACAAAACCATCAGAGATATGAAGTTGCTTATTTATTTAGATCAGTGGCAGGTGTTACAGAGCTGTTCTTATATGGGCCTCAGCTGGAAGGTCTTATGTTACATGATAGTTGACCCAGCCCTTAAATTAACAACAGCCAGTTCTGCTGTGGCTCATTTAAGCCCAGTTGCAGCACTTGCAGCTGTTATCGAACACCAGGCCGACAGCACAGTGCTGGTCATAGGTTTTTCCCTGGTTGCATTCATAGAAGTGGTTTTTGCTGGTTGGGTCTGGGTAGAGTCCATTAGCCTTTCCAACACAGAAGCCAGATCCTGTGCTGCTGCCACCACTGCTGCTACCGCCACTGCTGCCACCACCAGGCTGGGGCTGAGCCTTGGTTGGGGCGATTGGAGGCAGGGGCTCAGGACGAGCACTACAAGCTGAGGAGACAAATGAAAGACATTAAGAAATAGAAACGCTGTCATTCAATCAATTACCAGAGGATAAGTGGCTCATGCCTACAAGATCCAGTTCCGAGTCCACTCTTGAGGGTGTTGATCAGAGGGTATTTTCCCTGTCCACAGAAACTGCCAGTGAAATCATCCAGATCCAGACTCCACACCATTGCTCCACCAAAACCATTGTTCTTCAGCCACTGAATCTGCAGAGGGGATGAGAGGTGAAACCAAGTGTTAACTACAGCCAAATGTTGGGGGCATGAATGTGACTAATGATTTTAAACATCTTACCTTGATATTGAAGCTCTTCACGTTGTCATATCCAACCCAGGTTCCCTGGTTGTAGGCATATGGCACATCCTGGGCAGCATCCCAAGCCTGGGTGGCTCCTCCCTTCAGGAAAGTGCAGATCTGATGGCAGGGGGGGTGAAATTTTAAGTTATGGATCTACGTAATACATATGTATATATTGTCCTGAAAAAAAAGTAGCACCTACCTCATAGTAGGCCCAGAAGCCAGCCTGACGGGTGAAAGGTCCAGCAGGTCCAGGTCCGCTGGCAGGAGCTCCAACAGCTGTGTCAGAGGAAGCCAGGCGGAAGGTGTGGCCATAGGTGGGGAAACCAATCAGCAGCTTCTCAGCTGGGGCACCATTGCTCTTCCAGTAGTTCATAGCATAGTCCTATACATTAGATAGTATAGACCAGCATGAATAGCTGTTCCATGATGTCATTCTTATTCTTTTACAAAAAGAGCAGGATGTAATACAGAAAAATAACTCACCACATTGAAGTAGATCATGGATCCCTGGTCAGCGGGACCCTTGTACAGAGGGCTGTTCTCTCCAACGTTGTGCTCCCAAGAACCATGGAAGTCATAGGTCATGACATGGAAGTAGTCCAGCACACTGGCAAACAGACATGAGGATTAATGTTTAGTGAGAGCTGTGTACTGTGTAACAAAAGTGAGTGTATGCAATGTTTGCACATGCACTTACGCGCCAATCTGGGCAATCTGGTAACCAGATTCAATGGTTCCCTTTCCAGCAGAGACAGCGGCAGTCAGCATCAGACGAGGACGGCTGGTCTTCTTGCCCTCTGCCTCAAAGGCGCTCATCATTTCCTAGATTAGTGAGGAGGAAAAAAAAAGGTTACAGTTGGTGTATGGCTTTTTTTTTTTTTTTAATAGCTGAGAAACACTCCAACAAACTGAAGACTCCCAGAAATATGAATGGTGTACATGTAGTCTGTGTCAATATAAGAAGTAATATAAGATTGGTTGGGACACAGAATTTAGGGAAAAAATGTTCATAATGTGACCAAAATATAAGTATTTAATATTCATAATATGTTGTGGTTTTTACTTTTTGGAGCAGCTGAGAACAACATAGTCCAACAGTTAAAGCTTATTTAATTGAGAGGTTTAGGCTTTATGTAATGTCATTTCATAAATGTTTCATGAATATATAACCAAGCGTACAGGACTTCCTGGTGAGAGTGTTTAAAGTGGATGTTGTGTTATGTTTCTAGATAACACAACATTTCTGTTTCTACAGTGTTATGTTTCTACTTCAGCACGGATTCACCACAGCCACAAACTTAATATCAGTATGACTGACCTGGACCAGGACAGTGTAGAGCTGCTTATCCTGAGGTGGGGAACCACGAGAACCAGGGTACTCCCAGTCAATATCCAGACCGTCAAACTGGTAGTGGCGCAGGAATGAGATCACACTGTTGATGAAGGTCTGACGATTGGCAGCAGTGGAAACCATGGCTGTGAACCTGGATGGAGGAAGAGAGTCAGAGGGGTCCTACATGTCCTCATGGGGAGAGTATTGAACCTTATTTTGTTACTACTTACTTCTGAGTACCGAAGTTCCACCCTCCGATGGCCAGCAGAGTCTTCAGGTTGCTGTTCCTAAAGGCAACAACAACATCCACTTTAAAATCTCACACTTAATCTGTATGTGTATGCATGTGTGTTCACAGGTGTGCAGAAGTCACTGCAAGTTTTTTTTTTGTGCTCACTGGTTCTTCAGGGCCTGGAACTGTCCATAGAGTTTCTCATCATCCCACTCGTAGGTCTTGATCATGTTGTTGTCCATTCCAGCAAAGGCGTAGATGAGGTGGTCACAGAGACATGGATCAATGTTGGTGGGGAAGTACTTGCCTGCTCCGGGACGGTACTGACCCCAGTTAGTGAAATAACAGGAGAGGATGTAGGATGATCCTGCAGCACATGGAACAATTACTCTTACATTACATTATCAACCTAAACTCATTTCCAAATTTCATAGCATCACTGAGTTGACATAATTACCTAGCTGCACGTGCAGCAGGAGAGCCAGTCCTGCAGAGAGGAAACAGAATTAGAGACATTTAGGAGGCAGCACGAAGGATCATCCTCCATTATGCACAAGATGAAATAAAGCTAAAAAGTTTCTGTGAGCAAGGATTTCAGCTTACCGACGCAGATGAGTAGCTTGCCCATGTTGCCTCTGTACAACAATCTGAGGTTCAGCAGACTCTTTTATACTGTTCAGGTCCTCTCCATATCTGTGACATCTGAAAACTATGTTTGATGAGGTCTGACAAGTCAGCATACGTGAAAAGTCAAACTCATTAATTTGTTTGGTCAAGTCCACTCAAGTCCACTGATAACCTTCATGTGCCTTTTGATAATGATATGAGCCAATTAAATTAGATATTTTCAAGGTCATTATTGCTGGCAGAACAATTGTGTCAGTTTGTGTTGATTTGTAAACTTAAATCAAGTCTTCACGTTAACCCATTGGTTTTCACTGTTATGACTATGAGTCATTAATGAATGTTTAAAAAAAATGTTTTTCATGAACGCTTCTTATGACGCAAATAAATGTAACTATTGTTGCAACATTTTCCGTTTACATTATGTTGTTTGATAGTAATATTTACTCAGCTATCCTTACGTTCTCTGCTACATGCCTTATCAACCTGAGACATGGTTAAAATTAGTTATTACTGCTAGCCTGTATATAAATCTAGAAGAAGCCTTCTGTCCTTTGCTGTCCTTGGATGTGGATCGGCAGTTTCTGATTGTAACGTGATGTAGACTGTAAAATTTACCTGACTGCAGTGACTGTTCCATCACTTTAAATTTTCAACAGCAGACACTAGTTGATGATGTTGGGGACAAAATTCATCAATTATACTCTATTTGCTAATCAGCACTAAGCACCAAGTTCAGCTGATGTTGATGAATATTGTGGTTTTGGTCATGTTAAGTCACAAATCTTTGACCTGCTGGTGGCAGACCAGCATATACATATATACATATATATATGGGATCATATATACATATACACACACGCACACACACACACACACACATATATATCTGCACCAAAATTTCAGTCTGGTCCCATTCACTTCATATCTTTTCTAATTGATTATTCTTATTGATAGTCAACAGTTGCTTGATGAACACAAACTATTTCAGGTGCAAGATAATTCAACTCATACTAAAATCTAAACTGTATATTTTCATTGTTTTGTTTGGTTGTACCACAGCTGCACCATTACTCATATGGCAATGACTTGTGGGTCAACTTTTTAAAGAGGTTTTATTGTAATTTTTTCCTCCAACATCAACAGTAGTTCATCAAACCAACTGTAAACTTGTGAAGATACCTCAGCTAGATCTTCATCTAAAGACCACATGGAAATGTCCCTTTGAGGTTTTACATTTCATATCAGCTGAATGTATTTGAATGCAGATGGAAGGATGAGGACATGTTTATCAAATGTAAAAAAAAAAATAGATGTTATGGCGTTAGGTGTTTTTGTAAGAACGTGAGTGTTGGATGCACTACTACATCTCACCACCAGAGAGAGTCAATAAGCTGTGTAGAGACCAGCTCCATTTTGTGTAAGATGTTGAATAATGAGAGATTATTTACTCTTGGATCAATTTAATTCCATCTTCAGTCATGTCTTCAGTCTGCTTTCCAAAGTGGTCAAAACCTTCAAGTATGCTGCAATCAAAATGGGTCTAAACCTTCAAAATACAGGATCTTGTCCTTTGTTGCACCAGTGATAAATTATATTGAACTTATTGAACCTCAAACCAAACTCTCTGTCTCTGCCTCTTTCACTATGGCAACAGCAGCAGATAAACACGGACCTGTTGCCATCGCCTACGTAATGCACACAGCCGCATACCACACACACACTCACACACACACACACACACACACACACACACACACACACACACACACACACACACACACACACACACACACACACACACCTAACACTGTGAGTTAATTGAAATGTGACAAAAGGAATTTGTGATTACACATTTTTTACCCTGGTGTCTTTGTGTTGTCTGTTCTGACAGGGTGGAGCCACTGAAATGAACCCATCTGCATTAAGTACTGAAGATCTGCAATTCTAATACATTTGTTTCTATTTTCAGGTCTTTCCCACTAGTGGAACTGGAAATTGTACAGTTAGCAGTGACTTCTTACTGTGATGCACGTGGATCTTCTTGATCCTGTGAACGTCCTCATAAATGTAGGAGGGCATATAATTAGGCCCGACATTAGTGTGTAAGTAGGCATTAGTGCTTTTCTGTTCTGTTTGACTCTGGTAATTAAAAATTGTACATTCAGTACGATATCACTGCACATATTCACATAGAAAATGTTAATACAGCGCAAAATGTGAGGGGCAATCTGTGTTCATTTCCCTCTATCTACTCCCTCCCCCTACACCCCTCCCACAAAATGCTGGCTTCTCAACAACCCGTTGCTATTAGATACTGCTGAGCTTGTCACCATGGCAGCAAATTCTCAATCATTTTCTCTGCCATATTTCGATGTGTGCACATACACATCTAACTGTAATGTGGCAGGCTTGTCCTTGAGTCCTTGAGTGTTCCCAGGTCCAGCTGGAGAGCAGTCCACCTGTGAACAGAATTCAAATGCTGTGACAGGGAAGGGATGCTGTGCTCCGCATTGACAGTTTCAAACGCAACCCAGATATCATGTGCTATTATGTGCTGTCATGCATTGTGTGTGTCTGTGTGTGTCTGTGTGTGTGCGTGTGTGTGATAAATGAGTGACATTCCTAAACTTGATGTGGCAATGACATGCTTGATTCTGTTCATACTGGGAACAAAGACTCAGTTTACTCATAATATGACTGAATGGGACACACTCAAATATTTGGCACATGGTGTAAGAACAGCACCAGTGTCTATACTACCACTGTTGCAAGGATGATGAAGTTTAATTCACCTTTGAATATGACACACACTGTGCACACACAATTTGAAATAATAGTTCAAACTATTTAAAAACAGATTTAATTACAGCATTACACTTTATATTGAATCAGCCACATTGCAAAAGGAGCATGCTGACAAGGAACTTAAGAGAAGACATGACTTGAATTTTTCACATCTTCTGTAAATGTCTCAGGCAGCTGACGTCAGTTCATGGAGGATGAGATGAACAAAGAGAGAAAGGAAGGTGAGACAGAGATAGAGAGAGGGGACATGAAAGAGTGAGACGTGAGAGATAGGAGGATAAGCTGAGCTGATTTTCTTTCTCCAATAAAAGCAACAACCCCCAGTGTTGCTATGGCAACCTCATCTCGCTCCCCTCCTTTCAGTTAGCTACCACTTATCCTTGCTGCCTTTCAGTCAGCAGGGCATGTGGGTGTGTGTGCTTTTGTGTGTTGGCTCCTGAATGAATCAAGCAAATGAAGGGGAAAGCCATTAGAGACCAAGTCCAACTGTTTCTCACTAACATGCACACATGGACATGTATACACACACACAAACACATATTACACGTTATATAAGCCTTCAAGATGCAAAACTGCTTTATACACATAAGTGAGCTGACTTCTCCCTTTCTTCACAAGCTCTCTTTTCCTGCTCTTTCGTCTCACAGTAAATTCTGTAGTGCCTCTCTTCCCCCATTTTCTTTCTCTTGCAACCATTCTGGCTGATTTTCAGTTACCACACACCCACTCAACACACATATGCTCCCTACCACTGCTTTCTGTAAATGTGAACTCCAATGAAAAGAAAAAAGAATAAAGATGAATAGGAAGCATAAGAGTTGTTGAAATCATAAAAATTATTGAAACACAACTTTTCAGTATTTCAGTCTCAGCTGATCCTCACACTGTCCCAAGCTAAAATACACCTGTGCACAAACACAAAGAGCCTCTGTTTTCTATATAACTCATAGTGCTTGTTTTCTGCTCAAAGGTCTCTGCTGTGATTCAGTACTGGTGTATTCTTCAACATTGACCAGAGGCTGTGTGTCCATATAGTCTACTTCATGTCCCTCTTTATAAGCACTTAATCTAACGATCTCTTTAAGTGCTCAAATAAAAAATGCATGCTCTCATGCAAGTTTCTGTCAGCTGCCAGCATCATTTGCTCCAGTAAAGACCAGATGTTGTGTCATTTCACTCTCTGAATGTTTAAATATGCACAGATCAAATAAAACTCATTGAATTTTGTCTTTTATTTCACCACTTTTAATACATTTGTAGATATCAGTAAACAACCATAATTTTAAAAAAGAAAAAAAATTCCATAGTTTGGAAGTGGCAAACAAACTGTGACATTTTATTGAGCCTCACTTTTTCACCGTGTGATAGCCTGACTTAGTACCTGGCTTCCTCCTTTGATTTCATGATAATCGTTACAGCCACTAGAGGGCTTTTATCCCCTAAACATTTTGGTACTTTTGCCAAAACAGCTGATTCTGTTCTTCTTGGGAGGACAACCTTTAATTTTCGAAGGGTTTGTCACAAAGAGCAACTTTTTCACATTTCAAATAGTCCTTTGATACTTTTATAATTATTCTTGTGTGCAATTATTCATACAAGAAATATCAGTTATATCAGCTTTAAAAATCATTGACTGAAACCTCAATTCTGTGTTGGGATGTACCAAATTCATGTCAGGCGGCAAAACCTTGACTTTAAACTTGAGAACCATTGTGAAAAACACCTCAGTTATGCTTTTTGAGCTGTCTACCTTACCCATCATCATTTCACTGCATTTTACTGACAGTCTGCTTCAGGTTTTCAGGTGACATTTACTCTCAATTCTTAAATGTTATTCACTACTGTGCCTGCAAGTGCCATTTGCACAGAGCTCCATTTCAGTCTGCACCTGCTTTACCATTTGTATGAAGTGTGGAGTGTGTCTTTCCAATTTAAAACCATAGGGGATTACTTACAATGCTGCATGCATGCTATTTATCATGTTACTGCTGTAATACCACAGCCTGGAGCACTGCACAGAGTTATACCTCCATTCCAGTACAGTCAAACTGTATCAGCTTCTCCATTTTTCAATGGATTGACAGACTAATGGCATGAGCTATTCCTTACAGAGATATGGCAAGGTTATTGAAAGTATATGCATGCTGCAGTAAGTCTGAGAGCATTTCATTGTCTGCACACATACTGGGCTAAATTACATTTCTTTCTTACATAAATTACCACCAGTTGCCAGCACCTGTCAATGTGGCATTAAATGGAAATTATGCAGAAGCTATTAGGAGACTGCTGTGGCTTTAAAACAGAATATAAGAGATTACAGAGCCAAGAGAAGCAATGAAACCACTGGAATCAGAGAAATGTAAAAATAAATAAAAACCCAAAGTCAGTTTACACTCCCTCTTCATACCTTCAATACCCAGAGTGGTCCTTTTCCATATTACCTTCCATTTTAAACACTATAGAAATAAGGCTCATTAAAAGCATGTTGAAGTTTGAAGTTAAGTTTGTACAATGCAAATATGAATATATAAATGTGCATAATTTATATCTGAAATCATGTTATGCAGTTAATGATAGAGACACAATTCATTGCTGAAATCAAACCGATATGAAGTTCAACAAGTTTCATTCAGATTTCAGTGTGTTTATGCTTTACTAGAAGATCTGCTGCTTTGTTACATGTTAAATACAACCTGACATTAGCAGCAGGACTTTAATATGCAGACGGTGGCAGAAAACTAAAATGCCACCAGGAGCCAAAGAAAACTTCTCATCCAGCAAAAACAACACACTGTAACTAATGCAAGTAGTTTTCCTTTTGCTTGCAACACAGGCAAAGAGAAAGAATGAGAGAGTGAGGCAGGCAGTAGAAAGAGAGGAGGAGAGATGAGAGGGACAGAAGCTCTGCTGCAGAACACACCTCATCTCCTCTTTAGCTGGAGGGAGAGAGAGAGAGGGGGAGAGAGATTCAGTCTGGGCCAATTTTTTCTTCAGCTCCAGAGAGAGGGAGAGCCAGGGAAGTGATATTTCAGGAATCTTAAGAGATCCACAAACGTGTGGCTGCGAGGGAGAAGAAGAAATAAGCATCCCAGCACATGAGGCATTTGCAAAGAGACAGAGAAACAAGAATGACAGAGAGGGATGTAGTTGGCGCTTCTGTTGCGGTAAGAAAACCATGAAATATGTTGACTGAATTTTCAAAGCAAAACAGGACACTGTAGGACTCACACAGACATGCAGTCGCTCATACAGACACATGCATGGATACACATTCAAAGGTGATGGTAGCAGGTGTGTGTTAGAATTGCAGAAACATGAGGTGGGTGGGTTGTTGGCAGAGGGTGAAAATAAATGATAAGTTTTTGTATATGTGTGCTTGTATGCATGCTGGAACAGATTCAGCTGCAGGGCAATGCGTCCCTGTTTTTTTTTTTTTTTTTTCTGGGGATCTGCATCTAGCACCTCTCTATCTCTGTCATACATCCCTCTCTTCTGCCTCTTCTCTAAATCCTCCCTCTCTCTCTCTATTCCGCCCTGTTGCAGTGTTTCTCTGTGTCGTAGCAGCACAGCAAAAACAAACCTTATGCAATGGACTCATGTATTTCTACTCCATATCTATGTTCTTCCTCTGGCCATTAAGAAATGTATGTCTGAAAAGCTTTTTTATGGCTCTCCGGCTCTCTCTTTGTGTTTCATTGTTAAAAGAAAAGTCAAATGGAGATGAAGGAGAGGCAATTGTTTGACTTTAACTTCTGCAGCAGCAGGTATATGACAATTCTACAATAAAATATTACAATTATGATTTATTTATCACCTTAAAAAGGATTGTGAAAACTTTTAAGCCACTGACTTTCAGATAGTTTCTCATTAGAGGATAGAAACAACCATCTAATTAATTATCTTACACTGAACTGTCTTAGACGAATCTAGAATTTACAAATTATACTGCAAAAGGTGTTTTTGTTGAAGGTGAAGACTTTCAGTTTAGGTCAGGTTTAAGTCAGATTAAGTGAAATTCTCCGAAAACCGAAAAGAATTTCAAAAGTTAGAAAGCAACGGTTTGTGATTATGTATATGGAAGTGCGTAGTTTTTTAATTTATGCTTTGAAGCCTCCTTGTTCCACCTCACTGCATCATTGTATTGGATTGTTTTCCTCCCTTGAATTTATTAGGTGTCTGTTACATCCCTCTAATCATTAAAGTCCCAGACCATCTTAAATGTAAACAGTTGCATACAGTGAGGCTCTCACACAAATGACAAACTGCCAAAAAACTCAAACAAACCAAAACACACATGTTATAGCCTAGGGTATGTGTAGGTAGTAGTGGAGGTCTAGCAAATATACATAGGTATGCTGTGGGTGTGCTGGTGAGTGTGTGGGAGGGAAATAGATCATTTTATATGAATGTAGGAATGATTTCAAAACAGGCTATGAAGAAAAAGAAACAAGATATTTCTGACAGAAATATGTATAGAAAAGTTACTGATACAGAAACTTACACTACAAGCCTTGGGCTAAAGAAGGTTATGAAAGTACAATAATCAACTAAATTCGGTACCCTAAGTAGTATCCTTTGAAAGATTGAGAGATTTGGCAGATGCCATTGAACTCCTCATAAATGCATTTGCATTAGCCCTTAAGTAAAGTTTGAACAGGTTTTTTGTTTGAGCTATTTTATGTGCTGAATAGGTTTTGAAACATACAGGGGAACGGGTATTCTAGAAAGCCAGTATCCCAGATACTGAGATCTCTAAAATCTCATTACAGCAAATAATGATGTCCAATACGTGTAGTGATGTAATGGTACCCAGGAGCCATGAAGTTCATCTTCAAATCCATAATCCAAAAATATTTAGTTGAGTGACATATATGGTGATCGAATCTTGACATTAATATTATATAGGTAGTATTATATAAGTAGTATTTGACATCTTTGCTTGAAAAATTACTGAAACAGTTATTTGATTATCATAGGTTTCTGACTTATTTGCTGAAGATGGATGTATGATGATGAATATGAGTAATTGGCTCATCCCAAATTTTCTCTTTACCACTATAATCTGCAGTATCTAAAAGAGGAACTCTCCATTGAGAGAGGACACATGACTCATTTAATGTGTAACTAGTTTTCTCTTATCACTCAGCTGTGATTGACTGACATGCATTGTATCATCTGCATCTTTTTTTGTTTTTTTACTTGCAGTATATATGAAGTTTAAAGAAAATTCTTTCTTCTTCCTCAGCTGTTCACTGTAGGGCCACTTCAGATTGTGGATTAAGGTCAGTGCTTTGTCTTTTTGTAACAATTACTCATCCTTCAGTGGTTTCAGTTTGGTTACTGCTGTGGATAACGTGAGCCACAGTGCAGTCGTATACTAAACTTTCAAAGAAATCTGAGTCAGATGAGTGGGAGTGGAGAAATAATGACCACTATGAGGAAAATGTTTGGGGTTTTTTTCACAACAAAAAGATTATGGAGAGTTGGGAAGAGATGGAAGTAGCCACTGAGTCACACAGATTTATTTCACACTCCTTTTCCGAATTGTTCAAATTGCAAGGCAGCAGAAATCCTTTATGTACACGCATCAGCTCACAGTTCTGCTTTCCTAAACCTGCTCAAAACACTCTGAGCTTTTGAGAGCAAATGACAAAAACGAGAGGGCATCAAAATTAAATGATGAATCCATTATTGAGCAGGTTGCATATGAAAAGATGAGAGAGTGGAGATGAAAGCGAATATAGATAGAAGAGTAAGGAGAGTAAGAAGAGGAGGTGAGAAATGCTCCTGTGTTTTTACTGTTGCAGTTATTCATGCACAAACTGCTTACTTTTCACTCCTTATACAATCACACTACATGGTGTTTGAGCCTTTTCTCTTCTTCTCAATAAATGTGCTTTATCAAATCATCTGTCAGTATTTTCTCCTCTTTCTTATCAGAAAAAACATGGCTGGTATTTCAATACGCTTTCTCCTCATCAGCTGACCATAAACCGCAGACCTCAGCAGCAGGATGGACAGACTTAGGTTACTAGTTCACTTCATCTGAAACTTGTGGAAATGTATGTTTCCTCAGCCCAGTCACTGTTGTTTCATCAACTGATACATAGATTGGACCAAAACAAATTTGAAACTAAATCTCAAAACACTGAGACAGAGCAAGGATAGGACGTTTGTTTCCATGGCAACTATGCAGTAAGCCTTGCATGGCTTCTCGTCGTGTGTGTGTTTGTGTGTGTTTGTCTGTGTGTGTCTGTGTGTGCGTGTGTGTGTGTTTTCTCACAGTAGATTTTTAATACCACTACTAATGATAGTGAATATTATCTAAGTTTTTGGTTGTTGGTTGTTGACATGTTTTTATTTGTTAAAAAATAATAAAAACATAGGTATGTGCTGAGGGGCACATACCTATGTTTTTATTTGGCAACAGCCAAAAACACAATTATTGTTTTCAAATGATGCATAGTTTCTTTTAAGTGATGATTCAACCAGTTGCTGTTTGTTTTAACCATCTCTGTGACCAACTTGTAAATATCTGACTTTGGCTAGTGGTGGTTGTCCCAAGCAGGAACACTGAGAATAATGGGCCGAAAACAACACAACTACAACCATTTTTAACTTTGGTTGTCTGAGTTCTCTATAAATACAATATACATTTTACTAATAAAAGGCCACAGTCACTGGACCTTTAAAGCGATTGAATGAATAGTTTTAGCATTTAGCAGCTCTGTGAATGACAGCATATTCATCACATGGATGTCCTAATATTTCAAATATCAAATAACTACCAGTATGCATTGCTAAAGGTGTCCATTTTGAGTCTATTGATAACTGTCACCCAACTCTGCAGCTCATCGTTTGGTTTTACTCCCCATGTTTTACTGCTTTGGTTCATTTTGGCCACTCTGATCAGCATAATTTTTCAGGAACACCTGGAAACTGGCCAAAAATCAATTTATGCAAATTTTCTGAAATCTAATATACAATTTGTAGCTCACAGCATTAATTGATTTAAACACATATCTTGGACTGTTTATTCAGTTCTACTTTACTCTAGAAAGAATAGTGTGAATCTAATGTATTCTTTAAACAATTTAACTTTTGTCAAGAGCAGGTTGGCACTTGCGAATACAACACATAAAATGTCCTTTGTATGGACTTTGTATTTGAACTATTGCTGCCAAATGTCTACAATCAGTTAATTTAACCTTTAAGTTAAGTTAAGGTACTGAGCAGTCACTCTGGATACGAGTCTGCCAAATACTGTAATGTAAATAGTTATGTAAATGTGGTGTGTTTGTGTGTGGCTGTCTGTGTGTAATTATTCAAGCAGCAGCTACATTTACACATTTGCTGTTGTACCCTTAAGTACAGAAGACTGATAAAATAAAACAGTGGTTCTCACCCTCGTGGCTGGCAAAGGTATCTGCAAGTGGTAAGTCATTTGCAATATTGATGAAAAGCTATGGATAATATCTTTAAATGTTTTAAAACAAAATTATGTTAAACACTTTTAAAGGACTTCCCTTAATAGTTTATATTGAGGCCCATCAAGGTCATAAGCCAGTGACAGGGAATTTTACATTGTTGCTGTTAGACCACATTGTATACTTGTTTGTTATCTCAGTCTGACTGCGTACTAAAAGATTACATCCATGGAAAAACCTAGTTGTAGCTGGTTAGCAACAGGAAGAATTAGAGAGAGAGATGTTGAAACACGTGATCTCTCATTCATCAAACAAAAAAGAAAGACTTAGCTTTCCCTGTTTTCAGTATGGTCCAAAATGAAAATGCACCATTTGACCTCCATATTGTCATGGGTTGGATGTGGGCCTCCAACATTTTTGAGATTTTCAAATGGACTATGAGCTGGAAAAGGTTGGGAACCACTACTATAAAAGATCCTTGGGGTCTTTTTAGTTGTTACATAATAAATAACATTTGTGGGACACCACGGTAAAACAAGCACTGAGGGTGAAGCACTCACATGAAATATTAACATGCTACATGATTTCATCATTGCTGCATTTGTACCTACTCTCCTGTAGATGAAATTTTACACTAGAGATATTCTTTCTCTCTTTCTTTCTCTCACTAATTGTGATTGTCTTTGTCTGTGTCATTCTTCTTTCTATGTCTGAATGTGCTGCTACAATAAAGGCCAGATCACCGTTAGAGAATAGAAACTCCCCTCTATGTTTTTTCATGTGCCTTCATTTCCTTTCTTATCCACCTATAGAGCATTTCATGTATGAGTTTGCAGAATAAATCCCTGCTAAAGCATCACATGTAAAACCCAAATGCATTGTAAATTCACAGATGCTTGGTTTTGGGGAATTTATGATGTGTAATGCTTCAAAATATGTCTGTATTTGAATGTCACATTTGGTTTTAATAGACAGCATTTAACATCTTGAGGCTTTGTTTTTTTTCCTGTTTCTTTTTCTGACACAACAGTGAGTTGCTACGCTGTGACCTGCAAGTCCTCCACCTGTGGCCAGGATGTGAGATCGATGATGTGACAACAAAGGCCATTACTGAGCTATTGTGCAGTCCCTGCTCTGTCACTGCAATCCGAGTTACAAATATTCTTGATATGGTAGAGTCAAGCTTCGCTTCAACGGGAAGATACACTTTTTAGTTTTTCATTTCTGTCCAAAGCCTGTGTAGACTACTGTCACCAATGTAATCCCTCTTTAACCTGTTACCAATATTGATTTGGTCTACCAGTTTGCAAACACAATTTGAAACTGTTGATAACACAACTTCATATACATCTGTGATTAAAATGATTCATCTCAGTTCCTAATAACAAACTCTCCCTCACCTTGTCTGAATTAGCTCCTGTGACCTGTGAGGAGTATGAGGCCGACTTTAGTGCTTCTACAGTCACAGTGTCTCCTGTGTGTATTTGTTGGCGTGTGTGTACCGAGTACAGTGGTGGGCTCGCTACCTCACGCACTACCATGGCATGTCTCCTGCCCGGTGCGGTGCGTGTGCCAGATCAAGCCGTGGTTCTCCCCAGATTCAGTCTACCATGAAGCTCCTACTGTGGACTGCAACGACTTGCTGTTGACCAAGCTCCCTTTACCCATACCCCCGGACACACACACCCTGCGCCTGCAGAGTAACCTCCTGTCTGAGCTCGACACTGTGGTGTTACACGGACTCCTCAACCTCACAGACCTTGACCTTTCCCAGAATCGCTTTAGCCATGTGAGGTCAATAACTCAGAGCTCCTCTCTGCCCTCTTTGCTGTCTCTACATCTGGAGGAAAATCATCTCAGTCACCTTCCTGAAGCTTCTTTCTCTTCACTGCCAGCTTTGCAGGAACTCTTTCTCAGCCACAACATCTTACACTCAATAGCACCCAGAGCCTTCACTGGTCTGGACTCCCTACTGCGCCTTCATATCAACAACAACCGACTCACCACTGTTGACCCCCAGTGGTTCAGGGCTTTGCCCCACTTGGAAGTTCTCATGCTTGGGGGAAACCCCGTGGAGGCTCTTCCTGAGCAAGGCTTTGTGGCCCTGAAATCTCTCCGAAGTCTTGTCCTTGGTGGTATGGGTCTGAGAGGCCTGGCTGAAAAAGCACTGGAAGGGTTGGATGGCCTGGAGAGCCTCTCTTTCTATGATAACTTGCTGACCAAGGTCCCCACAGAGGCCCTGAGGAGAGTGCCAGGACTAAAGTTCCTCGACCTCAACAAGAACCGCATCAAACTGATTGAGACGGGAGATTTCCGGGACATGATCCACCTGAAGGAACTTGGCCTGAACAACATGGAGGAGCTGGTTTCTATTGAGAAAGCTGCCCTGGAGAATCTTCCAGAGCTCACCAAGCTGGAAATTACAAACAATCCCCGCCTGTCCTACATTCATCCGCAAGCTTTCCTTCAGCTGAGCAGGCTGGAAAGTTTAATGCTTAACTCCAACTCTCTCAGCGCTCTACACCAACACATCATGCTCTCATTGCCCAGTCTTCAGGAGATCAGTTTACACGCCAATCCACTGCGATGTGACTGCTTGTTTCACTGGGCTGCCAAGGAGGCATCTCACCCTCATGCTGAGAAAGATACACAACCAGATACACAAACAGCCCGGATGGTGCGTTTCATCCAACCCCAGGCCACCTTGTGCTCTGAACCACCAGAACTGAGAGCTCGCAGGGTGAGAGAGGTGTCTTCCAGGGAGATGTCGGCCTCCTGCCTCCCCATGATCCCTGCCAGCTCCTTCCCCTCCTATGTAGGAGTAAGAGAAGGAGGCAAACTGGTTTTGCACTGTAGAGGTCTTGCAGATCCACCGCCTGAACTGTACTGGGTGATTCCCTCTGGCCTGAGATTTGGTCCTGCACCCAGTCATGCAAACAAAGGTTTACCAGCCCATGCTCCCTGTCACAGCCTGACAACCTCTGAAAGATTCAACCACACATCTGCCTCCAGTGTCTTTCCCAGCAAGTTTCAAGATGATACTCTCTGTGTCCCCTCCAAACACTACCGGCTGTTGCCTGAGGGGACTCTGGAGATCAACAAGGTCACACCCACTGAGGCGGGATTGTATACCTGTATTGCTGAGAATGCGCTCGGAGCAGATACACGCAGCGTTACTGTGGGTGTGCATAGCAGAGAAAAGAAAAGAAAAAGGGGAATGTCAACTAATCTGAGAGGATTTCCATTATTCACTGCGGATGCCAGGTTGGAGGTGAGGGAGGCTGGACAATACTATGCTATCCTCTCCTGGCACAGTGGGCGCAACCTCCCCTCAACTCGCCTGTCTTGGCAAGCCATATACTCAAACACTCCCACATACACTACACGTATCCTGGCTGGAACGCAGAGTTTCAACCTGACCCACCTGCAGGCAGAGACGTTTTATCGTGTGTGTCTACATTTAGGGATCAGCGAGGATGCCAAGGATGTCAACAGGAGATCAAGAGAGAGCAGAAAGCCTCAGTGTGTTTCATTCAGGACAAAAGATGTCCCAGAGCCTGAGCCCGGTCTGAAGCTAAGCCCAGAGCTGACCTCCACAGCAGTTACATTTCTGCTCCTTGCATTCATACTGCTGCTACTGGCAGGACAGGGCTGGGACACTCAGCCCAGTGAGGGGCCAGGAAAGATCCCCCAGGAAATCACAGGTCCCAAGGCTCTGATCATCAAACAAAAGACAGAAGGGAGCAACAAACGTCAGCCAAAGCAGAACAAGAAAATGATACTAAATGAGAACTGCTGAGATAATTTGATTTGTGGACATTCAAATACAGATAAAAACACACACGCAGAAAGACAGAGCATCAAATTTAGACTTTGAAAATTAAAGCTAAAAGATAGATTAGAGGAGTGATGCAGAAAGAGATTTGTATTTATTTTATATACAGTATATATTGTTTCTGTGTTAAGATGTATTGTAAAGAATGCCTAAACCCTATCCAGGGAAATAAAACAGGACAATCATGCTCCTGCAGCACAGAGCAAACACGGGAGAAACAAATGAGTCTGAGCTGCTGATGACCACTGGACCGCAACTGTAGAAAACTATCCAAGCACAGGTTTTTAGAGAAGAGAGCAGCTCAGACTTCCAGGGTATTTGTCATGTTTCCTGTCTACATGTTCCACAAACTGAACCATACTCTCTTCATGCAGATGACACTTGAGACACTTGCCTTGAGACTGACACTGAATGAAATTCCTGCTTATATGGGCTCTGTAAATCAAAGTGATGTAAACAACCCTTTTGCTTAGCTTTCAATACCTTGGGTTGTCCATCTTGCAGTTCATAGACAGTATGCTCATCCAGATTTCCTGCCTAATGTCCAACATCTTCTTTCAGCATAAAAGTGATCCACAAGTGATTGTGTTAAATTCTATTTTGAGCTATTATAAAATAAAATCTTTTTAATTTACACAATCTCACTGTTTATTTCTGTTTTCTTTCTGCAAACTGAGTTTCGGGTTAGGGTTCGTCTGCAGATCAAATAGATAAGTAGTCATGTAAATATTGAATTATAGATGACAGTAAAATCTCATATCACTGATCCATCTGAATATATTGCTTATTAATTGCTAATGCTCTACAGAAGAAAGAAGTATATTAATAGCTCTGGACATCTGACACCTTCTCAGTAAACCCAAGACACAGTGTGTCCCCTGCTGGTTAAGACCTGGAACTGAGCAGAAGCATAATGCTACATTAAAGGAGAGGTTAACTTCTTTCCAAGGCTGTCCTAATCCAATAATCACATGCCAATTGTGAGATCCATATTATATGAGTTAATGATCACTGTAATCAGAGCTGGGGAGTTAAATCTTCCATCCTTGTTTTGTGTAGAAATGTACAGTATGTGGTTCAATAGCTTTCAGACTGAGCCTTTAATGCAAAATTATTTGCCTATAAAAATAAACTTTCAACAGTAGTGAGACTTTGTATTTATTCACACAAAACATGATACATCTCCTTCAATAAGGCAACACAATACTGTATATACATACAATGATCTATATGTATACCACATTTTATGTTGTTATGTTTGCCAACTAACAACATGTCATTCTTTACTATCACTAGCAAGTGTAAATAAATAGTTTAGCAAGTCATGTAAAAGAGTACAAGATACGAAAACTTCAAGTCATACTGTTAGTACATCCAATGCAACAACCCTTTACTCACTGCTGTATTTTGTGGTTATAGATATATTTTAGCTGCAGTTGTGATTTGAGCAGATTAAGAGTTCAGTGATTTACTGGAATATAAAGTAACCTTTTCAAGCCTTTGGAAAAGATCCAAAAATCAAACAGAAAAACATTTGAAAAAACAAATCTCAAATATATTCCTTTTCACAAAGAGCAATAACAGCAGTGGCAATTTTTATCATTACATGAACACTGACATCATCAATAAGTGCTGGCATGGGTGTCATTCCTAAATGATATGAGGTGCTTATGGTTTGAATGAAATGTGATTGATACTTCAAAAAAAAAAAAAAAAAAAAAAAAAAAAAAAGGTGAAAATATTTTTTCCAATCTGAAATATCCTTCCAAAGTAATGTGTACAGAGTGATGACAAGTGATATATTAGTTTGATACCCAGTCTCTTCACAGCTGATCAAATTGTACAATCATTTACAAAAATATACTTCTATTCTGCATTAACAAATGAAAGCGCTGCTTAGTGCAAGATGACAAGGTGACAGCACATTTAGTGTAATGAATAAATTACACAAACAATTTTGAACCAATAACACTAGAGGGATTTAAAATAAAATGGCATCAAGCAATAATACTGTAATTTCTACCACTGTATACAAAGCGCACAATGTGTGCTCATATGATACATGAGCAGTACTAAATCATTCATCCGGGGGCTGTGCTTCTGGCACTAGAGGAGGCCAACAGAGCTGTTGTTTAGTCCCTTTGAGTTCTGGTCTGCCTGTGCACAGTGTGATAAAACGTCTGAAGTCTGAAGCCTTAAAATGGCCGATTAATTCAAACACCAGGGGCATCAAATAGTGGTGGAATGTAAAAGTAAGTTTGTTTCACACAAAGCACTGAAAAATACCATTGTAACATATCACTATAATCTTTCCAAATATGGTAAAACTTTTTGACCCAGACGCATTTTAGCATTTATAACCAGTATATGAACAATTAATAAATGGCTTACAACTTAAAATAGTCATTGAAGATATAAAGCAAACCATAAATGAATGTTTGCTATCAATATAATAAAGTGTATTATAATATAGCTATAACCCTATATAATATATATAATATTTTCAGTAGTTTTAAACTGGCATATAAATACTTTTATTCATGGTTTACATGTATGTAGCACATGTAACCAATTAAATAAATACTTCATAACACTAATTGTTAAAAGCCAATATCTAACACATTGGAGACACATTGGCTTCATAGGAAAAGTCATAGTTGTTAACAAAAACATACAACAAACGTTTAATATTGTGTTAGTGTAAATCATCATTTACTCCTTATAAATGCTAATTAAACCTAAAGAATATAGTGAGTGTATGACTGATAAGGCAAAGCAGTGACTGTGAAAAAAAAGTTCATATGTTTGATGTTTTTCATTTGGATATGTTGGAGGTTAGAGCTTTGACTCTGACTTCCATCGTGGAATATTAAGTTCATTCCTTACATCTCTTACCATAAGAAACACACAAATCTCAAAAGCTTTCACACACAGACACAGTTACACACTTAGACACATATGGTTGACATGAGCATCTTCAAGACTTTGCACATATCACACACTTGAACAGTTTGTATTCAGTGGGATGTATTTACTCACACTGTTTAACAGGCTGTGAAAACATGCATCAGTTTGAGGAAATGAATGATTCAAACAATGCAAAGCAGCACGAACATGGTTAAACCAAAGGCATAACATATACAGTATGTCATGTATATAAATGAGCCCATTAACTGAACAGACAATTAACTGGAAAATGTTGACACAATTTATCGTTCGTGTCATGATTTAAACACAATCTAAACTGTTTTAAGCTCATCAAATATAAGTATTTGATGATTTTCTTGGTTTTCCTTTTTTTATTAACACTGAATATCTTTGGGTTTTGGAACAAAGCAAGCAATTTAAATATGTTAAATTGGGCTCTAGGTACTTATGATAGGGATTTTTCACCATTTTAGAGATTCAAATTATTAATAATCTAGCATAAGACTCAGAAGATTAATCAACTAATACAGAAAAAGATACATTTATCTATAGATTCATCAAATCATGAAAATAATCATTAATTGCAACCACACAACTTTCTGTGCCAGTATGATAGACATGATGATGGTTAAAAACAAATTGCGAGTAATTATTTTTGCACCTTTGATTTCTGTTCTTTATTCTTAGTCCTCTTCATCACTGAAATGCAGGGCTCAACATTTTTTTAAGCTGTTTAATACTCAACATCATCCCATATCTCAGTCTTAATGAGTGTGCCATGGGGAACAGGATATAGGACCAATTAGGGAGACTATCATTTAAGCAGAAACATTATGTTCAGCTGTCCCTCCAACTGAAGTGACCTTGAGTGAGACAGCCTGAATCTTAATTCAGGACTCTGAGTGTCTGAACTCTGAACCCACTTCTCCTGTGTGACACTTAGTGCAGATCCCTCGTGTCAAGGGGCAGACAGAGTCGAAGTGACGCAGTATTGAAAGTGAAATGATAGCTACTTCATCCTTTGTTACCATGGAGACCACACACATAGCTTGATTGATCAAATAAGCCTTAATTTGACTTTAACATTCTCAAATGACAACTAATTTGCAGATCTGTACAGCTTTTTATCTATAATCGCCATCAGGCACAGTATTATTTTTTTTACTTTACAGGCAGAGACTGCAATGAGACTCAATCGCTGTATCTCTACCAGCTTCAGGAGAACTGCTCTGTATTGATCTCTGACCTCCCTGTAATGCTATAAACACATTTCTTCTATTTGATGGACCATGCAGCATCACCAACACAGCAATTGACAGTCTCCAGGGTTCTGAAAACTAAAAAAAAAAAAAAAAAAAAAAAAAAAAAAAAAAAAAATTAAAAGTAGCCTTTTCTAGTGAGCACACTTGCAGCTAAATTCATCAAAAGAATGAGTACACTCATCCTAGACAAATACACACATGCAATGCAAATGCACAGACAGACAGACAGACAGACAGACACACACACACACACATACACACATCTCAGCTGTAGTTGTAGGTGAAGTTATATGAGCTAGGTTCCTTCGGCACAGGGGGCGGGGCTTCTGGGATTGTGATGTTCTCAAGGTCGAGGAGGCGGAGCTTCATCTCCATGCTGATGAGAGTATCTAGGTCACTGCGCGTTAGGTCACTGCCCATCTCTCTGCCCAGCAGTGCGCACAGCCCATCAGTCCAGATACAGTACTGCTCCAAAAACATCACACAAACACACAGAGGAACGCCAATGAAGGTTGAAACAAATGTGTCAAAATTGTTAGTTTATATATTGAGGGACACAACACCTACTAAGACTATTAAAAAAAAAACTAAACTATCTAAGTTTTATGTGTGTTTGTGATTTACATGTGCATTAGGATTTTGCAAATATCAAACTCATGTTAAACTGAATTTGCTTGGTTCTGACTGAGCAGCTTTTTTGTTGAATGATAATTCCAAGTCCAAAAAGTCAGAGCTATTTTAGTTAAAGTAATAAGAACAGTTTGATCACTGTGGAGCAGCAGAACAAGCTGACAACACACCACAAACATTTTATGACTTTTAAGTTAGGACACTAAGTCGAGTTAGAATATTTACATGCACAGCAGACATGATGCAACATTATCATTCATTTGAAGTGGTGTTTGTGGCTCTCTTTTAGCCCCATTTTCTTCTCCTCCAAGTCCTGAGGTAAATAGCTGCTAAATACTCTACTATATTCAGCTAGTTGCTAAATTTTTCAGTTGGACATTTTTTAGAGCTCGAAGGAGTTTCCTGTGAGAGTGAACCAAAACGATAAAGTTGCAAGTTGGAAAACCAAAACAGCTGAAAGACGTCTCACTGACAATTCTGTGTGGCTTCATCACTAGGAGTAACATCTGCATATATTTGTCCCATAGCTCTTATAAAATTACTAGTGTAGTAAGTAGCACAGTCTGAAGCCTAACTTACCTCATATTTGTTGGGTGCAACAAAATTGAGTGTCTCATCAGGATCATAGAGGACAGAGAAAGCTAACTCCAGCACCTCCTGAGAGAATCAAACAGGACAAAAAACACACTGTTTCGACACTGAACGGCAGCACAAAACAAGACAACAGCGAAGAGACTAGAATGACAATAAAAATACAGTAACAAATGATATTACCTTGTTTTGTTTGAGGGCACTTTTTTCTTTCATATGAGGGCAGTCCTTCCCAGTTACCACAGACTTGATATCTGATACTGGGACTAGGAGGAATCCAAAAGAAACTATTTATTTATGATCTGTTAGAACAAGTATCATGATTTGTATGTATTGTATTTTTTTTTATTTGAAGATGAGAGACTTGGAGAAATAAAAGGTTTCTCTGTGCCTTACTTTTGTCACTGAGGAGTTCAAAAGGCACTTCACCCTGAGGAGACTCATCAAGGTCCCCATAGTGCAGCACTTTGTGATTCAGTGAGAGTCTACAGAACCAAAACTTCTCTACAAAAGAGACAGGGAACACAATGCATAGCTGACAATCAGCAGCAGTCCTTGGGCAATAAAAAGCAAGGTGACTGTATTGACAGTGGGTGTACCTTGCCTTCGGCGGTTCCCCAGCTTACGAAAGCAGCTGCCCTCACACAGTCGGTTGAGTCGCTGTTGCTTGATGAGCTCTAAGATCTCGGGCTGAATTCTCTCCCGCAGCTCACTGCAGCACAAAAACAGTGTGAGCAACACAACAACACACGTGCACAAAAATGTGCACAATACTATGCTTTTTACTATTACACTGACAGAGCTGGCAGCAGATTTGTGACAGCAACATAGTCTGTTGCTAAGAAAAGGGTAAAAGGTTGGAATATTTAGTTGCTATGCAAGATAATCCTGCTAAAAAGACTGAATATCTAGAAATGACAGACACAAGCAGGTTAAGCTTACATGATAGGTGGAGACTGGAAGTCATCCTGGCTCATTCTCTCTGACTGCCGCAGACGCAGGATCTCTGAATAGTTGAGACCTCGCAGTTTATTCTTCAGCTGGTCTAAAGATGATGGCTTCATCGCCAGAGCTCTGGTGATCTGCTCACGGACCACCTGCATTACCTGCTCAGGGTTAACACACACACACACACACACACACACACACACACACACACACACACACACACACACACACACACACACACACACACACACACACACAGAGAGAAAAAGCAGACTATAATGTTTTCAGATCTACCTGCACTGTTTTTTTTGATAAACTGTGAATATTGTTGTTGTAATTCACAGAACCATTATTTTCTCATTTAGAAAGTCACACTACATCTAAGGGCATCAATATTTAAAATTTATACTGAATGGACTGCCTGCTCTTTAAAAATTGATTCTTATTCACTTCAGTAACTGTCTAGATAAGTAGTGATTGACTTAAATGTGTTCATCTGGTCAAAGCATCTTCAATTGAGAGAGACAGCACTAAGAATGTAATTGTCATGCATTATTCAACAAACTAAAGACCTTTCAGCTGTCTGCTTTAGTGGGCGGCTCAATAGCACACAGCAGGCGAACAGCAGCAGCAGTTGTTGGAAATTTGTGCGTACGTTCGTACTGAGCAAGCCTCGTCTGGACAGATGGTGGTAATTAGGGTCACCCACTGTAAACAAGCTTCTGAAAGCATCTCATGCTAGCTTTTTACCCCAAAATCCCCCGACTAGCAGTAGTATGCAGTATGATGACATTCAGATTCTTTGGAACTGATGTAATCCACCTTGAATAAAAATGTGACCAAAGTAGAGTTGTTGCTGTTGTGACACTCAGACCTCACAGTTAAGTTTTCCAGTCCTCTTTTTGAATTAGTTATGAGAATTCACAATTTAATTCAAGATATTGAGTAAGCGTAGGCAGAAGCATTGGCATATTTGGCTGTTTGGCTTTTGCAGTATTAACTCTGAATAAGATTATTAATAATGATATTTTTTTTACATTCAGTACATTACTTTGGCACCTTTCTTTGAAGAGGCCTAAACAATTATAGTGTGCTTTTCCTGTTTAATGGACTCATCTTTTAAATTCTTAGAGTTCAGGGCAGTGTCAGCAAGTGCACAGGAGAGAAGGAGATTTTATTCTGTAACAACTTCAGCTTTTTTGCAAAGTTTGTCATATCCATTGTTGGAGAATATACAGCGACTTCAGAAAGTATTCAGACCCTCTTAATTTTTGTACACTTTGTACATTGTGTTGGAGTGCCACAGTAACAGCTCTGAAAAGTTTTAAGTATTTGATTTTTGCAAGATTTTAAAAACCCATGGGTTATTGAGGGTAGACTGATAAAACAGCAATTCATGTGTACATTAATATACACATATATATAAATATGAATACGTTAAAGACTGCTTTAATCCCAGACCTTGTTGAAGTCCTCAGCTGTGGCCCTCATCTCCTTCCAGGTTTTATTAAGCAGCTGGATGCAGACACAGAAGAACTCCTCCCATGCCCGGTCATGAGTAAAGAACATGGGGTGGTAGTCGTTGCAGCCCTCATTAGCTAAACAGAAGAAAAGATTTCAATTGTAAAATGAAATCATACTGCATGTGTGAAAGAAGCATTCTCTTCTCTCTCTCTCACTATCTGGTCCCATATCTTATCCAATTTTAAAGATTTAGGACACTGGTAACGCTGTTTAGCACATTTGGAAATTACTGATTAATAAAACTAAAACAGCTACACATCTTATTAATTACAGATCTACTTACGCAACTCTCCAACCTGGAGTATCTCGCACAACATTCGAGTGAGTTCAATGGCGCATCGACCGAAGGGACATTCATGCTTGTCCTCCCGGCTGCTGTTCTCCAGGACAATCTATCACGAGTAAGGAGACATGTTAGAGGTTGGTTCCTTACTTCGCCTTTGTGAGATGAGTGAAAGTCATGCCCATGGCCAAAACTAACCCTGATGTATGTGTCCTGGTGAACTTTGGCCAGGTACAGCATGTTGTCTAGAGCCAGCATCCCTGGAGGAGTCTGGGTGAAATCCATGGCTGGGTTCACATGGTTCTGCATCCAAAACAGGAAGGTTCATCCAATGTTAACTGTTTCTTTTAAAATCTATTTATTTAATTTTACATTTATTCCTAGAATACTAGAAGAAACTGAAATCTGGACTCACAGTAAAACCCAGCATCTTGTAATCCTTGGTGTACATTGCCTTTCTCTTTTCTGTACCAGTGGGGTCATTTTCCCCATCAAAGGCGATCCTACGCAGCTCAAAAATTACATCCCTCTGGGCCTGAGTACAACACAGCAAGACGACAAGTTATCAGCATGAATAGTGACCAAATGGTAACATGAACATGAACTTAGTAACATGAACTTCAAACATGACACAAAAACAATAAGGAAAACCAGCAAATTAGAAAACAATGTTTTACTCTGCTATTAGTGCTAAATTCTGAAGTGGAAAAAAATCTGTATTTGTATTATTGTAATTAGATGTGCAGGAATCAGTCTTAACAGGACTAGGCAGCATCAAGCAAATAAAAATTATTCTTAAGATCTTAACCTGATCATTGGGATCCATTTTTGTCATCATTCGTTCTTCCAAAAGGTTAAAGGTCAACACCTGCAGCACATACAGCTGGTGTGCCATTTCTGCTTTGATTGGTCGATTTCCTCTTATAACGTGCTGGAAGAGAAGAACTTTAAATTCAGAGCAGAATCTCTACATAGGCTGCACTTTGTGCACAAAGAACAGCTTATTAAAGGACAAAGCACAAAATGAATCTCCTCCTGAAACATAAAATGGACTTCATGTCATATTCACGCCACATTTGCTGGTTCTGTGTCACAGATCTTTGAATGACTACATCTTTTTCACTTTCTAAACTGCTTGTCTCAAGGATGAAACCTCCAAAAGAACACCACTCCCAACAGAGGATAGTCTACAATAAGGCTGAATAAAAATATTTTATAGACTTTTACAATGTTTTAAATTAGACTAGTTTTAAACATAAACCCTGGGAACTACTCAAATTCTGTGTTCACACCTGTATTTTTCACAGCTTTCTGAGCCACAGCTTAATAGCCAATTAGAGCAGAGCATTAACTCTGATGTGCAGCTGAATTAGCCAGTAACACTTTGTTTTCTGCATTTCAGACTGGATACTCACATTGAGGATGATGGATCGCAGGTGTTTCTGGGCCAAAGTGCTTGCCATTTCCTGAGTGGAAGAGATACAACAATTCCAACACGCAGTTCGGGTGAGGGAGGACATTTCATTAGCAAGCAAAAAACACATAATTCAAATCCATTTACAGAAAATGAGAATTTTAAACAACTACTGAAATGCAGCAACATATTGCAGCTACATTTCCAGCAGTGGTTTGAGCCATTCACTCTTCGTACCTTCTGTAAAACATGACAACATAGTCTAACTTTGATATTTCAACACAGTCTGTCTGTCTGCTGCTGCAGCAAGCTATGGTTCTATCTCAGTGTGCATAGGCTATGCAATGGCTTTTCATGACACAGAAAGAGCTACAGAGTGCAGGAGGAGAAGGACTGTAGGGTGGACAGGATGGTATGAAATGCTGAGGAATGTGTACTCACAGTCAGGTGCTGCTCCAGTGGGTTAGTATACTCCTCCTACGGGTTGAAGGGAGGGAGGAGGGACGTGGGTGTAACAGTAATGGAAACAAAGAGTGCACACACGGACCATGAGATACAGGGATACATCACCAGCACAGCATGCAACAGAATAAGGACATGAAACAGAATAATGTCAAATAAGTAGTCACGACAGGTAGCTGCTTAAATTGTCCTCTCATGCCTCACGCATCTGACCGCACATTTATTGGTTTATCCAACTGCTTTTGAAAAATTTCACAAACTTAAGGCCTGTAAAATTGTATCAACCCACAGAGGAAAGGGTGATCTTTAATGCATAACAATGACTGTGGTGTCCTGGTAGCTGCTTTAGAAGAGATGTTTATCCTGTACCCCTGATCTGAGGAAGATTTTCTTCACTGCAAAAGAAAAACTATCCAACATTATGAAAAACAATAGAGTGAGACACTACATGAGTGGGAAGAAAATGTCCTTGAATATTAATTTTCAAATGCAACACTTCTCTGATGTATTTGACACTTAGTACTGTTATTTCAACTGTGCCAGCCACACATGGTATGTTCTGTTTGTTTTTCTGCTGTATTTATCTCAATAAAACATTGTACACAGTCCATGACTAGAGCTGACTCAGTTCGCCCTCCAGTGGTCAATAACAGCAGCTGACGATGAATACATGTTCAAGGACGACTGTCCCTCTAAACATAATACGGAATTTGAGGTTTGTCTTAATTTTCTCTTAGTGGTGATTTAAAATTACTGAAACAAACACAGCTTCTCACAGTAATTCTGAATGACACCTCAACCCTTTGCTATCTTATCCACTTTATAGTATTGCTTTGTAACATTTACTAGTAATAAGGTAATTACCACAGAAACTAATTATTAAAAAAGTAAAATGCAACATGGGAAACACACATTAATTAAGTGTCCACAATTACAGACTAATATTACAAAGATTAATACTTTATACATTAAATGCTATTTACATTGTTCTGTGTTGTATTTTGTTAGAGAAAAAGCTCTGTAATGCAAGTTAATCTAAAAATGCTGCTGCTGTTATTTAAATAGAACTACAGAGCATTTATGAGACTGCTAAAACAAAAAAAAGACTAAAAAATCTTTACTGCAGGATGCAGGTAGAATAAAATAATGTTTTTATCATTAGTATTTTCTGTCCAATTTTGGATATTACTTTCTCCACTGAATGTGCAACAGTAAGATGGTTTACTAACAGAACTGTGTTTAAACTGTTCACTATTTTACATAAATTTTCACTGACAAATCACATGTATTTAAACTTAACATCTTTGTGAAACAAATCACACACAAGGACAAAACAGTGCATGATACAGGGTGAAGCACTGCAGTCTGTAAGTGCACTATGTGAGCTAGCATAAAAGTTATCATTGCAGGGTGAGCAGTGCACAAGAAAATGAGACACACGTGATCAGTAACATACTGACAGACATCCAAAAAAGCACTCACACTTTTAGTTTTTGTACATTTGTGCATTAAGTTGTTTTTGTGTGTATTGCTTAAATCAAGCTGAAAAAGGTAAGATATTAAAGTGAATACAAAATTTAAACATTCAACATCATGTAACATAATGTTACATGTTTGTATGATTGGATGAATCAGAGTGATTTTTTATGCCATTGTTTGTTCCTCTGCCACGCTGCCAATCAATTTAACCTGAATCATGTGATACATCCTGCATAGTAAAGTATGCTATGTACTACTCGCTGGTATCAAGTCCAATTTTATAAAAAAAAAAAAAAAAAGCCTAAAAATACATAAATTATAATGACTATATTCTGCTTGGAGCCCTTCCAAACTCTTTGTCAGTTACAGCTGGATGGCAGGTCTACCTCACTATGCTGTTCTGAAATAACTGCAGCATAACAAATGTGCAAACTTCAAAGGAATGTGAGTACTATTTTGAGAGAGTGTGTCATTACAGCGATGACTGTCAGACAGAATCCACAACATGACAGCCGGCAGACAGACGTCTACTTAAGAGATTAGCATTAACTAACCTACTGCTGCAAAAATGAGCAGCTAATATGAGAATGGAACATTATTAGTATCCACTTAGGTATATCCATTGTATGTATTCAGTACTTTTCTCTAATCCAGCAGACCGTGCTGTGACTGCTGTTCACTGACCTGTCGTCTGTCCTCTGGTGCCTTCAGGAAAAGAGCATTGATGAGGGCTATGGCGTAAGTCTGGATCTCCTGGTTTGACCTGAAGAATTATCCAGCATCATACCAACCAGTTAGAAGCATCATGCTCTACAACTCTCCATACAAGGTTCAAACTACAGGCTAACAGCTATGCTACGATACAATTAATCTTACTTTTACCACTGTCACTACCAAAGCCTGAGATGAGTGCAGGATTTTGTACACCAAAAGTATTGTTAAGACTTATTTTTTATCTAGGAAACATTTCAGGGACATTGGCAATATCATTATATCCATAAAAGACCAAAACCAACAGTGAATTGATAACTAACAACTAACAAGTAAAGCCTGTGTAGCTGAAACCTGATATAGCTTATTTTCCTGTGCTGTTCCATTGTTATCCAAATCATATTAGTGAGATACACTGTTGCAATGTGCGACATGGTCCACCATCATAATTAATGTGGCATTTTATTTTATTTTGAGTCAATTCCACATACAGTGTCCTGCTGCTATAAATATTGATCCACTGCTTTTTTGCTACTGCTGAAGTAGCCCCTAAAAAGTGCACTATTTTGTTTGAAATTACATAGAAGAAATGTAGATTTGGCCTGTTTTGCTTTTCACATCTTCAATAGGAGCAAATTCGGGTTTAGAGCTGAGAGCAAAACAACAAAACAAAACAAAATAATAGAAGCAGAAAAGTGTTGAGAAACAAACTAACACATTGTTGGTTTTGGTCTTTTCGTTTTCGACAGCAAGAAAAGAATTTTGACAGGGGACATCTACGCATCCTGAACTCATGCTTTAGTTAGTGCCACAAACTTAATATCATGGTATATTTCACTATATTCAATTTCTCAAATTAACCCACACTGCTACACTCTCTCCTCTGCCCCCAAAATCAGAGTGCAGGAAGCCCCTGTGCGTGTGTGTGTGCTCACACTTGCAGGTGCCCGATGAGCTGTCCCACGGTGATTTCCTGGGCCACTCGATGGTAGAGGCTGTGGCTGTTAAGGACCATGCTCTCCAGGATGGCCAGAGAACGCTGCAGGATGGACACATCCACCATTGGCTGGTTCACATAGCCTGCAATCTGAGAGGGGACAGAGAAGACAAAACATGTATATGTCTTCATCTTCAAAATGTCAATTATTCATTTCTGTGCTCAGTCAGTGTTTGTGTCAACCCAATATAAGCCTCAAAAGTTAAAAGATGAAATTCTTGTCTGTTTACCAACAGAAACAGTAGTTATCTGTAAAAGAAAATTCAATGAAGAGTTCAGTAACTTCCCTGAGTGACTGTTAAAGCCAAACAAAAAAAACTCACCACATACAGACTCAAAGAGCTCCAAATAATATGATGAGTTGCTAGGCAACAGCACCCACTCATTTCCAGCATGTAGGACAAAAGGAAGGTCAAGTAATTAAATAAAAGTGTGTGAATAAAGTATATAAAAAGGAAGGACTTTGATATTTTAAACTGGAAATTTGCCCAATGGGGTGTCTGTGAAACTCCAATGTGCCAGATGAACAGTTCTTTTGTTGGTGGAGGTACCTGTTTGATGAAGGAGAGCGAGATAAGGTCCCAGGACACAATGCCATGATCCATTAGCTCCAGGAAGGCAGTGAGAGTGAAGGCCAGCATTTCACCGAAGCTGAGGGAAACAAACAGCAGTCAGTACAGGCCTTTTCAATGACCTGTTCCAACCCTAGAAGAATCAAAAGAATCATTGCTCCATAGTATAGACTTCACTGTTTCCAACTTGATGGAAATTTAGCCATAGGCCTTGTCATTCCTGTCAAGAAACAAAAATTGTGCTCACTGGGTACCACTCTCCACAAGACGTGCAAGCGTCCCAATGCCTTCCATATTGATGAACTCTGTGGCAAAGGTCGGGTCTGCAGACAGCTTGGCGAGCTCTTTAAGGGCCTCAAGGCGAGCATCAATACCATGGGACTGGATCCTTTCCAGGAGCTGACGAGCAGCACGGCCCTGTCAGCCAGAAAAACCTTCATGATAACTTTACCCCGAAATTTTGATTTTAAAGCTGTGCCTCAGTTAAAAAGTATTTTAAATAAAATTAATTAGTACATTCTGTTGGTTTCATGTGTTTGAACACAGATTGACTGCCATCATATACTTTCATGGCTTGATTATAGTAAAAAGCTAACATTTTGTATAAAATTACAACCTGTTCTACATATTATCGTTCTGCATTTTAAGGAAACTTGAAAATATGTCAATTATACATAAACTGAACGAGACTAAGATCTATGAAAAGCACGTCATGATTTCTGTGATGACGGGTGAGTGAACTGTCACTGCCACAACTCAATGTGGTTCATGTACAAATGGCATGACTTGTACCTGCTTTTTGTCCCACATAATGTTTAGATAACTGTAAAAGGCTAAGAAGAGATTTTCAAAATAAGACATGAACTGCTCTATTTTGAAGGATTAACTCACAAAGAATAAGAATATTCACAACTACATTAACTATAAAGCATCAAAGTCAGTCTATGAACTGAGACAGTTTGGATGAGATGCTTTCATCTTTTCTTCTGACAGATGTAAGGCTAACTCAGGAATATATAAAACTTGTTTGTTGGTCTGACCGCTTGTGTTTCCCCCAAGACGTATTTTTTCATATAAGAATAAGAACAAGCATCACTCACAGGTGAAATGGCTAATCGAAGGATGGTCCCGTTTTTGATTTCACCACGGCTCTAAAAAGATAGTTAAGCAAGAGTTTTGGTACAAATTCAAGAGTGATCAACATCATAAAAGTCTTCAACACAACTTTATGAAGAAAACAGTGAAGCCCACCTGCTCAGTGATATAAAGCTGAGGGCCATCAGCATAACGCAGAGCAAACTGCTCTGAGCCTGACAAAGACCAGCTGAGGATAAGTGCAGAAAAACATAATGAAGGAATGTTATATTGCAGTATACACTAGTATGCATGAACAAAAGGTTGCTAAAAGTCAGCTCACTCTGCAATAATCACCGGTAAAGTACAAGTCAAAGAAGCAAGATATTTAAAATTACAGAAGGAAATGATGACTGATAAAAGAAAAACCAGTTGATAAGGATCAACAGTTACATCTTATCTCAGTGCGTGTGTGAACCATTCAAGTGCTGTGATAAAACTAGTATCTACACAACTGCAGCAACTGTGTGTCACAAGTTTAACAACTGTCAGTCTTAGATTTTTGTTTAGTCTTGTATCATAGACATTCACATATTGGTGGGTAACATAGATAATGTAATGATATGGACAGAAATCATTACACCATACAACCCTCAGTCTCTTGACACGTTGTTTAGCCTTAACCAGCAGGCAGCACAGCCACAGCTCCTCTAAAGGCTAATAAGCATGTCTACTAAACTGGTATCTACTATACCTGTGGTTAAAAGTGATGTGTAATAACTTTCAAAATGTTATCTAAGTTGAAGAAATTTGAAAACAAAATCCTTATTTCTGATTAAACACTTAATGATGTAAAGTGTAAAGTTACAGACAATAAAATAAACCTAAGACAATGGAGGAATAAGACTTACCCATCACATACTTCTCGTATTATTGAGGACAAAGGTCTTTTCTGCAAAGAGAAAAAAACATTGCAAAGATCCAAAATGACAACATTAAATTCAACTGAAACATAAATCATCACTACTAACACTCCCATGTTTGATTAATATGTCAAAACTGACATTGAGTCTATACTTAAGGCATAATTACATTTATCTATCTCTCATGTTGAGTTACTTGTCCTGACAACCACTGCAGATACTTTCCTCTATTCTGTATTTCTACATCACATCTCAGTGTCAGAACTCACAACTCATATCTTTCACATTCAAAACAAATCACAGCTATGCATAATTTCACCCTCTAATAAGTAAATTACTCTCTAAAGCCACTAACAGCCAGCACATGTTGAGTCATAAATGGGATATGTATCTAATGCCATATTGTACAAAGATACAGACCTGGTCCATCTCTATGAGTTGAGCATTAGCACCTGGCCATTCAATAGCCACCTTCACGATGTCAGCTGGCGGTGGCATGGCTGTGTTATCGTAGCACCTTGAAGAATTGACATGACATTTGTTTTCATCTCTAACTCATCTTTATCTGCACATCAACACCAGCCCACACTTTTTAAAATTACTTTTCACTTCAATTAAACACAGATTTACATTTAAATGTGAAAAAATGAAACATGTTTGATCTGTCATCTATTCAGAAAGTATTGTAAGTATTAAATTGTTGTTATAACTCGGTGCTTTCCTTGATCTGCACTCCTACAGTTTGTCAAAATATTGAATTTTGACTTGTCTGATCATTAACTTCAGAACTACATTAACTAGTTATACATTACCAAATAGAGAATTGTTGAGGGGTCAGTTTCTCTCACAGCTCTGCTGTAAAAACCACTGTGTCAGCTCCCCTGTGAACACAGAAACCCACACAGTAGCCATGTCAATGCATAAAGCTCACTTTGCTCCATCCCTAGATTTTCTCTCTTCTGAACTGAATCTGCCAGTGAAGGGATCAATAAGCATGACTGTTTTACATAACCCCCTACACACACACACATATTCTTATCTTGACTAAGTCAAGCCCTCTGCCTACTGGGCTCTGGGTCTTCTATGTTGTGATGCTCTGGACATTTTTGATTCACACTTCATTACTAAAACATAAACTGAGTATCTTTACAGTCCATTTGCATTATACCCATCTTTACAAACTTTTCTGACATTTCACTTGGAAGTGTAGGTAAGCCTTTCCAAACTGTGGAGGGATCATGTGTACAATTTAAAACAGTCTGACTGTAGTGGAAGAATGAAAAGGCAAACAACTCTGTCATGGCTGGACCTTTCAGAAAATAACAGTGCAGGCCAACTGATTTGTCAGCCTGCCTTTTAACAAACATACCAGATTTTGTCCATTAAATAACAAGAAACTGCAGTAAAATTATTAAAATATGTTGAGATAATTGTTAACAGTTTTGTCATCACAGTTTGTTCAACTGACAGCACCAACAAGTTAATATTCTTTGTATTTCTTTGAAAATCAAATGTAATGTTCATGTTACCAGGTGTTTAAATGTCTAATGTTATCACATCAAAAATCTATTAATACACCAACAGTATTTGTTATCACCATATTTGTGAAAAAACAAGTCACAGATTAATCAGTCCCGTTTTTTTATTATTATTATTAAGAAAATGTGACTGCTAACTCATTTTAAATTACATTTTTTTGCAAACTCTTATTAGACTTTCACATATTTAAATATATATATATATTTACAGATGTTGACTTTTCACATTTGCAGAGGCACATTATTATTTAAATGGAAATATTTCCAGTCTATTTTCTTAGGTGTCACTATTAGTACTTAATTTTTTACTAGACCACTGACGCTTATTTCATTATTTTCAACAACTGCTTTGAAAAACACAAGCAAGAAAAACCGTAGAGACCCGTCTGTGGAAACAGACTGAGATCTCTCTCTGCTCCGACATGAAGGAAGCGTAAAAAAGCTGTTTGACAGACTCTGTTTTTGATTGGAAGAGGGCAGTAAAGAAGAAAAAGACACTTCGCTTTTCCATATGGCTCTGTTCATTTAGGGTGCTTTCAGAATACAAAGCACCTTGTATAGCTCACAGCTGCTCTCATTTGAGAAGAAATCTTAATCATTACCAAATTATAATAGGGGAAACAAAACCTTGTGAAGCAGCCTGAACCAAACACCATCTTCCCTGGAGATTTACCAGTTACAATGCATTTCCAACACTGCAGCACAGCGTTTCTGGTGACTTTATCTGGTTCTATAAATGTATGCTTCGGAGAAAATAACATTAGTTGTCAGTGCATCATTGTGTTACAGATGCCAGCTCCTTACAATGAAAACAACTCAAAATTGAAAAAACATTTAAGCTGTAGTATCAATAAAAAGCATGGCTGAATCCTTTTATCTTTACATCTTTGAACTACAGGATCACTGAACTGTATTCTCCACATAATATGTCACAACAGAAATTAACATAAGGTAGGGTAGGATAGATAGGGTAATATGTGTGTTTGGTATCAACTACAAAAAATGTAAGTGTATTCTGCAATTGATGGATTCAAAGTGAAACATGCCAGTTAAATTCAGATGCCAGCCATCTGAAGGAGAGGCTGCACTGCCTCTTCGTCTTTAAGCAGACTGTCCATCACATCACATGAGCGATTAATAAGTCGGCCCTGCTGAAGTTCTCCTCAAACTCTGGTACCAATCTGTGATTTCCAGCATTGACGATTGTGCTACAGAATGTTGTGCAGTCTAATGGGTATCTTATTAGCTATGCAACACACTTATTTTACTATGGGGCTGGACAATATCATCCAGGAGCATGGGTACAGGGAACTTTTACCAATATAATGAATAATACATCAAACTTATCTGCACGACATTTTTTAATATTTCTTCCTGAATAATTTCTAACAAATCCAAGATTAAAGTTGACATTGATGAAAATTGACTCCTCCTCATCATCGTGCAGTCTGATGAACTACACAGTAAATTGCAATGTTTTTTATATTGCCATTTTAACAGCAGACTCATAGACAGATTTAAGGATTTCTGACAAATACATGGATAGTGAAATTGTTTAAAATGTATTTTCTACCAAAAAGCCTGATTATTTGTGATATTCATAAACTTTAAGACCAAATAGCACTACACTGTGTTCACTTATAGCACATTTAGGAAGTGATTTGACCCTTTCAATTGTGTTATATTTTGGTATGTTGCAGCCTTGTTCAAATAAAAAAATCCCCCATCAAGCTACAATTTTCACAAACTGCACTATCACATTGACACTAAATATTCAGACACTTGAAGTTAACTCAGGTGTTTCCCATCATCTTTGAGATGTTTCTACAGCTATTTTAAGTCAACCTATGGTAAATTGATTGGACATGATTTGGAAAGGTGCACACTCTCTCTACAGGGCCTCAAAGGTTATCATAGAGTAATTTGTGTAGAATGATGAGAGATTTTTTTTTTTTGTTTTGGCCTAAGGCTGCAAAAAATGTTAAAAAAGTGAAGGTTTCTGTATAATATAACACACAACACTTTGCTTTGATATTCAATTTGAAAAAATAACTTGCAATATGGACTACCTCAGTGTAGCAAATGTTCAATGTACACTGAATTCACTTTTCCCATATACCAGAAAGCAGAACATTGTGTAAACTACAATGCAATCTCTCATTAACAATGTTAATGAAGCAGCACTTTCCTTTCTGTACAATGAGCCAGCATGCAGGCCTAACAAGCAGCAGTACAGTATTATTTACACGTTTTCTCTACTCATAAGTATTATTATTATTATCATTGCAGACCTTTTGCACAGCAGGCCAGAAAAGTAACTGATAATTAATTAGGACTTAGCTTTATTTAATGCTATCACTGTGCCAATCAAGTGAGGCAGCGTGTAAGCACGGCAATTATCGTTATTAATTACACCTGTCACAACAGCTGCAGCTAAAATTGTCCGACTGTGCTGCATCATTAAATTGTGCTGTTTTTCCTTGTGGCGACTCCAGTGCAGAAACAACAAGAGATGCGAAGCTGGTGGCATCAGCTGAGTGAAGCGATAGGAGCAGTTTCCGTCCTTTAACACCGCCTCTCCTGCTCTGAGCTGGTAGCATAGCAACAGCTGCTAAGGATCTCCAGCCTGAAAAGAAACCCCACAGTGTGGTCGGAGCTTCTTTTCACAAAGACCCCCAACTTCTCCCGCTGCCCCCCCAACCGGCTACTCCTCCACCCCCGGATCTCTCTGACGCCATTTTCCCTCTCTTATGATGGAGTTTTGATTGATTCTGTCATGGCCGGTCTAGAAATTAAAGACTCGCACATGGAGAAAAGAGAAAAAAAAAAAAAAAAAAAAAACTGCAAGGCGACGAACTTTTTAACGGTAGCTCGCGTTAGCTTGTTGAACGTGTTCAGTGGCGCCACCTCTGGCGACAAAGACGCACACAAGGAGACGGCTGCTCCATTAGTGGAGGAAAAAAAAAAACTTTAGCAGTTTCTTTATCCTCGTCATATAAAATGAAGATTCCATTAATCAATAAATTAACAGTATTTTATTTTATGTTTATTTTTACATAAAAGGCTCCAACAGTCATCCTCGTGCACGTCAGGTTTGCTGCCATGATCCGTTACCGTTAGCTTTCATCTCACAGACGCACTATTAACACCGACAGCCCCTGTTTCTACAAGAAGCTTCAAACCTAACTTATCTAAAAAGGTATGAGGCCTGGTTATGGCTGATCGATCAGGCTCTGGGCTGAAGCTGTGGTTAACCAGAGGGAGCTCTGCTGCGTTTGCGACCCTGTGATCTCACAACGAAATCAATCACAACTTCCGATAATGTCCGTACATCTCCAGACACTCCTGCCTCTTACTGTCCCCCCCGGCTGAGAGCAACATTCAACACATCAGACTCACTCACTATTACAGCCAGCAGGAGCGTTATTCTCCCAAAGGCGGCTAATGTTTTCCAGTCAAACAGCCAGTCCCTGTCTGCTCCTCCATTGCGGTCATGATGCAGCCTGTCTCTGGGCGGCTGTTCACATGATGTCCTCCCTGGCTCTGCCCTGAACCGCCGGGTGATTTTACTGGAGGCTACTTAGCTGCTAATGTCGATGCTCGGTGTTACTCACCCTGTGAGTGGGCCATCGATGATGCTCTCGGTATCCTCCTCTATCTAGTCAAACACTTTTGGAAAGGAGACACATTTCCACGCCTTGTGGGCGGGGCACAATATAAATGTCACCATCTGCAAATGAGGCAGACCCTTCATCTCTGTCATTGACATCTTCCTCCTCCTGCAGCCCGACACAGAGCCGAGGATAAGACATCCCTGTATTTTACGTGGTCTATATCTTTCACAGGGATTTATTAAGGAGCTCCTTATTTATGGCTTCATAAAACAGCCCATACACAGATATGAGTATAATTAGGCAGTAAGATATAATGATTTTTCTTTTTCTTATCATCCTTGTGATATTCAAGCTCAAACCAAACCTAAAGCCGAGGATATCATCCTATCATCAGCATATTTATTGAATATGAGACTTGTGCGTGTTGTGTCTGGGTATGGTTTTAACAGCTGTAAATGAATTTAAAAAGTAACCAACTACAATTACATGTGTTAATGCTGTTTAATACTTCACCTACAGAAATTCAAAACTGACAAGAGATGTTAATTGTAATATGAAGAGCTTTATAAATTGTTCACCTTATCTTCCAATTGCCAATACGCTTTGAACAAATGACATTTAACAGGCTATTGTTAATACAATTATTGGTCAAATATGTATAATTTCATCTCTTTAACTGCTGATGTATGGGATGCATTACACAGAAATGGGTCTATTCAAGATCCATGTAATGTAGACATGTTGGGCTCTTTGTTGCATGATGATGAATACAGACTTTGACATGGACATGGATCCATCTGCCTGTAACCTGTTTACTGTGTAGTGTTCATTCATAGAGTAGTTATCTGAGACTACTGGCCATTGTGCACCTCTACATTTCTAAGAAGCATGTGTACAATTTAACAACTGCCTCTCAGACAGAAACAAACCATTTTTTCAACACATTCTTATATTAATTTACCTTTTAGATTTATTTCCTGACAAGCCTTTGACATATGATTTAAGTTAAATTCTGTTGCCATCTACAATGACAACAGACTGTATCACACAGAAAATAAGAAACCAATTGCATTCACGGCACAATACATTTTTATTTAACACAGAAACCATGTGTACAGGAAAAATATCCACAGCTTCAACTGGGTATGTAACACTGGCTCACCTCAAAGGGATGGCTGCTGGTGAAACTTGAAGGGGGCAAGCAGACAACTGCACTTCAATTCACTGAGGAAACACCTTTTAAAATCAAAAACAGCTGAGTGTATTTAGCTCCACGTTACATCTCATGCATGACATCAAAAAAATAGTATTTCCGACATAACAGATTTATCAACAAACGTGGACATACCCAATCTCACATGTTCGACAGGCACAGACACTGAGCTTAACTGTTGCTCTGGGAAATTCAATTCTGATTATGTGGCAAAACATTCTCACCTTAAATCGAGATCTATTGGATGCATTTAATTTAACAACACATTTGATCATTTTACCATGATTGAGGTGTACCAGTAAACCCCCCCAAAAAAAATCCACCAAAACTATAGTATTTAAGAGCTCCACATATAGGAAAAATGGCTGTTCAGTTAATTCACAGCACCGTCTTCCATTTATTTACTAGCAATTACGTTTTATGCCATCCCATTATAAAATAAAATAAAAATACAAAACAACAAACATAAAGCTTCAGTAATAAAAGGGAAAGTTGAGGGTAACAATGTGAAATTTGACATTATCTCAGACAGTGATTTACTGACATGTACACCTCACTGTATCAGAGACACACAAGCAAACTGACATCAGTATCAACAGAAAACAAACACAGCTTTTTAAGGCATTTGACACATGACCATATATGAACACATAACTGCAGTAAAGCAACACAAATGCTCTAGGAATGATCAGCATTTTTTTTTTTTTTTTTTATTAAACTTCATTGCGTTGTCGCGAAAAAAAACAAATCTGCTGGTTTGCTGTTACACACTTTGCCTTTTAACCTTGGCAAAATGAGTCACAGCAAAACCAAGTCTGCTGTAATAAGGTCTACATTAAAACCACAATGCAAGATTAAGGAAAAAAAAAAAACATGTTCAGTACTGGGTCAGTAAACTGAAGACTTCTTAGAGGTAGGAAATGGACATGGAATAATGTTCCCAGGAGTTTTCCTTCACTAGTCAAATCCTGCAATAGTAAAATGCTATTTTTATCAATCTTGAGCCCCAATGAGGGCCACCTGTAGAAGTACAGCAAAATGTTATAATACCCTAATAACAAACAACAATCCAGCAGCCACTGTACTGGCATGCTAATCTGTGAGCAATTACAAAGAGCATGAAAACCACACCAAGCCAAACAAATGTTGACAAATCAGAGTCAGAACTCTGTTGAAATTGGCTTAATTGAATTTCATTTTAATTAGTTTTAGCAATATGCATCATTTATGAAAACTGAGCATCTGTTGGTATTTACATGTACAAACAAATGAATCTTTAAAGTCCTTAACAGTAGGATTAAGTTGCAATACTGTTATAGGGAATTAAAGGCCACATAGAAGAGATAGGTGCTGCAAAATTTGACTTGTTTTAAACCTCGATAGCTCATTTAAATTTTAAGATGACCAGACAAATAGGCTTGATATTCAATTTCACACCTATTACATTCCGTCTTGTTAAAACAATCATGTTACATTTGCATCTAAGATGAACAGTGTAAGTGCAGCTGCCATTTTGTCTGACTCAGTGATGTACCAGGTTGATTTAATTAATTCATAACGAGCATTTTGAGAACTATGACCATCTAAGCTTGTTAATATTACTCCACAATTCAGATGTTAATACAAGCGTGAAGATATCTGTGTCACCTAATCCTCATAATACATAACGCCTGAGGTGCAATGACACCTGACGCACATGTAGAGAAGAGTTTCTTCATATGAGATGAAATTTACAATGACTCGTCAGTTTAGCTGAGGTCAAAAGTCACAGGCTCAGCAGTTACAAAACCATGCAGATAACAATCTACAGTTTTCCATCTGTGTCCAGTTATCAAAACACAACTTGCATATAGTACTTACAGCATATAACCCTATGATGAGTGACTTTTATGTGAAATTATCTACAATAAACTATATATATAACCTTGACATCAATTATGTAAAATACCCAAATGTGTGTCTTCAAAATAAAACCAGGAAATGATGAATAAAACAACTGCTGATGTCGAACGCAATTCTTTCATAATATGAGCTATTACTTGTGGTTTCTGAGCATCTGCTGGTAAACAACTGAATTCAGCTTGTGTTGACTGTGTGAACTCTTGAAACAGTCAGCTATAAGACCAGACAAGGAAAAAGAAACAAATACAGAGCATAGTATTGCAAAAATCAGTTATGTAGTACAAAAGAAACTAGGTGAGTCATTCTAAAATATTGCAATACAGTATTGCATTACAAAAAAAAAAAAAAAAAATCATGCTAATATGATATTGGGGATGTACTTTTAAGAATATGCATCTGTCACTGAAGACGGTTAAAGTGAGTGAGTTTGAGCAGGCATCACAGCTAAGTCAAGTTGTTGTTAATGACAGAGACTGAAGATGGAAGTTAACATATAAAATCGAAATATGTATCAACCAATTAAAAATGAGTTCCAACAAATCACTGTGTACATGACACCAGTATGATACATCCATTAACCATAAAGAAACCTCCAAAGATCTTTTGAAGAATTTTCTGGTCTCGGTAACATGACAAAATGATCAAACCCCTTGACTATTTGCACATTTAATAAAAATGTTTAAAAAAGAAAAAAGAAGACAATAATATCATTAAGGTCATTAAGTGGTAAGACATGACAGATAATATTAACTAAAATGGACATTTCCACATTAAATTTGATTAATGGCAGCCAATTTATTCTTGTAATCTGATACATTTTATGACCACGTTTTCTGTGAACATTTCTCTATTTGATCCAAATGCCTTTCAAAATCAGCTTGAAAATGTGCAAAAGGTCAAGGGGCAGAGTTGCTCAATTTGATTTAACAGACAGAAATGAATGTAATTAGTGTTTTGTCAATCAAACTGTATTTACAAAGACTGATATTTACAATGTCAGAGTTTTAATCTATTTTTTATGCGGTGAATTGAAAACCAGTATAATTACCCCCATGATATACTATAAATGCTATTTATTTCACCATTCAGAATATTAGATTTGAAGAGCCCAGGCATTTATCTACACTGATTCATTGTAATTCCCTGTAATGGAGGTAATTTACAATAATATACATGACTGCAAGTCAATATAGTTGTATTTTTTAGAGTATTCATTTGATAATTAGCTCAATCTAAGCTCAGGCTTCATTCAATGTTTCTTGGTTGGTTTATAATAAATATATTTTTGAATTTGGATTGAAAAAAAAAAAAAAACTAAGAAGACACAGCTCTTTCCCTGAAAGTGCCAGTTAGATGAACAAAGAGAAAGAGGGACAGGCAGACAGAAAAGACAGAGGGAAAGGGCCAGAAAAATGGAATAGGGAGAGATGGAGGGTTGTGAGGTAACTACCAGTCTGCATTATCCCAGGTTTCCTCAGCAGGTTTTGTGGGACTCTTCTTCGTCTTACCATCTGCGTTCTCCCAGTTGTTGTCCCAGGCCTCCCAGCTTTCTTCTGTACTATGTTTGTTGTTGGACGCTGCTTCGGAGCCCCAATTGTCCCAACTGTCAGAGCTCTTCTTTGTGGAATGATCTGCAACGGTCCAGCTGTCACTGCTGGGAGATTTCTTGGCCTTTAAGGAGCTGTTGCTGCCAAAGGTTTCCCAGAAGTCCTTTGTGACAGGCTGACTAGAACTGCCCTGATATCCTTCAGTGGCATCCATGTTCTGATAGCTTTCTCCAGCAGACCTAAACATAGGTCATGAAGAAACACTTGAATAGTGTTTTATGAAATAAAACAACATAAAATATTTTGTATGCTTTTGAATTTTGAGAAATGTTATCATACCCATCTTCTGGTTTTCCAGAGAAGAGGGTAGTCAATTTTGAACCAGCTCCCTGAAACTAAAGAAGAGTAAACTTTGGTAAACAAAGGTTTGTGATAAAACACTGTGTTCTTTATAAGAAATAAATGATTAATACATTGTATTTTACTTAAAATGAAAACTAAATCCAAAAGCTAAAGGTGGTAAAAATAGCAACTGTGTGACCTTAAATATAATAAATTAATATTGAGTATATAAACAGACTTCAATTCTGCAATTTTAATTTTAGCAACAGAAATAGAGGCAGTAATAATAAAATTCCTCACAAATGCTTATTTTCAACACAGTACTCACCACCAAAATAATAATGGCAGCAAGAAAAACGAGAGTTTACATTAAGTTAGTATTGTTCAATGTATATTCATCATTAGAGCAAAACCAGTCTCCTTTGCAGGTTACAATGTTGACAGGAGCTGTCTCTGCAGTTTTTCCACATCTGGATTGAGAGGCCCATATATCGTTACTGTTCAGGAGGCTGGTTTTGCTCCTGTGCAGTGTGGCAGAGATCTGCCCATCCTACCTTGTTTGCCAGCCCAGTGATGCTGACTGTCATTTCATCTAGCAATTTGCCATCTTTCACCTGCATTAATGCAAATTGTTGATGAAAATTATTTTCAAAAACTAGTAAAATCCAAATATGTTTGCCAAACAGAGCATGTAGTGTTTTTTTGATTGTGAGAAAAGTGAGTACAGCTGTTTGATTAAAGGAACTAATAATCAACATGAGAAGAGAATAATGTTTTGTTTTACAAAAGGTTACTCGTCTCAAGAGAGAAAATCTAAACTTATGCAGCTACTACCATTTTGTAAGTGAGTAAGAAGACTGTTACAAAAGTACATTCTACAAATATCTTGACTCACCAATGCCAGCTGTACATTAAAAGACAAGAGCATTTTGTTTAATATCAGCCCTCTCAGTCACTGTACTTAGAGAGTAATCCACTGCTTAGCAGGGTGAAAGAGATTTTCTACTAATTAGTAATATTGATAAGTAAAGTAAACTCTGACAAGCACTTATTTTATCATCATTAATTTTGATTAAGAACACCAGCAGTTTTCTTCCAGCTACAGAGGCTTCATCTGATCTTGATCAAAGACACATCCAAGAGCTGCTCATTTGACAGTAAGCGTTAGAGCTGCCATGGGGAAGCATTTATGTGGAACACACTCTGATTTTAGAGATAGTGATATTATTTCATTCATGCATTTTGCCAAAAAACAAGCTTTTTTTCAATGCAACAGCTCAAACACACTACATCTGCAAAGCCAGTAACTGATTAATTGTCAGCTGAAAAGCCCCAGGCTGTGTCATCTTGTGTTTACCAAGGCTGTGGCATATCATCTTTTGCCACAGACCAGTGAAGCACAACTTAAATTTCTGCCCAAATAAGACATTGTGCTATGATCACAGATTTTCCCAGGAAAATAAGTTTGGATAAGCACTGTCCATTAAATGTGGAGTTCCTTATTTGTGACTGGATGTGGACCAATTCAGTATTAACATTATAATTTTAACATTTGATGCCAATGTAACATGGTCTGCTTGAGTGTTGAAATGGCTGATGGCGTTGTGTAATATCCAAAAATGTTTATAACATTCAAATAAGAACAGTAAGATATGTTTTTTAAGCAAACATAATCCAGTGAAAACTGAGTGCCTTAAAAAGAGGCATGATATTGGAACAAAGAAACTTGGCTCCTAAAAATATTTAAATGCACTTTTAAGTCTTCTCCAGTGACGGTGCTGAGAGTTCACTGAGTCACACTCACTCCAAAATAAACCGACCACGGCTGTATTGCTTTTGCAAATCTCAAGGCTAACTGGGAAGATAAAGAAAGTTTTTCGTTTTTTTTGGGTTTTTTTTGTCGTTTAGTGCAAGCTGGCATAAAGCAGATAAAATCAGAAAAGACAAGCAGTGTTGAAAATAGCACATTCACATCTGAAGCTGTTTTTTTTTTTTTCTAAAGCACTGCACCCCACCAAATCAACAACTTCAAACATCAATGTTACCTTTTCTTGGGTAGGTTTGATAACATTTTCATTTAATGTCTGTCCTAACTCTGTGGCCTGGTTGGAAGTCAGAGGGGAGAATTCACTTGAATGAAACACAGTTTAACATTCACAGTAGTGCAAGACACAGAGCTGCTTGTTCAGCAGTTGCATGTGTGACCCACCATTCCCATTGACCATGACACTAAACAAGCTCTAGAGGGAGTAATGGTTCAAAACCCTTTCACCATCAGTGTAAACCTCTGTTGAGGCAGCACTGCAACATATTTTTTCTGTGCAGTCTGGTGAAACATTAGGAGCAATTTAAGTGTACATTACTAATTCCAGAAATCAAAAGACTACATTTTTGCTTTTTACTGATCTATTTACAGTACTGAGTTCAAATAAAGGGCCAAAAGTGTACTAATATTTTTATATTACCATTCCACCTCTAAAGCACTGTTTGCAGTGAACACAAAAACTCTCATGCATGAATGTATAATTAATTTTCAATGGGTGTGAGTGAACAACATTTCTATATTAGGGGTAGGAATCTAAGGCAATTCCTATCCCATAATATATTGTCCCATAATACAGTTACCAGCTGTTTTTCACAGGTTATCCATAAACTCAAAGTATAAGTACCAAAAAAAAAGACACAGTGCTTTGTGTTAGTATCTCCAAGCTGAAGCACTGAAGAGGACATTCAAAATGTTTGCTTTACAGATGAAAAAATTACAAGCTGACAAAAATAAAAAAAACAAAACAAAAAAAAAAAAACAAAACAAAAAAAACACATGGATATTATGTATTTAAAAAAAATAACATGATGCAGGAAAATGCGCCATGCAACTATTATCTGCTTTACCGGTTCTGGGGGCGCTTTATAGCCCCTTAACTACATCCAGAGATCCAGAGAGGGCAAAGAGATGTTAAAGTAATTACACAGTTATTAGAGTTGTTTGTTAAGAGATGTACCAAGGAACGTAGCAGTTTATGAATACTAACACTATCAAGACAGGTGGGGTTCTTCATATGATACAAAGAGAAATAAGACAGAGGAAACCTTGGTCAAATGTAATTCTGACAGACAAAAACCTTAATAATCAGTACCTATAGATAATAGGTAAGCCATAACTATATTAATCTTACCTTTAAGGTTGCTTGGTTTGCCAGTTTAGTTGTCTGTTAGGGGGAAAAAAGAAAAATAATAATCAATGTTATTTATTCTGAAATTCTGACTTGAACTCAGTACTGCAAAAGTAGAAAACTGCACATGCATTTATTGCCCAAATACACTTACATTATCTTTAGCAATAGAAGCAAACTTGCTAGCTCCAACAGTGAAACTGCTCCAACCCTGCCAAAAACACAAGAAAAGAAAAACTGTCACAGGGAGAAAAACATAACATAAATTTTAACTCAGCCAAAAGATATGTATTGTGACCCACTGAATAAATAGAAGACATGGCGTTGTTCAGGAAGTCGTCTTCTTTCTTTTCCGGGGTCACTGTGTTGCCAAAGCCAACATACCGATTCTCCTGATTCCCACTGTAACCCCCTCCACTGAAGAAGCATTAAAAATTATTTAAAGAAAAAATAAAAAAAAAATAATAAAAAAAACTTAACAGGAAAAAAAAAAACAAAAGACTGAATAATGACAGAGATTTTATAAGAAAAATGTGTGAGGCTCTTACCTCTGATAAGAATTAACATCGTCGCTCAACCAGTCCTCAAAAGCTTTGTCGCTAGATTTTGCTGGGTTTTGTCCAGATCCTCCTGAGCTAATTAATAGAAATGTGAATTCACTACTTTTAATCACTGTTCTATATGTGAAAATACACACAGTTTGACTATGTTTAAAACTTTACACTTACCGATGAGAGGATGAAAGGCTCGTCTTGGGTTGAGGAGATGTCCAGTTTCTGGCAGAGGAAGTCTCAATAGACCATTCCTTACCTTCTGCTAAAGTAGCAACCTGTCATATACAGCATCACAAGAATATGAATTATTCTGATGCACAGTGTGTACATGGGAAAAGTCTGACTCAGCCAACACTGGACCAGTTCCCTTCTTGGTTCAATTCACAATGACAAATTAAATTCTTAAAAGAAAAATCACAAATATTCAATGTTACTTGATAGAATGATGATTTAATTCTAAATGTGAAATATAAGAGATTAATACATCTTCATTCAACAAGAAAAACTAAACATTTGTCACTTAAAAAGCTTTTGGCTCTTTGCTGCTCACCTTATCCCTGAAGAGTGCAGCAGCTTTGCTGTTGTATTTCTCCTGTAAAGTCCAGTTGGGATCATAATCATCTTGGAGCTCAAGAAACAAACGGAATTTCCCATTCCCTCCTGCTTTCATCTTCTCAAGCTCAATATCTTTCCACTTGTCCATAGTGACAGAGCGCACAAAACTGGGTAGAAGAGATAAACATTATCAGGCTGTAATAGTTTAGTGGTAATGAATGACAGGTATCCCTGACAGGACTTCTCTGGGCTGCTGCAACTGTTTCTAGTCATTATAATAATGGGAACATACTATATACATGCTACTCATCCACGCTCACCTCGTTGTTTCAAGGATACTTGATGTTCATTCTCAGAAATGGCAGTAGATACGTTTATCTAAAAGCTTCATGTAACCCTTTATTAAGTTCTATTTCATAGCTCTGTAAAGCGGTAAATATCAGCATCATCATGCAACTACGCAAACGTAACCATTTCAAAATATCAGATGTATCACACAAACATCTAGTTCTTACTTCTTACCTGAGATGAACCCCCAGGCCTCTGTGCTTGCCAGAACACTCAAGACAAATCCAGATGCCATAAGTCACACTGACCCACTGGGGGTTGAAAGCCCCACATTCAAAGCACAGCTGAAAAGACAGATAAATGGATTAATGATTTTATGTATTATTACGGAAATAAATAACAGTGGGCTGACCATGCATTTATTTCAAAATAATAATTTGCTTCAAAAATATTACAAGTCATTCATTAACACCATGCATTTCAACATAATATAAACAAAAATATTGAGTGAGTTTGTTGGGACGACAGATCTCAAATTTCAATTTATCTTGACTATTTAAAAGACTAAAAATGACTAGAAACAGTATTTGAATAAGTAAAGTATAAGTACTATTTATATTACAAACATATACTTGAGCTGAGGTTTCAAGATGAAGCTATTTTCTTAGTACATTTATTTATAGGTTATAAGATATAACAGTATATCTGCCCACTGCTGTTAACAACGATGCAGGTCAACAACATGTCAACTGAAGTTCCTAGCGCTACTCCCACACTTTATTTGAACATTGATGAAAGCAGGGAAATTTTGCATATGGCTCTAAGAAGGTGCTACATTGAAGGCCTCTTGAACACTTTCTACCACAGTGTGGGGAGTAAAAGGCTCCTGAGGTGACGCTATTTAGACTAGGAATAAATTGCTATGAGGACTTACATTGTTCTCATTCTGGGTTCTCACTTCCTTCAGAACTCTTCTGGTCCTTGGACTCGCCATCTTATTCACACTGAAAGAAAATTATAACTACAGATTATCAATTATTTCGTATAAATCTGTTCAGCATAACAAATCCCTCTGAACCAATCCTTATGTTACCAAGCTGCATCTTGAAGGAACACCCTGCCATTGAAAAAGATCACAACAACACCAGTGCTCCATTTCTTTCTCAAGAGAAAATACATCCTAAAATAGAAGTGACACTTTTTTATTACTTATAACTGAGGTTGTTTTTTAATTTGTGTATTTGAGCCAACTTCTCCAAACAGGGAAATTACTTTGATGGTGTCATCTAAAAACAAACATGGACCTGCTCCATGGACAGCAGCCTTGATTAATTGTGTGTTGCCTGGAAAGATGATGAAAGTAGCAAACTGCACAGCATATGAAGAAAAGCTGCAATAAAACCATTCCTGTGCACACTCCAGGATCAGGACACCAAAGCTGCAAAGTTGGAACCTGTAAACATTTGGCAATATTTGATAATGGCTGCAATAATAACATGATTACTGCAACTAACATAATCATGAGTGCTTATTCTCTCATTAAAAAGGTAATGACTGGAAATAATCTATATGCTTCTTTTTGTCAACAAACAATGAACTGATTAGAAATCTATGTAGCTCAAAGCCTGGTACATCTTTGTGTCATAGAGCCGTACTGTCATCTAAAAACAATGTAAACAGATCAGAGCCACACTGATCCACTGGGTGATGCTCATTCAGTAAAATCAACACAGGCACAATGATTCAGCCAATCTTATAAACACTGTATTGCTACTGTTAATATTCACTTGAACACCAAGTGTGTATTAATGAATGGCTGAAAATAGACCCTAGCAAAAGGAATATTTATTCCTGATTAAATAACATTTGAAACAAACTATAATGTGAAAATGTAATTTATCATGCAGAAAGAATGGGGTTGGGGGAGTCAGAAAGATGAACTAATACATTATAGATTTTTTGTAATTAATTGATTTACCCATATTTAATGTAACAGTTTGAAAAATTATGAACAATTTCAGCCCTACGCGAGGGGGGGGGGATACATTACGATCCAAATATCTCTGGAGCAGCCCAATACATTAGAGACAACATGAAGATTGAGGGAGGACTGTTGTTCATTTTGGGGGGTTTTAGGGGAAAACTGATGCATATTCTGTAATGAAAGTCAAATTTCTTTGTCCCATAGTACAAGGTTTTGAAACTATGACTTTATGTAGTCTGGAGTCTCTTCAAGCAAGATGTATAAATATATAGAAGCAAGCACCTTACTTTTCACACATGTGCACATGATAAAACTGGCTGTTATCTTAGAGCCCATTGATAAGTTTAATTGACAGAGGTGTGATTGAAAGTTTACAGTGATTATGTGTGTTTATAAAGAGGTTTCGTCAGTTCATTCCCATGCAGTCAGGGTCAGATGAAGTCCTCTTGGTGGGCTGCATAGTGGACCACTCTTAGTGTCTTGAGGAGTGAGGGCTGTGGGCGTTCCCGTAATTTTTGCTGCCATTTTAATCAGATTTAATGTCTGACCTTTAGATTTCCAGACCAGATGGTGACACCACAGCATGATATGGTCTGTAGTACCTCTGTAACAATATACAGCATATTCCTGCAGACATCAAGCACTCCCTGAGTTTGAATGAGGAAAATGGAGTCGCGGATGGATGTCCGTACTGACGCTTGCCACGTCAGTCGTGTGTTGACACCTAAATTTACCGCTTTCGGTCACTGACACTCACACTCAGTAAATGTAAAGCACCAACCAGTGATAAACAATAACCGGGGAACCACAGGCTAACAAATAATGTGCAGCAACAACCCCCTCCATGTTGCTAGCAGGGCAGCGCCATGTTGCCGGCTGTAATCATATCAGTGTTGGTTAAAATAAACCGTTAAAATAAAACGGAGAAGGGCTCTTGTCGTGAAAACACCTGTTTCTTAGATAAATTAAGCCACTGAGATGTCAGTCGTGTCAAAGCTCCTCGGCTCGTAACAAACATCACAGACAGATATACAGTTATCCCACCCGTGTGATAACTGTATATCTGTATAATTTGTGTGTGTGTGTGTGTGTGTATATATATATATATATATACACACACACACACACACATACAGTATCTGAAACATTACGCTGACTGGGTGATACGTCGCTTCGGGTGATGACTAAAAGCTGGTTTCAGAGCGGACATGGCAACAAGATATTTCAGACTGACACGGTAGTTAACGAGCAATGCTAACGTTAGCTACCGAGCGAGCTAACTGACCGGTTACCTGTCTGTGATTTATGGACAAGAAGAGGCTGTTTTCAGGCGGTCTGTCGGCTCCGATGAGAAACTCTACGACGGCCCTTTCTTCTCCTGCCGCAGAGGTTGAGCAGATCTTATGTAACCACGGCGGGGTATCTTTTTTTTAACAGACTGCTGATGTTAAACACCGGTAGCCATGTTCCTGTTTGCATACGTTGGCAGTGCAGAGCACCATGGGAGCCCGGCCTCCTCTTCCTCGTCCTGTTTCTTTTTTCTCTCTCTCTCTCTCGGTGTTTTCTGTCTCTATTGCCTCCACTGTCCCGGAGTGTGATCATGAACATAAAGATAAGCATTTTTTTTTTCCTGTCAAAATTCAAATTTTGTTTTTACCTCCCAGTGTCATCTTGAAAATAATGTCCTTCTCTATCTATATTTTCCTATTTCAAGGCTAAACGTTGCCCTTACTAATAATACTTTTTATTCTGGGGGGAAAATACGCAAGTACCACCAATAGCAATGGCTATGTTATATTCAAGTATTTCAGTAAGCCATGAGAATGAGTCAGGAAGTGCAAAGCAAGGACCCTAAATCTGATGCAGCTAATTGGGATGAAAACATTATTAGTTTTATTATTTACACATGTTCCTACTGTGACATGTCTAATTGTCCTGAAAAAGGCTTAGCCTTCTTTTCACGCCTACCCCAGCCTACTTATCTTACTTTCTTTGCCTCAAGTAAAAATGAAGAATGCAGCTCATAGTCTATTATGCATGCTTAATATTTTAATATTAACCTAAAATTAATCAATATATAGAAAAAAAATCTAGAATGTCAATAAAAATAGAGCATTATGGTGATCAGCAGTTTGCAGCAGGCATTTACCATGTAGCCTCACTATAATTTTAACTGTCTCTTGCTCAGGACCTTTAACCGTTACATGCCCCTCCACATGTTTGCTGTGATTGTTAGTTTCTGCTGTTCGATAAAAGCAAAAGCCATAAATGAAATCTTGAAATAGTTTTGTTGAGCCACAAAATACTATTGCAAGGCTCATTTATTTAAAATGAGCACCATATTTCCATTTTTACTGTAATTCTCCTGACCAGCAAAACTGTCTTAACATTTCTCTCCCTCATGTTAGACTACTTATGTGAGTTCAACTGCGGGCAGATGTAGCATGTTTTCACTGCAGGCACCACGACCAATTTTAGGGAACTCAAGAATCTTCTCAGTGTCTTGTCTAAAATTGATTCTGTGACTTATGTTCTTCCTGGTCCTACAATAAAGAGCCCAGACTACCTGTCTTTTCATGGTTGCAGACATATACAACAACTTAGATTGTCTCTGAAATGAAATTGGCTTTGGTAAAATTGTAATCACATTTGACATTTTATTCTTTAAAAGGTTCATCAAAACTTTTTTCAGGAAAGAATCATAACAGTAAAAGAACTTTTTAAAGTCTTAATATCAACTAATAAATATTTGCTATTAACTAGTTTTGTTTTAATATCAACAGTCACTCTGTAAAACCATCCCTGATGACATTTTCAACAACTGCTGATTGGCTCAGCATTTACTATAAAATGAAGCCCTCAATCAAGCATCTTTTGATTTTTTAAAATCCATTCTCTTAAAAATCTTTCAGAGACTTAACGTTAGAAATAACTGTGATGAAAAACATGAAGGTAATCTTGAAGTATCTGAGAAATCCAAGTACACTCTGCACTCATGGAGTTGCGGTGTTAAATAACAAGGTCCTGGGGTTAGGCTCTTTAACCAATGCCATTAGCTGTTCTTATCTGATAAAATAGAGGCATAAAAGGGGTGTTTCTGCAGCTGGGGAGCCACTCTCTGGACTGCCAGTGGTGCATCAACATGAATAAGTCTACAAGTTTGAAGGTGCGCCTGCCGGTACTCGTGCTAGTGTTGGAGGTTGTCATTCTGGCTCTTTATGCTGTCTTTGTCACTTATGATGACAATGCCAATGCTAAGCTGCAAAACAATGAGACCAACCCAATGGAGAACTCCCTGTATCGTGACTACCCCTACTTTGCCGACGTACAGGTGATGATCTTCATAGGCTTCGGTTGCCTGCTGGCCTTCTTTCGATTCTACGGCTTCAGTGGAATGGTCTTCAACTTTCTTACAGCTACATTTGCAATCCAGTGGGCAATCCTAATTCAAGGCTTCTTCCAGTTTTACTATGATGGTAAAATTCACCTGGGTGTGATCAACCTTCTGAATGCAGAGTTTGCTTGTGCTGTGGTGCTCATCTCTTTTGGAGCTGTGCTTGGGAAGACCAGTCCTGTTCAGCTCCTGGTTATGGCTTTGCTAGAGATCCCTGTCTTTGCTCTGACAGAGTGGGCTGTATTGAAATATATTAGAATTAATGATGCTGGGGGTACGATACTTATTCACCTGTTTGCCTGCTACTTTGGTCTAGGAGTGACATTTGTTCTGTACCGTCCAAGCCTGAATGATGGACATGCTAAAGAGATAACCAGTTATCATTCTGACATCCTGTCGGTACTGGGGACCTTGTTCCTCTGGGTGTTCTGGCCTTCATTCAATTCAGCTCTGACCTTTAAGGGTGATGATCAACACAGAGCAATACTCCACACTTTTATAGGTCTAAGTGCATCCACTATAACTGCATTTGCACTCACTGCAATGTTTAACAAGAGAGGTAAACTCACAATGGCAGACATTCAGAATGTGACTCTGGCCGGTGGTGTGACTGTTGGAGCATCTGTGGACATGATGATTTCTCCTGTAGCTGCATACACCCTGGGTATCATGGGTTGTACTGCCTGCTTCCTTGGGTACAAGTACCTGACTCCCTTTCTAGCCCGACACATGAGGATCCAAGACCAGTGTGGTATTCACAATCTCCATGGGCTCACTGGCCTGATATCATCCACAGCAGGAATCTGTGCTATTCTCTTAGCCACTGAGGAAACCTATGGGCCCAGCATGTACCAGATCTTTTCCCATCGTGCTCCACCTGAGGGAGATCCAAAGCTGTTGGAGCTGCAGAAGCTAATTCCTGGGTTGAAGCCAGGCTTAGGCCGCACTGCACACGAACAAGCTCTCTACCAGGTTGCAGCTGTCTTCTCTACCATTGCTGCATCTACACTTGGTGGGCTGGTCACTGGTTTGGTCATGAAGTTGCCCTCCATGGCATCCCCAGCTGATCAGGACTGCTTTGATGATGAGCTTTTCTTTGACATGCCCTCAGATTTTAACAGTGTACAAGTCCTCAAAACCACCACAAGCTATGAAGAAAAGGGCCAAATCAAGTCTATGGACATCAAAGTCTGAGGTGTCAGTCAAATGTATTCAGCACACAGTTAATGTTCATGTAAATTATTGTCAATATTATTGTCATTACATCTATTTCAAAATAAGGATATTTTTCTTGTTGGCTAGTGTTGCAAATGTGTGATTTATGACTATGCTTGATGCAGAGATAAAATATATTTAGGATTTCAACTGGATGGTCCTTAAATATTAATCATGATATTAATTATTAGTCTTTCACAATTTTTTTTTTTTTCATTGTTGCAATTTGAATGTTGTATGCAAAATGGAAATGGCGTATTAAAATTGTGAAATATGGTTGTACTATGTATATGTAATATACATAATGTAATGTATTCTCTGTTATTAATTTCATTTGAAATAAATGACTTATTCTTACTTCTAGCATCTGTTGTTGTAGTACCTTTTCTATGGAATATATTCAAATCATGAACCAACAAACAAATTTAATAAGCTCATTAGCCTCATTTAATTTTTCCATTGCAATGTACATATTTAATAATGCAAATTAAATGGTTACTGCTTGAGTGAGCCTCATTGTTCAGCCTCAACCTAATTGTTCAACATTATCTTTGTGGTGTGAGTCACTATGACAGAATGAAAAGCTGTTAGTGGTGAAGTGATGTGTATTTGACATGGACCATCTCCTGTTCCAGTGGATGTTTGATCATGGGGTTAACCAGACCTACAAAACCTGATGTGAAGAAAAGCATAAAATTATTACTGCCAAACTTACTGCTTTACTGCTGAGTGTACAGTTGAATTCAAAAAGGTTCCCATTTTGCAGTAGCCTTTATAGCACATTGTGCAGCCAACACAACAACAATGTAATTAAACTAGCCTATTTAGTTAATTTAATATACACTAAATTATACAGAAATTATTTGTATGATTTTAACAGAGAAGGCTGTAAACAATGCCCACTGAACTATATTACATATCAATTTATGTAATGAACAATTTAATGATATTCCCATAGATGTAGAGCAGTTCCCAGTTTAAGTTTAAGTCTCTTTGCACCAGGAACTAACTCTTTCCTCATCTTGGACTCCCTTCTTGTCTCCCAATCTACTGAGCATTTTTAAGAACTGTCTGTGTTTATATTTGTAAGAATGTTTGAATACATGAACTGATCACTGTTACAAAACCACTCTACTTACAGTCAATCATATCTTTTCAATGTCATATCTCATGACATTGACATGTCATATCTCAGTGTGACTGCAGTTTCACCAGCTTCACTATGCATGTACAATTTACCTGGCCTTGTAAAGGATAACGGTGACCTATATCCCACAATGGATCATTTTATTGCACAACACCAAAGGTGACCAAAGGGTGTTATTTTGAAGATTGTATACTTTGGTGTATTGTGGCCAGTGAATTAAAAACATCACAGCACAATGTGAATTACAATAAATCAGACAATGTCTAATCATTTATCAAGCCAGCAAGACAAAACATTTGACCAAGTACTTGATGATATTTGATCCATTGGTACTGATATTATTAGCACTGGTATATCCAATCTCTCTTGATACAGTATGTCCTGATCATGCTAGCCAAAGACAGTAAACCAGTAAGTAAGGGAATATAATTTTGTTATCAACCAATAAACACCTAAATTCCTGCCAACTTTCCAAAACATCAAGGCAGAGTGAACTCTTGATTCCTTGAGAGGAATTTTATTTATTTCCACAATAATTGTATTTTATGTACCAAAATTAACACACAAGTGATTGTGTTTTCTTTTTTAAATTAAAGTTTGATAAAGTTAAAAACAGTATTTGTACTTAACTTAAAATCAACAACATGTATGAGTCAATAAACAATTTATTGCATCCTTAAAGGACAATAAACAAAGAACAACAGATAGTAGGTGTTGGTTTGGTGAACCACAATAGTGATTGCCTGCAATGAAGTGCATGCTATTTGTTACAAAGGTTAAAGAATAAAGAGCCTTATCTAATCATGAAAAGTTCTGTTCAGTTTCCTTATAAATTCTCTGTAAGGTTTATAACATAGAAAGTGCTGATACATACAGTGGGGTCCAAAAGTCTGAGACCACTTTCCCGGTCTGATTTTGTCTCATCTGCTTCATCAAGAACATCACTCCACTGAATGTATGGGTGAATGTGGCTTCTGTGCTTTGAGTATTAGCTAAAACTAGAGAAGGACTATAGAAGTGCAGACCATTTACCATTTAAAAATAAAGGGGTCACCAGTGTTATCAGAACAACAACCACAGGTCATGCACGGCCAGTGGCCAACTTCATGGTGCCACTAGATGAAAAGTCAAGTGGATAATTGGATAACTATATAAATAAAACCTCATGGAATTAATTGTAGGGATATTTCAGTCACACCAAAGTGGTGAAAAAACAGAACAAACAACCTACATTATTGTGCTGCTTGAATATTTAAAATGTGTGTAACAGTGTCTTCACACTTAAATGTTTGTATCCTCTTGACATGGTACCCAAACCCAGAGGAGTCTCACCATCAATCAAGATTCCAGGAATGAATGTCCATAGTCTTTTATCTTTATTAGTAGTTTTACACTGAATCGTGTCTGAAAAGTGTCTGTGATTTGACTTCTCATTCTGTGTGATTGATTTCAAATCACAGAAGAGCTAATCAGTACTGATTTCTTCCCATGTGTATGGCCCTGTTCTTTTGAGGGACAATGTTACAGCTGTCCAGCTACCACAGATATTAATTATTATAAAAGATTATTACCTCCTACATTGATTATTGCTTTTCAAACTGTTATCACTACCATTACAGATAAGGGTGGGCGATGGAAAATTCAAAGTGCAGCCCAAACTGACCTTCTTCCTAGAAACCTAATTAAACTAATTTTTTTCAATTTTTAATTTTTAATGAAGGCCTATGTCACAATTTATTGCATTTTACTGACAAATACTGAAAAGATGTCCACATTATTATTATTATTATTATTATTATTATTATTAGTAGTAGTATTGTTATTTTTATTATCTGATCAAGGAAAGAAGGATTTGACAGGTTTAAACATTAACATCTCAGAAGTAAATGATGATTAAATGTCAGAAAAGATTTGAAAAAGCAGAAGGAGCTAACAAACATCACTGATGGGATTACAAGAGAGTCGGCAACTTTTGATTGGTCAGGCATTGATCAGTATGAACATGAGAAATATTTAAAAGTCTGGCTCCACTCAGAAATTTGTTTTACTAATTGTTACTTTAGGTGGATGTTTGACTTTAGAATAATGTAGGCCGACTGCATATGCAGAGTTTTATTCTATTCATACATATTTCATACAATATGTTTATATCAATGTTATTTCAGAAGTAACTAAGTTTAAATACAGAAAAATTAACAATCAAATCAAATCCCTCACTCTTACTGAAACACCAGCTGTATTCTTTGTTTTAAAACAGTGCCATCCTGTGGCAGGAGGTCATGTTGGCATCACTAACTGTGCTCCTCTCAGAGATGGTTGGCATAGTCCTCTCCAGTGTCTGCAGTATTTACTTTGACACGCTGCGTTTGCACAGATGCATACAGATCAGACATGGAGCAGATGACATCAGTCTCGCCTTCACCCTCTTTCTCTGGCTTCAATGGCACCTCCAACTGAAGTACATCTGAGTACTGTATCTGTGGAGAGCTGCGACCAGACTGCAGCCTGGGAGGTTTCAGGGCCAGGTTTGCATAGCAGTCCTGAGTTTTTGACTGTAAGGAGACAGGAAAACCAAAAAATGTATCATCTTCACCAAACGTTGTACTCAGAGGACATGTTTATAGTGGAAATTTTAGCTATTCATTACACTCCTAAACAACACTATCCTGTGCTTGATGACAATGTCTGTGGATTGATAGTAAAGGGTCCACTTTTTGTAAAAGGGTTTAAAGACTCTACCTGTGAGTTAGCACTGACTGTGTGTTGGTCCCTCAAAGATGAAGAGCTGAGTGACGAGTGTGGAGCTTCAACCTCTGTGATCAAAGAAATGTCTGTGGAAAAAAACATCACACTGTAAATATTTTATACATTTAAATGTATAAAGGCAAAGACATGCAATGCACTTACTTACTTGTTTGCATGAAGTTTATGTTTCCATAAATAGGATTGTCTTCCATCTGTCTTGGGCTCTGACTTAAGATTGACATATTGAGAGGAGATATGTTTTTTCAATTTTCAGATTGGTGATTATTTCTAAATGTGCAGAGTATTCGAAGGGGAACACAGTTATCTTTTTTTATTTTGAATGTTATGTGTATGGGGTACTTACCTTAGTTTTTGACATGTACATTTACCTGGGGAATAATACATTGACAGTGAAATACAGATTTTAATTTTGTTTATTTTTGCTGTATTTTTAAAAAGAAAAATAATTAATTAATTATTTGTAATTACCTGAGCAACATTTTGATACACAGAAAAAAATATTGCAAGATAGTGAGATGAGCAGTGTTATACAGATCAATCCAAGTATCATCTGCATGTTTAAATCCAGATTTAAAATGTCTAGAAAAAAAGAGAGCGAAATAACTGTAATTATTATGGATCATTTTAAATTGTTAAACATCCCCAACAGAAATGACACTTGTACAAGTCACATAGTGATTGGCTTCCAAATGAATCCACCTCCAACCTTGTCAGGGACTGAAGCTACAGCTGAAAACAAATAGAAAATACATCAAATACAAAACACAGAATCATCCATCATCCATGCCAGCTCCTGTGTAATGTTGCAAGAGATATCCTACTTCACCCTAAGCGAGAGTACACATTCAAAACACACAGAGTGTTTTCACAGCGTGATGGAAAGCATATGGAAACAGTCAACAGTCAACTGTTCACACTTGCATTCACACTTAAGTTCAATTTATAGCTACCCATGCACATATTTGAAAACAGGAGAGAACCAAACCTCTCCAAACTGGCACATATGTAAAGTTCATCACGGATTTGAAATATGGACAAAACAACAGATACAGCAGCTGGTTTATCACTGGACAAGTGAACCTCAAACAAAGTTTATATAAAAGATAAATTATGCCCAACAGTCAGAGATGTAAAATTCTTGTCAGTGAACTGTTTCAATCTATGCTTTGAAAAACAAGGCAAAGAAGTAAATCGTGAAAACAAACACAGTACTGCTGCTCCTAAGGAAAAAAAGAATTACACTGCCACTTTCTTTAAGAGGTGTGTCCAAGTATCAACAACAGAAGATGTGGTTTTGCTAAGAAATGCAAGAGTACACAGTACAGGTTTATTTTGCAAGAGTGCATACTCAGCAAAGCATGTTGGATGTGTTTCCTATCTCACAACACATCTGCAAAAATCCAATATAGTGTAGTAGATTAACCTATATATATAACCTGTATCAGCCAATACACAATTTGTTTTGTCACAATACTACATCAAATGAAAGATGTATTGTGCATGGAAATTTCAACTGAATTCAGCCTGACATGATGTATTTGGTATCTTTGAAAAAGTATGGCATTTGATTAGTGTTTAAAGATGTGAGGATGCCCATCACTTGTCTTAGTAAAAATGATAAAACATGCAATGTAGTGTGAGGAATGTGGCTATGGAAATGCCTGACATTCTGCAAACTCCACCTGTCACCATCTTTTCGGATGAAAACACACAACACAAACAGACCACATTATATCAACGGATAATTATCTTTTGTGGATCTAAACATAAGATAATTTGAATATTATTGTTCTGATTTGGTCATGTATTACTTCACAATGTGGAACACATCCCCTGCATGATACTACATGCTGCCTTTGGGCAAAATGGCATCAAATACATTGACATGCCTCTGAATGTGTTACGTTTCATTTAGTTGTAGTTTCAACAGAGACTTTCTGAAAGCAATATATCATAGCGTTTCCATGGTTGCATCCCATTAATAGTCATGACTGTGTTGTTTCTTGATGGCCATTTCTATCAGCTTTGTATCATATTTACAAGCTTTTTTTCTGCAGGATCTCCAGTGAGTCAGTTATTCAGGTGGTAGAGTCATTGGGCTTTATAAATGTGGAGCAACACAACAATGGGTTAATGATAAAAAATGCATATTTTTGAATGTTCAAATATTTTCAAAAGCAGGTACTCCAGTACTTGAACTCATGTAAGCTTTAGAGGTGGCTGTACAATAGATGACTGAGTGCTGGTCATGAACCTTTCCTACACTCACTGGAGAAATACACCACTCCCAGTTTCTTTTGCCTTTAATGTTCTTAGAGTGCTCCATTGTGGCAAATCGAGAGCTGGCAAAGATGGAAAAGGTACTGGGCAACTAATAGTGAATAGTGAGTTTGTCTATTTATCTCATAATAATCATTTATCAAAAGCCTTAAAAAAGTGAGGGTTTCTTTCTATTTTATTATTTATATATCAGACATCTTCAAGCATGAATATGCTATTACAAACTGAGATATAAATAGTTCTCACATCTAAAAATACCTACCTAAGTGAACAATACTACAGTACACTGTCTGACTAGCACTTAACTTCTCCACAAAAGACTGTTGTCTGATGTAGAGAACAAACTTCTCTTCTTTATACATGATATCAATTTACTGCCAACTGCAAAATGAGCATGAATATTAAACATTTGTGTTGTTGACATTTTAAAAAGCAAATGATGTAACTATCCTTTACATCTCAAACAGACTCTTATATCAAACATTATAATTTTACGATGGAGTTTACATTCAAACTTACCACTTGTTTGTGTCCCATTGTTACAGTGAGCCATCACAATGAAGCATTAACCAAGGACAATTCCCTCTCTCCTTTTGCACTGTGTACAATACAAGACTACAGCATCTATCGTATATTGGTTCTTGCACAAAGTGACGCTATTTGACTTTTTTTCAAAGGACTGCTACAGGATGTATGCTTTCTGCAAAAAACCACAAACTTTTTTTTAGAATGACAAAAACAGTCAAGGCAAGTAATGAACATGTGGAGCTCTACCCACCTCTGCTCCAACAATATTGAGGAATAGAACAGTAGTTAATTTAATTAATGTAATATTTGTCTTGCCAAATTTTAGCATTTAAACAAATCATTTTATAGCTAAATCAGACTCAAGCTGTTGAACTGAGACTAACCAGTCTGTGTGAACTCCATCATGAAAATAACACCTTGATCTCAGGAGTAATGTTGCTTTATTTTTTCTTGATGACCTTTATCTGGACCTCTATCTGTGACACACATAGCTTCATAAATGTGTTTATAAGCGGTAGTGGAGAGTAATATAGCATCTAGATTTCTGATCATCTGTTTTTGCAGCCATGTGTTTCTTCTGCAGTTTCTTCAGCTATCTTTGACTTCTGTTCTGAGTGAGTCCTTTCAATATTTGAGGATAAACTCAATTTAATGTCTAGACTGGACTTCTATCACCACTTTAGACTGTTTAGATCTGATGACCACGACAGAGTGATCTCAGGTGCACCCATGGCAGAGAATGATGTGCAGGTAAGACGTTTCTTTTCTTGATCATAACCTCAATGTCTTTAGACATGCTCAAATAAAATCAATAAAGTGTGTGACACGCTATTATCCAAGTATGTAGCATGGATATTTGCGAAAATTACGTGTGTCCACAGGTCTGGCATTCAGGTTCTGTGAAGATCTGGACTCCTGTGCTGTGCCAAACTGTATTACTGAGATTTCCAACTCTTTGCGTCCACCTATTTGCTGAAGCCTGCAGGCTGGTGGCCAAGCCAATCTGTGTCAGTCTTCTTTTACACACTCAAACAAACAGTGGGCAGGGAGTTTCCTCTAAGGCATGTAGGTGGCTAATACGCGGTCATGTTCATGTCTATATGATAAAAAACACGAGCATTTAAAGTGACAAATTATAAGGCATTATCAAGGGAAACATGCACATGGGACACACAAATGTAAATAATTAATTGAGTTAGACATTGTTTGTTTAACTGAGGCTCTGTTCTTCAAACAGCACGGCTCATATCCTCACTATGTTAAGGATTCCTGCTGACAAACTGCCCAATATGCTACACTCTCATTGTCTTATTGCACTGACTAAAACCAAGGGAATCTTTCACTGACCCCTGTGCATCAGTAACTTTGCAATGATTTCCCAGAGGTGATCATGAATTTCACCTGTATTCAGCTGGTGTTTAAAAAACCTACATGTCCAATTCTTTAAACAGTTCATCTTGTTTCAGGAGTCTGAACTGCATCTTATCCTGACTGCCCAGCTTTTTTAGCATTTTCCTGTGGAGATTTAAATAGATTGTATTAGTGCACGTAAACTTTTGCACTATTAGCAGCAAACTGTGTGTGTATACATGATGATTTCATTTTATTACTGACACACCATTGTTGATTTTAATTCTACAATAATGCATAATTATTCAAAATGGTATGCAAAACATATAATAATTTATGAATATAAATTTTAAATGTAAGTATTTTTACACACATATTTATAGCATAAAACAGACATTTCAGTGCGCTTTCATTACATGACATGTACACCACAGGATACAAAACAACAATCATCCAAGGCCGTGCAAAAGACAACAAAATACAAATGTGCAGATAATGAAAACAAGATTTTCAAAAAAATTATAATAATAATGACAAAGTACGTTTTGTGTAGCCTATAGTGTAATCGCTGCTATATGACTTTAAATTAATTCTGTTAGTCAGTGGATTAAGTCTCACAGGACAGCAGCTTGTTTCATTTGCATTTGTTTCTCTTCCTGCGGCTCATTTCCTCCCTGAGTGAAACACTCTGGCGCTTTAAAGGAGTCGGACCTCCCACACTTACCCCAGACACACCTCCAGCAGGCGGGGCCGCCCCCCTCTTGTCCCGCCCCTGCTCTGCCGCTGTCCTCTCCGCTCCCGAGCGCTGATGTGTTACTAACTTCTGCCTTCAAGTCTGAGAAAATGTTCAACTTCACATCAAAAATCCTGCTGCTTTTCCTCCTGGCCTTCCCCTGTGGACTAGTTTCCATCGGTGAGTCGCATTTCTCTGAGTTTGAAGGGGTCAGTTCCTGTCGTCGCCTTAGTTTAGAGACTTTAAAAAGTTATTAGTGTAACCTATTGACGTGGCACAGTCTCACAGCTGGATCCAGCTGCACCTCCGTGTATTAACCATCGCTTTACAAACATGGACGTGTTTTATGCGTCTTTTTTTTCCCCCTCTGAAATCAAAAAGTTGCTGGTTTTGGTCTGAAATGAATGAAAACGACGGTCACCTCCCTGCTGCTGCTGTTCAAATACAAAAGAATCAGCTCAGACAGTAGAAACAAAGTTTCTTTCACCTTTGTGAGCTGTGGAAATGACTTATTTTCATGATATAACGGTGTTTGGATGCAGCAACAGTTACCGGCTCCGTCTTGCTGGGACACGTCACCATAGATAAGATGGTGCCTTGTGTTTGGGTCGGTATGTTTCTCATAGTCTGTGTTTTCCCGCAGACTTTGGCTGCTTCACTGTGTTTTTTATTTTTTTTATTAAAGTACCGTCTTTCGATAAAGTGTCAACAAAGTGACCAGTTCATTTTCAGACAGAGAAATAATCTGTCAACAACTAAAATTAATCAGTTGTGTGAGATGTGTGAGAACCGAAATGACATTTTACTTTGTTTTAACCACATAAATACATTTAAACATACTTTCTGCTAAGATTTAGTTTACTCACTGGTTGGTTTTGCTTTTTAGTGATAGTAATTTGCTGATATGTGATATTCCAACTCTACCAAAAACCAATGATACGTAGTACAAATAGTTTTTTTCCCCTCACATTTTCACAGCCTCCAAGTGTTTGTATGTACACGTATTGCTTAAATGGGGTGATATTTAAGGACTGCCTATTGAAGCTTGCACAATATATATTCACACAGAAAGAAAAATCATGAGTAATGTGGATATGATGAGCATGTTCATTTTCACTAGCCTTTCGCAGTCAAAAAAAAAGTAAGAGAAAGTGTAATAGTTGTGTATTATATGTAATAGTTCATCTGAACAAATCACAACAGGAACTTTATTTCAAGGAGCTCTACACTTTCACTCATACATACTGTTGTGTCTTCTGCCCCATGCAGGCCACGTCTCTGCAGAGTCAGACTCTGCTGAGGACATTGCTGAGGATGGTGATGCTGCAGTAGATGAGGAGGACGATGATGAAGAGGTCCTTGTTGAGGAAGATCAGATACAACCCTCAGTAAGTATATTCAAACATACAGTAGTGTGGCAAAACAGAGCTAGCATGAAGGTGGTGACATAACTATGTCATCTTCCTCCTCAGGAAGGAGAGGAAGATGAGTCTGATGAAGCTGCAGACAAGTTGTTAACTTCTCACCCTGATGCTGACACAACCATCATCTTCACGACAGGAGAAGGTTGGTTCAGGTCTCATTCATTGAGCTTTGACAGTGTTGATGTTAGTGTGCCTTTTTAACTGTATCTTTGTATCTATGTTAAACTTAGAGTTTCCTGCCAATGAAATTGTGAGGTTCCTGGTGGGTTTCACCAACAAGGGGAGTCAGGACTTCACTGTCCAGTCATTGGAGGCCTCTTTCCGGTATCCTCAGGATTTCCAGTTCTACATCCAGAATGTAAGTAAAACAAACATTTCTCCATCTTTTGACTTCATCTGCAGCTGGATGCATAGCAAAACAATTAAAAACTGTAATAATGTGTTGGTTATGTCACATTTCATTTATTTCATTATATAAAGGTCTGATAAAAGATAAATTTCTGGCTAATTCAAAGCATTAAGGTCACATTAAAGCAATAGTTTGTTAAACAAAATCCACATTCATATTTTGATAGAAAAACAGGAATGAGCAGGAGGATATTTTCTGTCTGCCCTGCTTCTAAATGCAATAAATACTCCTGAAAAGAATGAGCTTGTCATAGTTTAATAGCTGTGTTTCATTATGATATGTTTGTGTTTGTAGTTTACAGCTTTGCCCCTGAACACCATGGTGCGGCCCGAGGCTCAGGCTTCCTTTGAGTACTCTTTCATCCCCGCTCAACCCATGGCTGGTCGTCCATTTGGTCTTGTTATCCTTCTCAACTATCTTGATGCTGAGGTAAAAAAGTTTTTTCATAGCCCACCACAAATTAAAACATTTATAAAATGATTCATGAAAATTAAAGAAACCATTTTCGGCTAAATAGCTTCTCTTTAGTAATGTTTTAACTAGCACTAATACTATAACTGGCTCCTTACTGTCATTATTTTCTCCCTGAGGAGCTTTGATAGTTTGATGAAATGCAAAGCAATGAGAGATATTGTCAACACGACTTTAAGGAGATGTTTTAACAAGGTTCCTGAAAGTTTAAGGTATTTCTTTACTTAGAGTAAGTGCTCACTAGTTACTTGCAATTTTTCCTCAGGGCAGTGTGTTCCAGACGGCCATTTACAACCAGACTGTCACCATCACTGAGAAAGAAGAGGGACTGGATGGGGAAACGTAAGACTTCTTTTACTCAGTTTATGTTGGATCTTGACATGTGCATGTAGATAATGTTGTTTTTCTTTTATAATATTTTACTGCCAGAATCAAGGGAAGAGCATGAATTATAGCATCAAAATGACTAAATCAATAGATGGACCTATTCGACCAATTTCTATCTCAGTTCAGCATAAATACTGTGTAACTCTTATAACTGCTTATTTGCCATGACTGAAAGGCCACATCCATCTCTTTAAGACCTCATAATACTGGCTCTTCTCGAATACTGCAGCACATGTAGGAACCTGCAAAATGAGGTGTGAAATTAGCACAAAGAGATTAGTTGTCAGAGCTCAGCTGCTGGTACAAGATGGGGTAACTGTCACTAGTCTTTATGCTAAAGGTTTCCAATAAGAATTGCACTTAAAGTTATTTTTGAAGGCAGACATTTGCTTGAATAGAGCTCTGATTAGATTTGTATCCATTATTTAGTGGGTTAACTGCAGAAGGTCATTGAACTGTTTTTATACCACCTCCCTCAAGTAGGGATAAGAGGTGTGCTTTAGCTTTGAATATTGTAAGATGAAAAATCCTTGTTGAATATAAATGACAAATGGCAAATTAATGCAATACATTACCATGGCTACTTGAATCAAAAACAGTACTGGTTGATGTTCTCTTATTACTGAAATTATTTTGTTTTGTTTGCAGTATGTTCATGTATGTGTTCCTGGTTGGACTGGTGGCCCTGATGCTCTTTGGGATGTACCAGGTCCTGGAGTCAAGGACGGTATGTGTTAGTCTTCAATAAACTGTTGTATGTTGAGATATGTATGTTTGATCTACACATGAACTTCACTCTGCTTTTCCACTGTAAATTTAATAAAAGTTCTCTCATGTGTGAAGCCAATAGCAGAAAATATAAAATATAAAAATGGAGAGTGCAATAACAAGGGACAATTCATCCAGCCTCTTTGTAAATATTGTTTTTAAACAGGGCAAAATTTAGACTGATGCAGGCATATAGATAAAAAAAATAAGATGTGGTGTCTTTGAACCTGTGTTCTGCAGAAAAAGAGACTCCCAGTGAAAATCGAGAAGGGCACTGGTGGGATAAATGATGTGGACATCAGCTGGATTCCTCAGGAGACTCTCAATGTCATGAGTAAGTTCATGTTTTTCCCAACTGTCACAAGCCATCACAGGCTCAATTACTTCTCTCAATAAAAATAAAACAACACAAATAGCTGACGTAGCTACATCCTGTCTTACAGACAAGGCTTCCCCTAAAACATCTCCACGGAAACGAACCAAGAGGGCAGCCGGAGTGGATCAATAAAACTGTGTATTTTCCATCCATCAACATGCTGTTTCCATCTATATCGCATTATTGATTCCCATTCACAATGCACACTCTCCAGCAAAACCAGTGTGATAAGGCGTTTGTATGGATCTCAGCTTGTCGGACACTAACAGAACTGAACTACAGTTTGCGTTTGGAGCAACTTTTTTTTTACCTGTGTGCCTATGTGTGTGTGCATGTGTGTGAGTGAGAGTTGAACAAAGAAAACCAACTAGTCATTAAAAATGATGGGAAAACAAAAGGGATGTGGTGCAGGCTGCCCCCATGATGAATGCTCTGAAGCCATAGTAATTGCATCTTTTAGGATTAAATTGAAATGATTTTATGACTTCAAAACATTCACATTTCATCCTCCTCTCTATCATGTGCACATCATTGTGCATTTCCTGTACTGTGAGTGCAATGCTCATAATCAGCCCCTCTGCTTTTAACATCCAGTTACAAACAGTATGGGCCTGAGGTTTGTAAAGCTTGGAGTTTGGTGTGATATTTGTTTTACGGTACGGCAACGGCAGCTTCAAGTGCAACAGTACATGAAAATAGTGTTCTCTGGAGGTTTCTGCAGGTTAATTTATCTGTTTCATCACCTGAATGTTGTAAGAGGCTCAGTGAAGTATTTCAAACTCTTACTTGGTGCTAGCGGCGCAGTCTTTCAGATTGCTTGTCATTATATGACCTACAATAAAAGGGTGAACAAAATGTTTTTGGTCCTCGTATTTGATCTCTTGGAAACTGTATTGTAATGACTATACTGTTGTCATGTGGGTTCTGTCACAGTTTGTGCTTTATGCCATTAGGTTGCAACTCTCTGTACACCATTTCAGTGAAATGATAACTGTGGATGGTGTCATTTGAGGAAACTAGGATGAAAGTAACTTGAACCACAGAGATTTTGCAAAACCTTTGGCAAAGCTTTATTTTCATGGGTTTAATTTTTTTTTTTTTTTTTTTTTTTGAAAATATTCTGAAAAGACACCAATTAAAAAAGATATGATATTTTCATTTGGAATACTTAAATTAATTTATTTCAAATAATGGCTAAATTAATGTGACCTAGACTCGTTCAGCAAGTGAAATCATTTCAACAATCACTGTGCAGACCGAGCTATAGTTTTGAACCCAATAATGGTCCAATAAGCAACTTAGAGAAGTGACTTGGTAACTTGAAAGAAGAAGATGGAGACATCTTGTGTACAGCTGTTTAACCTGTTAGATTCCTATTCATATATTCAGATTTATTTTTATGAGAGATGCACAAGTTGAAATCATTTTTTATCAGTTAAAAATATGTTAAGACACAAATTGTCATGTCTAAAAACATGTCAGAATAGGCCCTTTAAACGAAAGCCAGAGCGAGGAGCTGCAGCTTTATGGTGCATGTGTAAATATAACCCACTGTAAGTACAACACGGGGAAACCTACACAGCATGCGAGCTAAAAATGTAAAACGTGACCGGCCGATGTGGAGCAGGGACACTTGTGTGCCGGGTGCTGCCTATGCTGTGTGAGTGTTGCAGGAGGGTTGCACGGCGGGGAGGTGAGAGCTGTCCGGCGCTGAGGGGGGAAGATGAGCTCAGCGCGCGCGCCGGGGGGCAGGTAACGTCAGTGGTCGGCCGGAGCAGGGAAAGACTGAGCTCACACACCCACCGAGTTTATCGCCGCTTAATCACCGACACGTTAACCATGGGCAGATAATCAGCTCCGCGTGACTCAGCGCCGCCTTTCCTCCGCGATCCACGGGTCCCTCGGCAGCATCCCGCGCCCTCCGCTCGGCTTGAAATGGGATGATATGGGATTTTTCATGTCGACGAAGATCGGGTGGATTCTTGCGTTTGCCTTGGGTAAGACAAGCTCCTCCGTGGTTTCATTTGGGTTGTGAGCCCCCCGGATGGGAACAGTCTTATCCTACATTGTTTTATCTCCGTGCATCAGAAATGTCACAGCTATAATTGTAATCTGCATTTCTCTCCATCACTTGTGCCTGGTGGTTATGAGACCTGTACCGTGGCCAGCTGCTTCTAGTAGCGACCATAGATACTGGGTGTCTATACTTAGTGATAGTGTGCAAGCTTTCAAACATGCAACATTCAAAAATAAAAGCCTTCAAATTGAATTTCTTCTTCTTCAATAACACTTTTAAGATTATTTACTGCACTAGTTTAGATCATTGTCCTCTTCTAAAATGTTGTGCTAGTATTTAAATTGCAAATAGCTCGGATCACTCCATGTGGAAGAAATGTATGAGCTGCAGTGGTCAGGACTATTCGCTGTGGTAACATCTGCTTCACAGCCAGCCGCCCACTGACATCTGTGAAGTTCAGATGCAAAGATGCTTTACATTTACATATTAACGTGTATTCATGAAATATTGAGGGGGAAAAAAAGATAAGAAATAGAATGGTAAATAAGTTTTGAGTGGAGGTTGCATGATCCAGCACAGTGTCTGAGGAAGTCTGGAGATGGTAGAGAAAGAGAAACCAGATTATTATAACCAGACTATTTTCTAAATAGGAAAAATATCAAATAACCTGAAATACTAACCAGGAATCTACAAAGGGAAAGCAAAGACTTGTGATAACTTTCCTTGCACATTTGCTTGAACATGACAAATGCTATTTATTTATCTTTCAACCTTTAAAAGAAAAGAGTTTAAGAAGGGTCAAGCATCACAGGCTTATAAAGTCTGCTTGAATGAGCTGTACCTGTGTCTGTTTTGCAGTATTCCTGTCCCCCGCAGTGTCAGGAGACTCACCAGATGTGAAGTGTGAGAGCATTTATAAGGACTTTTCTGATTGTGTCCTGGAGCTGGGGGAGAGCATGGACAACTATCAGGAGAACGTGACCAGTGAGAGGGGAGTGGCGGCCGTGTGCAGGTGAGAATAACTACCAGTAACAGTGCACAGACAGCATGCAGCATCCATTTGAACACACAGGGCATCGTTGTTATAAGCACCAAATTGAGTCTCCATGGTTTTATTTGAACCAAACACTGTACACTTTCAAAGAAGGTAAAATCTGCCATGACAGGCTGGAATAAAAACAGTCAAAAGCACTGCTCTGTAACACTGTGCAATAAAATTTTCTCGCTGTTCAATTTGTACCAAATATTGCATGATTAAGTGGAAAAATATGGACTGTAGAGTATGAAATTTGCACTTCCTGACAAAATACTGGAGAGAAAAAGAGAAGATGCAATAATCTCAGAGGGTGAATAGAGAAATGAATGGTGCTGAGACACTGAGCCATCGTACTAAATAATTTATGACTTCGCTGCAGCAGTAATGAAATTCCAGGGACGTTTTTTGTCATTGTTACTGCACGCACTCTACAACCCCAGTACAGTATATTGAAGACAAAGATTTACTCAAAAGCCTTCTGTTGAAAATTGCCTGTTTGCAATATCCTCTGTGATATTGTTTCACTCTCTGATGCAGTTGCCATGGCAATTAAAGATCAGTTTGATTTACTTGAAGCCATCTGAGCAATAGATTATTGGCAAACAAATTAATCCACAACATCCATTGCACGTCTGTATGCTGTACCGGGATGAATTTGGAGTGAAATGGCAGACACGTCACTGATCTGATGGTCCTTTGTTTGCCACCAGCCACTGGGAAGCGTTCCACACATGTGCCCTCACAGCGCTGTCTGACTGTCAGGAGGAAGTCAGCTCCATCTGGGAGACACTGAGACAGGACTCCAGGAAGATGCGTTTCCAGGGAAGTCTGTTCGACCTGTGTAGTCCCAGCTCCGCTCCCAGCATAAGTTCACATTTCACTGCCCTTACCCTGCCACTGATACTCATCATGACTGGGCCCAACTGGACCTCGGTATAGATCGGGTAAGGGTGGGAGGGTGAAGGTGAGGAGATGGGGGAGGCAAGGAGGGCCTCTCATTCCCCAGGGCTCAGTCCTCCTGAGTTCAAACCTAAAGCCAAGGATTTAAGAGAGACAAATGTTTTAATAAGAATAATTTTGACACAGAGCCATGGATGCCTGTGAAAAACCAATCAATATTTGCTGTGCTGAATAATGTTTAAAAATCCTCTCAAATACTTCTGTTTGATCATCCCTTATGTGTAGAAAATGTTGATGTAGAAAACAAAATTACATTTCTACAAATTTTTCAGTCCAGGCAGAATAAAGACTAAACTATTGTAGTCCAGTGATTTCAAACACAATGTGGCCAAAGTCAGTGACTCCTGTGGCTCTGGGTTACCACTGTTCAAGGGGTGGACACAATACTGAGGATACTTAATGCAAATCAGTCAGCAATTAGTACTTTTTAAAAATGTTGTTTTATAAAGATATAAGTTTATTGACAATTGTTATGTCCCATTTTCAACTCTGATGTAATTTCTAAAACAGTATTTGTGGAGCATTTTGTTCCTGTTATTGTATCCACTCCCTGCACCATGTATTTTATCATGATAGCTAAAGAAATGATTCAGCATTTCTTTCTCAGCAGTTTGCTGAGAAGATTGATACAACTTTCATGACTCTAGACTAAACATGGCGCTATCGCCAGCAGCAAATAACCTCAGTTTTGCATATGGCTGCTCACGACCAAGAAATAATTCAGTACCTGATTGGTGAGTTTTAGAAGCGTTGGCAGGTAGATTTTGTTATTTTCAGGCAGGCAAGCTGTTTCCAGTCTTGTGCTAAAGTAAGCCAACCAGCCACTGGCTATTTCATGAGTGCACAGACGTGAGAGATTTATCAATTGTCACATCTAATTCTCTGCAAGGAGATTTTCTTAAAAGTACTTACAGTGTACGTTAGCACCGAAACAAATGCTTTAATTTTTGATGAATTTTTGTAATAACATCTAAGCCATCATGATGTAATTAGCAGTAAAATAAAAAAAAAGGATACTTCACCAAAAATAACAGCAATATGTTAGTAAATCTTAGTTCTCTGTCATTACTAATCTATTTGAATTAGTTGTTAACTTACTGATCAGTGAAACAACCTAAAGACCAAAACAGACATTCACCTTAAAGAACTAATAACACCAAAGCTAGCAACAGTTCAGATACACTTCAGGTGTAATGCACCTTAAACCTGTTTCAAATTGTAGTAGATATTTGTGTAAGTGACAATCAAGCCACTTGTATGAAACCTTCGACCCCTTTTCCCCTACAACATTTCAGCCCACTGAGGCTGATGTTGCATGGCTGCTATAAAGACACCAAAAACAGACATCTGACACCTGGCATCACACGTTCACTCCTCCAGCTCCTCTCTCGCTCTCTCAGAGCCTCGACCCATGCTTTGGTTCAGTCTTACACTCGATCATCAGACTTCTGACCCATTGATGTTTATATAAAAAGAAAAATATGGAGTGTGACTGTTCAGTGTTGTCTCATAACGTTCTGTTGCATGTTTTGTGTGAAAGTGCTCTCCTGTAGAAAACACAGTACTTCATGCAGTACAGAGGTAGAAAAATATTCTAACACAGATTAGATTCTCAAAGAAGATAATTCAGCCAAAAGTATAATGAAAATATCCCATACAGTCATACTTGAATACTCCATGCTATGATTAATGTCTAACAAACTCAAATTATATGCAATAGCAAATTAAAAGCTTTTATAGTGGAAAACAAAAGCTGTTTAAAATAAAATATCCATACAATTGCTTATTAATAGTATTTGTTAGAGATCTACCCATTGATGCATTGCATAATTATTACTATCAAACAAAACACAGATCCCCAAACTTTCTACTATTTGTAGCAATATAATTGGCATAATTTTCTCTCATTTGGGTCATTCAGCAAATAAACATCATAAGATATCATTACTTGTAATGGTCTTTAATCACCACTAATTAGTAATTTTCCTTACAAAAAGACAAGGTCAAATCCTATTACCTGGCTGGAGCATGAGTGGTCAATGACTTGAAACTGTCGTGGAACCATTTTCAACTATTGCCCCTAACAGGAGGCATCACCCTAAGACCACAGTCGATACACAAGGTTTATGCCCAGTCTTGTTTTAAAAAATTCCCTGAATAGCAGAAAATGTCCTAAATTAGCAATAATACAGACTGTTAACACCCCTGAAACTGTTGGGGCCAATTCATTTTAAAAGAGAAACGGCCTCCAAAACAGTCACATGGCATTTGGCCAACAAAAGATGGAAATATGATCAGTCAGTCAGTCTGAGACATTTTAAATTTTAGGGCTGACACTGCTGTCCAGCCAAAAGGGTGAAATTTTTACGTTTATAGCAATATACAGCGAGATTCAGAGAAAAGATTAAAAACGGTTGAGCAATAGCACTGATTTGTGTTTGTTTTTCCAAAATTGTGTCACCATTTATTTGCTCATTTCCTTTAATTGTAATGGTCCTAACAGTCATCATCGATATATGGATTATTTCGGTGGTCCTGAATATTTTTCCTCATTTATTTTTTAGTCACAAATGCATGACAATTTTTGTGGCAGTCTGTTGATTTTAACTTGGGTAAAGTGTACAGTGGTATTGACCTGCATGAAGTTACACTAGCTCCTCGCTGTATCAACATCCTTTCTTATGAAGATTCATCCGCCACCGCCACCCGCCGCCCACCACATTAGCATGTTTGTTCTCATTGTTTCAATTTATTTCATGGTCCACAAGTAGTAGCATTATGTCATTCATTGTGTGTCTGGTGGTGAGAATACAAAATTAGTTGTGGTGTCCTCAAGCATGAGCAATATGTACAGTCACTTATATCATCATATGCTGGTGCAGAAAGCATGACAGTGACTGTGTTATCATGAGCATTATACCATAAACTTAACCCTGTCAGTTAAAACATGAAAGGAACTTCTGAATGTAAGAAAAAGTTCAATGTCCATGATTTTTTTCAGTTTACTGATAGAAAAGCACACTATTTACAATACTGTATAAAGCAATACATGGCAACGTAATGTGTTTGTAATAATAAAGCACTATGTTTAAAATATGTGTGTGTTTTACCTTCAGAGAAATAATAGATAGCAATGATCTTAAAACACAAAGTGGTCAAACATTGGAGCATTTAATTGATGCACTAAGCCCTCTGCTGTACAATTCATTTACAAGTGACTTTCTGTTTTTAGTCCTCCCTGAAGCAAAGTGTTGGTAATGAGGATCACAACCAGCATTTTTCAGCTCGTTAGTGTTCCCCCATCTGCTCCTTTCCAGCTGGACACTTTTCCAGCACAGGAAATAGAGGGAGAAAATGAGGGATCAGGGCCCAGGGTGGAAATCCTGAGGAGAACCACAGACACAGTCGGCGTGTGCCCCTCATTAGAAGATCCATCTTTGACGTATGGAGCATAATGGCCAATTATTTTTTTTCACCTACTCTTTCCTGACTGAGATCTTCACTTTTTGTCAATCAATCTGTCCTGGTATCAAACAGCATACCCACAGAAGTACTTACATTGTGCCAAAGGTTCTCAATGCTGGAGCAAAGAAACTACATTTAAATCTTCAAAGGAAAAAAACACTATGTACACTTTGGCTGTGATGTTTCCAACCTAGAAACAAGTCAGAATAATTACATGAATAGGTCCATCTCTCAAGTTCTTTGTACAGTATTAAATACATAATAACGAAAAAGTTTTGATTAAGACTAAAATGGTGGCATTGTTGTTAAAAATAATCAAATAATGACACTGTCATTAGTAGTCATGAGTTTGAATGGAACGTAAAAGGAACAGGTTGACATTTTGGGATTTAGGTCTATTTCTTGCTTAAAGTTGAAAACAAAGATTGATACCACTGTCATGTCTGTATGGGACATACAAAGATACACCTAACAGGAGATGAACTTACCTTAGTACAATAACTAAAAATGGGGAAGGGCCTGTCTGACTCTGTGCAAAGATTATCACTTACTATAAATTGTATCATCACTATGAGTCTACACAGTGATATGTCCTTTTTACAATTTTGTCCAGATTAAAGGAGCTATTTCAAAATTTTGCTCATGCTATAGCCAATGTTAGCATTATCCATCTAGAAGAAATATGCTAACCAGCTAGCCCCAGCCCAGTCGGCCCACAGTCACTTTCCAATAGAGTCGCTGTAGCATCCAGTATGATCTGAAGAATTAGCACTACTCATCGTCTCTTGTATTGTAAACACAACGATACCTGAGGCTCTTGGCAAGACTGATAAGTAAGCAGCTGTTAATCCTAACATCGACTGTCAAACTTAACTTACAAATAGCTCCTTTAAACCATGTTTTACAGTGAGTTTTAGAGGAGCTGGTTGGGGGATTTTGTTTACTTTTTTACAGAGCCAGGCAAGTTGTTTCGACTGTTTCCAGTGTCTAACCAGCTTCACATTTACTGTACCGACATAAGAGCGGGTATTTCTCAAGATGACAATTAGTCCTTTGAATATCAGCTCATGCACCATAATAATGTACTTATATCACACTTTAGAAACCTGATTTCAAACATGACAATGCATAGTCCACACTATCACCGCACAGAATGAAAGGCTATATGAGCAGGTGTTATATGTGTTGCAATAATAAGCAGCTAATTTAGAGTTTTTTCAAAGCTGTCGCTGAATGATAAAGCTGACATTGTTTCAGAAACTATCAGTGATGTACATTTTCGGGACTTTTAACATCATGTACCCACAAATGATGACAGTGTTTTTGGAAACAAAGACACAGCCTGTTGTCAGAGCACAGCTGGTGGCTGACAGACTGTCCCCAAAGTGGCCACCTTGCCTGCATAGTATATCATGGCATAAAGAGAGGAAAATAAACACTAGCTGTGCAAAATGTTGTACAAGCTTGACAAGGGAGGCCTGAAAAAACCACTATGGGGCTGAATGTAAAACATTTATCCCGAGAGGTAAAAATATGCCTGATTCCACATTTCTGATAGATAATGTGTTGACATTATAAAGCAGAAAACGCCCTCCTGCATTTGGGTTTACATGAAGACTGACAGAACCAGAAAACTACAGAACACCTTTTTGAACACTGAATTTGATATTCAACATCTGACTTTTATCCGGCTACTGAAAAAGGAAAAAAAGACAAAAACCTTGATAACTTTTCACTCTGGAATCTCTAAATTGCTGTAACTGGAACATTTTAGATTGTAAAACAAAAGTTTCCAATAACATGATGGTCATGAAGTTTGTTGACCAACCTGAAACTAACCATAATACACAAAAAGAAAAAAAAAAAAACAGGTCTTGTTTTGATGTTGGCTGCACATTTTGACTTTCAATTTGTTACGCTCACATTAATGTACTGAATTTTAACAGGAAGATATAAAGAACAATATTCTGTTTAGAGTTGTTAGTTTCAGAGAAGGGCATAAACTGACATCTGCTTTCATAAGCTTAAAAATATGTATCTTAATATGTTAGAGTTAACACTGTCCAACATTTACAAGACAGCTATGAATAAATAGATCAGTTCATCTGGTGTATCACTTTCAGGGGAAATGCATGACAATCCAACATATTCGCTGATGGAGGTTTATGTTCGAATTCTTTCACCAACAGTCAGAAAACCTCCTCTGAGCGAGTTCCTCCAGCATGAACAGTCCACAGATTCTCAGCGTGGTGACGACAAAAATTTACAGGTTAGACTTAGGTCCACTATTGACGGGAATGGCCCTGAGCTCAGTCCGCATGCACAAGTACTCTCCAATAACAGCCATCAAGGCCATGCAGGCTACATTGACGAGCCACCAAGACAGGGCAGCTGGGAGATGAGCATTATAGATCCAGCAGCCAATCATGTGAAAGAAGTGTACAGTGACTGTGAAGTCCAGGCATTGTTTCCCCCGACGGATGAAGAACCACAGACCAAGAGCACTATGGGAACAATGAGACATGTTGTCAGCCTGTTTATGTTTCACATAAGATTCTTCACCTCTGGATACAGAGTTTAAATCTTGCCACACATCAAATCCATAGAAATGTATTTTTTTCTTTTTGAATAAATGGCTTTTTCAACAATGTTTGCTTCCATTGGTGTAATTGCTGCAGCACACGAGAATCAATTATTGTGTCCTTTCAAATCTTTGAATCAGTAGATGCAAGAATATCAGCATTTTAGCAAGACCTGTCACAGCTCTTATCTCTTTGCATGTACAAAGACTGGAGAAATAACTTACCAGGTGAGAGAGTTCAAGATGAATGCCATCATTGAGAGCCTTCCTTGGACTGTTGCAAAGCCAAGGGCCTGCAACAGCAGCGCAAAGATTTAAATATTGTTTCACAACTTTACAAATATCACACACACAAAAAAAAAAAAAAAAATAGGCTCCACGGACAGAATATCTTACAACTTACTTCATAGCTAAAGATCTGATCCAGTGACCGACTAGTTTGCACCAGACTGTCCACTCCAGCCAACCAAAGGCCCAAGAAACTGTAGTAGATGCACTGCATCAACACAATCTGACACACAATGAGGACCGGGTCCCAGATGTAGCTACGAAAGTGACTGGCCATTGCGTGCTGATGTTTCACGTACAGGCCCAAAGGATGTTAACAGCTGGCCCCAAAGGTTACCAGCTAGCCCATCCAGAGTGACCAGTGTGTGATCTCAAAATCTGAAACACAAAAACTTTGATTTAATGAGGCACATTACCCAACAGCTTTATTACACCTAAATATGCCAATTTCTATACAATCAAAGCCAATTGTTTTGCTGTGAAGTACTTTATAAACAGTTGTCTGCCAAGCTTCACAGACTTATAGGCTAAATAAAAAAATAAATCAATAAAAGCACAGGGAAAACACGAGTTTCAAAAAAGAAAGTTAAACTCTGGTGCTCATAATGACAATAATAATATAGGTCAAATGTAGCTTAAAATTCATGTGTGACAATTAAAATTATTATTTGTTCTAGGGGTATCTGGTATGAAAGGGACCTCTGATTAGTTTACACAGTACAAACAGTCCTTATTTACCTTTTCCCCACTTTGAGTCATCATCTATTTATCACCGTCAATAGTCCAAAAAAATAATCAATACAATTCTGTCCTTTAAGCCTTGAAACAATCTCAAGATTAGTTTGGCACTTCTGTGCTATAATTTCTTGTTACTTATCAAAAGACACCACTGTACAAATATTTTAGACACTAAACATCATGTGAAACCATCAGAAAAGGGAGCTGATGTGTCCCAAAGTCAACAATGATCCCAAACACACAGGCAGAGTCATGAAGACCAATCCTCAGAGACAAGAAGAAGGAGTCCTGGCACAAATCGGCTCAGTCAGTCAGTCTGAGCTCACATAGAGGACATCAGGCAGTGAGACAGTCTATGGACAAATGTCTTAGTCAGGACAGTTAGTCCTGTTAAAGGCAAACGTGAAGATCCAGATATAGTTTGTCTACGTTAATATGAAGATAAACAACTACTGCTGATCGTTTCACAGTAAAATGACATAGCTCATGTTATCGAGACACTTCAATAACAGTGCGAGATATAACGTTATTATAAAGAAAGACAGATCATTTGATGTCATTCAGTTCAACACAGTTAGCTCAGTCCAACAATGAGTAGCTAAAGCTAGTCTTGACCAGCTACGTGGCGTTGGCGATGGGTCGTGGCTCATTACATTGAATTAAACATCCCCTTCAAATAAATATGAAATCCGAGTGAACACAGGTATTAAAACCATGTGTGGAAACAATACGGGTTTGACTGAGTTAGCGGTAAAACAACACGGCTGATGACCAACAGTTTACAGCCCGTTGGCCTGGTTGTTTCCTGTCAGTGAACACAACACGGACACGGCTCGCACACACCTGAAAACTGGGATACAAAGGTTTCACCGTGTCAATCCTCCCGTTCTCCTATTATTTCTGAAACGACACCACTATCACACTGGGCCTTGTTGTACTCGACTGGCGAATCCTTGTTCACAACACGGAAGTAACGGCAGTGAACCCGGAAGGAAAACTTAACAATCCACGGTGTATTTTCAAAATAAAAGACTTGGATGAATAAATTCATGTCAGGGAAATCTGGTTAGGAACAAATTACTGGTCGTTTTAAAATGTCCCAGATAAAATAAGGAAATAAGCATTTCACATTTTACTAGACTTTGCTCATCTAATTATCTACCTAGTGAATCTAACATGGAGCCTTTGAGGTACGGAGATGGCGGGAGACATAGCTAATAATTAATTGATTTAATAAAAGTCAATAAAAAACAAACATAGTGAGTGAGGTTGACTCCTGCCTGGTTCCCACAGGAACCCACGACCACGACAGGACACAGGAAGTGTTAACAGTTTCATTACAACACATCCACGTAGTAGTGACGGTGCTGGTAACGCGCTTCTTTATTACAGCCTCTTATCCGACCTCCACGTTATTCAGCTGAGCGTCTTGTCTCTTCTTCTTACATCTAGCACTCCTCAGGGTAAAATGACATAAGTTAACTTTGCATGTATTTTGTTGAGTGTCTTTTTAGCCGCAGACCACCACAGGAAGTCCTCGGGCCTTTACTGGTGTTTCACATTAAAGTGAGTTCACTCAATGTTTCACGAGTGGCTCACACGAGAAAGTGACCAGTGGTCACAGTAAAGTTTGGGAAGTGTTTATTTCTTCGATACTGAAAGATGTGTAGTTTATTTGCTATTTGAAGTTAACTTTTAGATTACTAATATGATGGTCACTAATAATATTGAACATCAAGATCACAATTTAGCATTAAAAGGTGAATAAATGGTGACTTTGTCTATTTATGTATTCACTTATTATTTTTTTGATATAGAAAGTGTTCAAGCACTTGATCACACCAGGTTACAATCCTGCCAGACAAGAACAGACATTTGAGGTCGCAGGATTTTTGCTGCAGGACACAGACTTTAGCTTCAACAGCACAGATCCATGGACCCAGCCTGGCTTGTGTCAGGAGTCCTCACTCCTTATGATATGAATGTCACACCCTATATTGCTGACCATCCATTTATGGCCACAATTTACCGTCTTCTAATGGCTACTTAAAGCATGATAATGTACCATGCCAGAATAGAGCAAAAGTACCAGTAGCAAAAGTGGTTTCGATAACATGTCAATGAGTTCAGTGAACTTCAGTGACCTCCCCATCTACCAGATCTAGTATCTAGAATCCAGTATACATTAGAACAGGAGACTGGCAGCTTAAAGGTGCAGATGGAAAATCTGCAGAAATTATGTGATGCAACCATGTCAACATGAACATGAATGTCAAAGAAATATTTCCAATATATTGTTGATTTCATACCATGAAGAACTGAGGAACTGATTGAGAGCGAAGGGGACTCTACCTAGTATTAGTTTCTAATAAAGTGCTTGGTGTAGTGAGTGTATATTAGTTAACAGATGTAACAGTTTTTTATTTTGTAACACTCCACTTTATTTATTTGATAACTTCAGTTACATGGCAAAGTATGATTTTACATGCAGCAGGTGATATGGAATATGTGGTAAAATATTTTTATAAGATTATTATGATCACTTAGATTCTTAAACATCTCAACCTTTTTTCTAAAACACAGTGACACAGGATATGTGTGTAGGTTTGGTTATGAATGCAACTCATTGTAAAACATATTACATGAGGAGACACACAGGATTCAGTCAACAGCCAGTCAACCATTTTCTAACACAATTTTGTAGTGGGCAGTTATGTAGGACAAAGGCCAAAGATTAATTTGCAACAGAGGAGCAAGTCTTAACCAGACAATTCTTGTGTGCAGTTCCCCCTAGGATCAGTTTTAAGGCTTAATTTTTAACTGGGGCAGAACAATTGTCTGTCACTGAATACATGTGAACGTCTTTTGTGTTTTAATGTTTGAGCTTCACTCCTTTCTCTTAGAGAAGACAGAAACACCATGATGCTGGGAGCACATATGTATTTGACAACAATACGCCATCTCACAGAAATGACGATAACACCATGCTTCAGTTTACACAGGAAACTAGCGAGTTTGCATCGTGCAGTGGGTAAGAAAATGTTTTGTTCTTCGTCGTGTTTGCTAAGTATTTGTAGAGCTTGCCTCTGAGTTAAGCGGTAAACTGTAGTTTGACCCAGAGTAGATCATCTTGTAAATACTGCAGGTTTACTGTTCATACACAAAGGCCAGGTGGTTATGTTTGTATGTTCATATTTGTGTAAAATTATAACTTGTTGACAGATCAGTAGAAATTAATGTAAGATTAGTCAATGAATAAGTGATTAGTTTCAGTTACTAACTTAACAAAGCTAGATAATGGAAATGTGAAGTCATTCTACAACTTAAGATGCAGCTTACTAGCTTCATAAAAGCACCTTAGTCTTAGCAGTATTACAAAGTGCACATAAGAACCACCTTAAATAAATAGATCTATAAAATGTATTTCATTTGTCTAATCAGCAAATTACTCTTTATTAGCCCTCTGATATGTGACACTTTTACAATAAATATGTGATCTTATTGACAATGTAACTCAGTGTTTAATTCATAAAACTAGTTCACGTGTATATTTTCCTAATACCTGTAGGTGCAGTTCGGTGGGGAAGCAGCTATAGACCAGCCCCTCTGTTGACAGCTGCTCCTGTTCGTCCCCTCATAGATGAACAGATCCACATTAAAGGGTGTTTCCTGCCCCCACACTGTCCGGTTACAGTGTGTGCACAAATGCATAGTGAGGATGGTGACCTGTGGGAGGCATTTGCACATTATAATACAAATACAGATGGTACCGTCTACTGTGAGTCACATTTCATTTTCTTGTACAGTATATTCACTTTTGGATTATATTTAATGTTTCTGCAGCAATATCATTGCAAAACACAAGATGTTAACACAACACAATTAGTGTGAGATTTAAACAGACAATTATGTTTAAACAAAGTCAACATCACTTTTATTCGAACACTTTATATTTACTTTTTTGGTAATTATTTGCCCTCTCTGTCTCTTTCTCCTTCTATTAGTGACCAGGGATCAATCAGTTGGGGGGTCATATTTGGGCTGTGAGCCAATGGGGCTCTTCTGGGGGATGCAGCCGGCTCCTGGAGCAAGAGACGGCTTGAGGCAAGTGATAAAAACAAACTCACACACTTTACAGACACTGCCCGTTTTCTTGAGCACTTGTAGTAGCACCCAAGTTATAATTTTGATTCATTTGAATATACTGTGTTTTTCCAATCAATATTCATTGCTACTTGATTGTTGTCTTGAGCGGTACAGGAGCAGCTTGTTATTGCCTTCATATATTGTTAGTGGTGCGATGAGCGTTTCCCCTTTTGCACAGATTGAGAAAAAAAAACGTGGAGACTCCATATGTAGTGCGCATGTCCTTGCTGGAGGGACATGTGTCACCCAGTGAGGGACAGCGTACTGAACTAGCTGCTGTAACCACTGAGCGCTGGTACATGGCACCGGGTGTAAAGAGAATAGACATTCGTCAAGATGGAGTTGTAGGGACGTTGTTCTTACCACCCGGTGAGCGCACGATTTTTAGTATTTCAATATGTGAAACCACTTCAAGAGAGTCATGCAATGGTGGTGGTTGGTAACTGTGTCCTCTGAATAGCATCTACTGTGCTGATATCTTGTAGGTCCGGGCCCATTTCCTGCCATGTTGGATATGTGGGGAATGGGTGGAGGACTAGTAGAGTACCGCTCGGCCTTGTTTGCATCAAGAGGTTACGCCAGCTTGTCTCTTGCCTACATAGGGCACAAAGATTTACCTGGCCCACACAACCGCATCAATGTTGGGGCTTCATATTTCAAAGTAGGATAATTTGAGGGTTTCTGCATCATCTACATGTCTTAAAAAACCTCAGTTACTTTTTTGACATTTCCTGAAAATATCCCATTTATTCTGTTGGACAGTCGGCCCTCAACTTACTTCAAGATCATCATCAGGTCTGTGCCGACAGAGTTGGTATCATCGGTCTGTCATTTGGAGTCTACCTGACTCTTCGAATTGCCACTCAGACAGATGCCAACGTATGTAATTTGTTTTTAATCTATGGCTTGATCAGTGCATATATTCATGTGCATCAAATGTAAAGTTTCATATGTTTTTATGTTTTCCTTTCCAGCCTTCCTGTTTGATTTGTATCAATGGGCCAGTTGGAAGTACCATTGAGCTCTCAGATGCAGACGGCAGGACTGAAACCTTTGAGGGGTAAATTGTAATTATTGATAGAGTCTAGTATCATATCTCTATGATAGGTCTATAGCTTTAAGTGCTGATGATGTAATGAAGTGATTTTAGTCTTTATAGATTAACAGACCATTACCTCTTCCAAACAGTGTATGTTTTCTCATGTTTGTTCATCAGCAGGATGATGCAAAAAGTAAAAAGAGTGCCCTTTGTTTGTTTATTAGTCTGTAAGATTATGCAAAAAATGCTGAACCTATTTGCACCAAATTTATTAGAGGGGTTGAGCGTGGGTCAGGAAAGTACCCATTACATTTTGACGTGGATTCAGTTAAAGGGGTGGATGCAGGATTTTTTTTTTACCACTTTCATTAATGTTGCAAGTTAGAGCATTTTTTATTTTCATTATTTTCATTGAAGACTAAAGATTAAAAGTTAAAATTAGTTGTGCTTTTTTTTTTAGTAACCAGAAATATTGGACCTATGATGATCAAGGCCATGTCAGTTTTAAAGACATTTCCTTGCCTGCTAACCTTTCCCCTGAGAGCAAAGTAAAGGTGATTAACAGTCTCTATAACACCTGATCCCAACACACATATTCAGATATGTATTACAAATATCAAAGCGATGTGGTATCATTTATCAATCAATATCAATTTTGCAAACTTTGCAAAGTTATTGTGATTTTGCAGATAGAGAACCTTGTTTGCCCTGTAATGTACATAGTGGGAGAAGATGACCTGAGCTCTTCAAGCCAAGAGAACGCTAACCTGGTAGAGTGTTGCATTTTCTTTTTTTTTTTTTTTTAATTATTAAGAATGAATTGGGTAAGTTTGTTGCTGTTATAACACTGATTTATTGGTCATCAGATCGAGGAGACTCTGAAGGCTGCAGGAAAGTTGCAGCTGTTCACTCGTTTGTCTTATCCTGGTGCTGGTCACCTGATTGAACCACCTTACTCACCAAATTCAAGAATGTCCCTATGGAGCGTCAAACCCAAAAAATGTGAGCCTTGTCCAAGTGCTGCATTTTTCATTCAGCTAGATCCTATTTTATACTTGTTGTCATTTTAACTATTATAATGTTAAGATGTTACATATGAGCTGTAATAGAGTAAAGGTATGTTAACTATAATTCTGGTCTTTTTCCTGCAGTGATGACTCTGTGGGGAGGTCACCTTGCGCCCCATGCTGCTGCCCAGGAAGACGCCTGGAAGAAGATCCTGGATTATATGGAAAACAATCTGAGACCATGAACCTGGGGTGAAGTGTTTTTTTTCGATAGAAAACACCTGATAACACTTGTAGCTTACATGTTGAGAACTGAGGGAAATAGGAAACTTTGCTGTTCTTCAGTATCAGACCTCCCAGGGTGGCGTGCCTTTCCCTCTCAAAACTCACCAACTCTTCCACTTTTGGCAGACTACCCATTCTCCACTAGGGAGAGCTGTTTGGCTGCTCAGCACAAGCCAACTCACAACATCAGCAGAAAAGGACAGTCATCCCTGTTGCAGCAAATGTAAATGTAAAATGTTTCTTCATGTGTTGTCATAATTTTTACATTCTTATTTTATATTATATATTTTATATTTAAATATTGAAGTCCCACTTTGAAAATTCAGACACTGTTTCTGTGTTCCTCGTGTTTTTTTAATGGGTAGTTGGTGTACACGTTAACTAACTACCACTGGGATTCGGGATGAAGAGTTCATGGCATGCTGAGGTGACCATCGCAATGAGGGTGACAAACTCTTTGAAGTCAATCTCTAGGTCTCCGTTCTGATCGAGGTCTGCAAAAAGCTTATCCAGAGTTTCGTTGTCACGGATTTTCTGTTCAACAGACAAAATGGATGAAAATAAATTTAACAACACTAAAAATCTACAGCAATTCATTTGACAATATGAGCTTGAAATTTTCATTAGGTGCATATCAGAAAACAAAACACTGGATTGATAGATCCAGAAGAGCGTTGTTAGTTTATCCTCTGCACATTTGCCATATCTCATATTTGAAAATATAATATTTGTTTGCATGCCTTGTTTGCATTACATTCAGTGAGTATTTTAGGCAAATTAAAGCGTAATGTTAAGAGTCATCAGTTAGTGACGTTGAATGTTGATGCCAGATTTCATGTGAAATCACCGAAGACTGTCAGGATATTTCAATCAAGCAACAACCAAGTGACAAATTCCAGCAACCAACACCAATAAACCTAGAGTGCAGTTATTGTCAACATATCCAATTATCTAATTTACATTACGCACATTTGCAGTGTGCCACACTGTGGTAAAGAGTCCACTGTCCACCCTGTCCAAGTTGTTGTTGTTATGAGTTAGTACAAGCCTTATACTGTAAAGTACTTTCAAAAACATGTTTATACCTCCATAACTTACCATTATGAAATGACTCATCTCATTGTCAATAAGTGATTTAAGATCAGCTTTCCTCAGCTTGCACTTGTGACTCGTGTATTTGTGGAAAACATGGATAATAGTGACCATGCCATTCTCCAGTTCAGACATGCTCTTCTTTGAGGGCTGAAACAAACAGTCAAAATGTTCCCAAATATTACTCCCATATGAAATTAAGAGAGATGATTATTTTACTGTACACTTTTATACAAAAATTTACACATATTTAACATTTGAATTAATAACCTATTATATTATCAACTAGGAAGTTTCCACATCTGAAAATAAACTGTGCAACTCAAACATTTAGTCTTTCTTACCTTCATCTGAAGAAGCATCTATGTCTTGCAAGGATCCTAAGTGCGACTGACAGCTAATCTAGCACTGCCTCGCCCAGTTTGCTGTGGACTGTATTGATCAGCCACTTCCATTTACATCTGTCATGCACTATGTAATGTACGACTAATGGATATCAGTGGTCAGAGATGTGACCAAAAACCATTTGCTCTTAAGTGACTATGATCAAGTTTCTCCCTTTTGCCTAAACTAATATGGGCTCAGTTAAGAGTCACTAATATCTGAGCTTGTGAAACAATGCTCAAGAATAATGTCAAAGCATGAATGTATATCACACAAATTAAACAATTCTGCATGACAATTATTTTAAAGTACAGCGGCTAATTGTATCTGTTAAGGTTACATGAAAACACTTAAAGTGAACTGTCCTTTTTAGCTCATGAGCAACTGAATTGACAGTGTTGTTGTTTGTTAATGGGGATGTAGCGTCTGTAATTTTCTAGTAAATTTCAAGAGAACTGTGTTTTCAATTGTTTACAGGAAGACATACTCTGGATGGCTTGTGCTCCACTCTAATGTAATTAAAGCATCACATTAAAAAAAAGTGATTATAATGACAATGAGAACCCTCTGGTTCTCAGAACCAGAGGGTGGGACTTAAAACTGAGATGAAAGCCATAACAATTTCTCACATATAGGGCAGTTTATTATTATTTTCCCAAACTATTATCTCAGACTACGATGAATAACTGAAATTGCCATTTCAAAAAAAGCAACGTAGTAGTTGAAAGTATGGCTTTTTTTCTCCAGTAGAGGTCTGCATCATCCTCAAACACTCCAAGCTGCTCGTCATAGACAATGAAACTGGCTGTTTGACTGTTTTCTTTTCTTGTTAATATTGTGGTCACAAGGTGCAGTATCCCAAATAATGTTGTGTCTTTTTCGTTCCGCTACTCAGACACTATTTATTTATTGTCCAAAAGCACATTTAAAAAAAAATTAAACTACACACAATTTCCAGCATGGAAGGTTGAATTTCTAATTTGCACCGAAACAATGAACGCACCGCGGCTCTGCTTCCTGTTTGTCCACACCTTGCAAAACACACCGTGCTCGCTGCGGTTGCGCTCCTGTCTCCACCTTGTTCCTGTCGGCCTAGATGTGACAGGACCGTCCGCCCTTCCTCTCGGTAGGAAACTCGCCGTGACGTGAAGGAACCGGAGCAGGCGGCTCCCAGGCTTCATTAAGAGCCTTAATATCACTGTTTGACTGCATCTGTGCGGCCTGTCTCCTTCCTGTCGCACTCAATTACCCACCTTTGGTGACTACAAGGCGAGCAGGGAGAAAACAGCCTCTGAGAGGGACAGACGAGAGGAAAGTGAGCAGTGTTTGGTGAGGTTTCAGTCATTTCACTCTAGTATTTTTTTTTCTCTCCTCATGCGTTTAACTTCCTTGGCTTCATTATCTCTCCTCGTAAATACTCAGCTAAAAATTTGCCCCAGTGTCCTCTGCGGGGTAAGGCTCAGTGTTACAGCCGGTTTTAATGGCTGAAAATGACCACAGTTACAAGTCAAAATAACTAAATGGACATTATTTAGGTTTCACGGAGGCCTGTCTTTCCATCCGGTATATACTGTATTATTCCTCTGACATAACCCAGGACTCAGCAGTGTGTGGGTGGCACTCAGTCATTTTCTACACATCTTACTGTGTTTTTTGTGGTGTTTTGTTTTTTATTATTGTTTTGTTGTTTGTTTGTTTTTTAAAACTCAGTTGATTGTTGTAATGTTTTGCACACTTTCTTATTGAAGAGTTTTTTATGGAAAGCACAGTGAGCTGCAGAAGTCATCAGGCATTTGACTTCAGCTGAGATACCGTGTGGCTCATATGCAAAGACTTGAAACCACATCCTGCCCTCATGCTTGTCTTTTTTCAGAAATGCCCTGTTTTCATTTTGAGGCTATAAATAACTCAGTATGTGTAAATGTGACCTGCCTTATCTCTTTTTTTCTCTCCCTCTCTTTCTGTTTCCATCTACATGTTGACAAAACCCTTTCTTCCTCTCCTCTGTTCAGGCATGGCTGATCTGCTGAGGCTGCTGCTGCGAGTGGCTGAAAAAGCAGCTAATGTGGCCCGGGTCTGCAGGCAGGAGGCTCCCCTGTTTCAGCTCCTTGTACAGGAGAAGACCGGAGATGACAAGAACAAAAAGTTTGTCCAGGACTTCAAGACTCTTGCTGACGTGGTGATCCAGGAGATGATCCGACATGATGTTGGTGCTCAGGTAGGAGAAGACATTTATTTACGATGTATACATGCTGTATAAATGCACTGAAAGTTGCCTGTGTGTTGCCTTTTAATAATGTGCTGTCTTGTCTCTGTGCAGTTCCCTGAAATGGCTGGTTTCATTCATGGAGAGGAATCCAACAAGTTTGAAAATGGGCTTGGTAAATACCTAATAATACACTTGACACACAAGATGTTGTTGCGCTCTAGTGACTTTGAATTCTAATAACCTGACAGTTAAATTTAAAGGTACCATCAGATCATGCCTTCAGTCATTTGCACAACCAGACGCTAGTTTCTATCCAGATATTTAACTCATGCACTGGAACCTGTCTGATCACCACCATTTGTCTAGGGTCAGTTAGGGTTTTATTTTATAAATTGAGCACCAAATCCCTTTTATCAACCTAACTTTTTCTTTTGTACATTACTACGACAGGAATCTGCCCTGGAGAGGGCCCCTGTGGCCTCAGAGTCAGAGTCACTACTTTACATGTCAGCTGGTGTTTGGTATTTGTTTGATTGTTGCACCACTCACTAAAGGACACTATCAACAAAGACTGTCCCTGCATATCAGCTAATATTGTAGAATGGCCTTCTGGTTTACTTGATTATTAGTGTTGTCAGCAGAGTATTTTCTTGTTTAATCAATTATCTGTTTGGGCTATTAATTACTATTAAAACAGTGGAAAAGTGTTTGTGTTCAACCTACAGCCTAAAAATCTTTGTTGTTTTGGCAGTTTTAATGACTATCCATATTTATTTTCCAGTCTCATTATTAAGATACAAACCAAAAATCCAGGAAGTATGTACACAAAATTTAAAAGTCAGCATTTAGTGTGACCTCCTTGGCACTAAGCACATCTTGAGCTCTTGGGGAGACTGTCCTGATGTTTTGAAGTCATCTTCTGGTATATTATACCAGGTGTCAGGTGTTTCAGCGCTTCCCAGAGTTCTTTAGATTTAGTCTTTTATTTCTTTCTCTGTCTAGCTGATCCCATACTGGCTCTATAATATTCAGGTCTGGACTCTATGGAGGCCAGTCCTCAACTGTCAGTGTTTTATCAACTGTTCTTCTCTCAACCCAAAAATTTCAAACTTGGATGCCTCACTCTGTAATACTTTTTTGAAAGTTGGACTTATACATATTAGCAGCTTCCAATGAGTTCACCTCATACAACATGTATGTAATGCTCAAGCATGTCTGGCACAAACCTGGTGTAATGGAACTTTTTCAAAGCATCATTTTGACATGATATAGTTAAAAAATACAGGTGTTAGCAGTGCCATTAATTAGGCTTCATTAATTTAGGTTTAAGAGCCAGGTTCCTGCTCAAGTGTGAGGGGAGGTCACACTAAATACTTAACACTTTTTTTCTGTTTTTTAATACTGCTTACATATTTTCTGGTTGTATTCTGATTAAGAGACCGAGAAATATTTATATATGGTTATCATAGCATTGCTAAAACAACAAATCTAATGGTGGCCTAAGACTTTTGCACAGTACTGTACTTGACCTGATGATCACCACGTGGACTTCCCCATTGAGTCATCTCCCAAGTTAAATAATCACTAGACATAGCCAATACATCAGTGGGTCACTGTCCAAATATTGAAGCTCCCTGAACCTTCCACTGTGTAAATATTTAAACTCATTTATAGTAAAGCCTCACTGACTGTGTGTGTCAACAGGAGAGAGTGTGACAGTCACAGTGTGTAGTACAGAAGAGGAAACCGCAGCGCTGCTGGCCACGGTGCTGGATGGTGACCGCACGGCAGCGTCTCTGCTGGCTCGAGCCATCCACCAAAATCCAGAGACCATTGACAGCAGCACGGATGGTCTGACGATGCCCCTCAGCCCAGCTGAGCTTGGTATCTGGATTGACCCCATAGGTGAGAGGCTCAACATTTTCCTCTTTAATATTTAATATTCACAGTGAATTTGTCTGAGAGCAGAGTTGAGTCATGTCATCTAAGACCTCAGTGAAAACTTACTGTCTCTGTTATTAAATTAAGATGCCACCAGCCAGTACATAGAGGGCCGTGAGGAGGTGCTGGAGGAGGGTCACCTGTCTCCTTCGGGTCTGCACTGTGCTTTGGTTCTGATCGGGGTTTACCTCCGGAGCACAGGCGAACCCGTCATGGGCGTCATCAACCAGCCATTCAACTACAAAGATCCCTCAGGTGGAGGGTAAGTAAAAAAAACTCTCCAGAATTGTCATTATAAATTGTCAGCTGATGACCAGAGTTGACAAATACTTGATTACAATAATGGCTCCCTCGAAGCAACTGACTGAGGCTCTGAACAGCAGTTAACTGATGCCTAAAAAACAGAGGATGCGAAGTGTCATTAAAAAAATTAATGTTAAAGTGGAAGACTATGAAAACCAGGAAATAAAATTGCAGCAAAACCTCAACAGGAGCTGCATGAAGGTTCAGCTGACACAGAAGTGGATGTGCAGCATTTTTCTGTACTGATGCACATTAAAGAATCATCTTTAAAAACTTTACCTGCAACCCCATCACAAACGTCAACATCTGAATTAAATAATTATCTGATTATCTATTTATACCGTCTATTATATTATCTATTCATTTCCTTTGTCTCTGGATCTCTTTGTCTTCACCTCATGCAGCCAGAACTCATCTTACAAGCGAGTGTGTAGTGATTTAATATTCAAGTCAGGAAATATTTAGTGATGAGTCTAACCAGATACCTTGAACATCTCAGAGCAAACACCAACACCAGTTTATCTTTCATGTTAATATTTGAGTCAGGGAATGAACTGTCAGTCACAGTATGTGTCAGATGCGTCTTTTGTCTTCCCCTGAAATGAAATATTCTCCCTTTGCCACTACTTGTTTGTATTCACAGCTGGAGGGGGAAGCATTTCTGGGGTGTGTCCTGTGAGAACATCAACGTCTGCTCGCTGTCCCGGCCTAAAGGTCACTCTGAAAGCGGACAAGGTCTCGCTGTGGTGCTAAGCTCCAGCGAGAAGCAGGTAGTAAAGGAAACCCTGACTTCACTGTGCAGCCCTGAAAAGCTGATGTATGCGTCTGGAGCCGGCTACAAGATCTTGTGCGTCATTCAGGGCCTTGCTGACGTCTATGTGCTCTCAGAGGGCAGCACCTTTAAGTGGGACTCCTGCGCCCCTCACGCCCTGCTCCGAGCCCTCGGAGGAGGAGTGGTGGACCTGACTAAGAGTCTACAGTCCAGCTCTGGATCACAGGATCACCGCACAGAACTGACCTATCATCAGCCTTACACTGAGTGTAAAGGAGCCGACCGCTGGGCTAACCATGGAGGCCTGGTGGCTTATCGAGACTGTTCTCAGCTCCGCAGCATCATCGGGGCTCTGAAAGGCAAGTTGTAGGTGCAAACACAGTGGACCCAATCAGACATAATCACCACACACTGCAGTTATTGTATATGATCTTATTCTTTTTTTTCTATATTAGAGGAATGAAAGTTGGCTGATTTAAAGGACGAAATATTTTAATTATGATTAATAGTGTTTTAATTTTAACCATATATATATATATATATATATATAATTATATATGCAAGTGTATATTTGACAAGGTTAAATTAAGGTCATAGCCAGATAATATTTGCAAATATTGTTGTCTATTGTTGTGGTCTGTATCAGAGGTTCACAAACTGGAGGTCGACTTTCATTTGACCAGGTGGGTGAACATTTAACACAAAGAATCTAAATCATTTGATAACTGCAAGCAAACTGGAACGATTTGATCAGAGAACTAAACAGGTGTGGCTCACAAATCACACTTGTTGAATCCAACATATAAAAAAAGTGACTTTTGTTCTCAATTCAATATAATGTTCCAGTGAAGCCAATTCCAGAGTAAGACAAAGTAAAATTCGATTAATTTACCTATTTGGAACCTGGGGCCAGATGTTTTTTTTTCTAAAGCAGAAAAAGACATAAAGTTTGAGAACTACTGACTGGTATCTTTCCAGACTTCCCTCATAAAACAGTGCAATGGACAGAGTTTGTTTTGTTCCCATGATTGTCAAGTTATCAATCCTTCCCAGCGTGGTGAGCCACTCTTACAACTTCCAGCTACAACAAACATAACATTATTTGTGACATTTGTTTGGCTCGGACCTCTTAATCATTTATTATACATTTGCTGAAGCTTTGTAACCATTTGTCTCCATGTGACATAAAGAGAAGTGGTCAGTTAGGATGAACTAGGGTGCTCACTGCTGGACAGCTGAGGAACGCTTCACTGCCAGAAGAAAGGTAATGCAACATCATAAGACTGCTTCTGACTGATCTGAAGGATTTTTGTTGGATTTTAAGGAGTCTAAATTGCAGTTATGAAAAGTGATATAGCAATTTTTCCACCTCATCTAACCTGTTAAAGGCTATATTAAGCCATGGGAGGGAGTGAGACTCTGCACCTCTCAGAAACAACTCCTTGTAAGGAGCAAAGGGATACACATGCCCTGCCCTCTTTCCATGGCCATAGCACCATTAGTTAACAAGGTCAGAGAGTGGAAAAGCCATATGAGGTAAAACAGTGACAGAGCCCTTCAGTGTGGGTTTACAGTAAAATGAATTATTAGGCCAATTTGAAGGATGGGACCTCTGCAAGCAACATGCTGCTCTGAGCAGGTTTCTTTACATAGACTCATGTAATCTAACTTTGTTACTGTGTATGTTTTAAATTGATTTGTAACTGATATGCATTGTTAAGTAATGAGTAAACCATTTGTTATGTAGCCTGAGCAAAGAACAGAACAAACATTGTGCATATAGGAAATCATCTTTATTTTGAAAACCAGAGAAAGCGGGGGAACGAAACCCAACAGCGATATTTTAAAACTGTTTGCCAGCCAGGGAACTCACCACATAATTCCCTACAAAAAACCCTGATGATTGTCAGATATTTTTTGCAATTACTTCTGCATATTCTGTTAAAAACTTGGAAAAAAAAAAAAAAAAACGAACAAACTCTGAAGTATTGGCTCTTTCTTTGACTTCTTCATTTTCGAACTGCTACCTTTCACATACAGCACTGTACATTCTTAAGTCAAGGTGGACATGTGGAAAACAGCATGATCTGTTTAACATGGGTCAAGTTTCCTAGACAGGGACTAAAGTAGATATTCAACATGATTTGAAGAACAGTTTGCTAAAAAAAATGGACGAGATTAGATGGTCAATGCCTCAATGAGCAAGAAGAAGAATTGCACAAGGTTGGAAAAGAAAATTTGTGGAAGAAGTAATTTTTGTCTTGTTTGTTTGTTCAGACTTTTGTCTGATTATCACATATTAACAATCTGAATTAAACCCTGACATCCTTTTTAATGGCCCTCATAGTTTTGGTATCACTCTAATCTTCCTTCAAGTTATCAAGTTGTTTTTAAATTAATAATTTTAATTAATTTTTTTGATTAGTTTTTCTCTCCTTTTGTAGAGAAGCTTTATCATTTGTAAATAAGGGCCATTTTAGTTTATAGTATTTCAATCTGTGTCTGGGAAACCAGCCAAATATACAAGAAGAAAACAATGTGTCACATAAAGAGAAATGTGGTAAAATTAATGTCCTGCTTGAGTGAATTCAATATTTGCAACAAAGGTTAATTTAAGGCGACCACACAAATGCACATTATGCATTACAATGCCATAGCGTAGTTCAGATATTTGGGTTTCTCCAGAGTGCTAAGTGAAGTGTAATGTTGTGCAACTCAAATCTTGAAAAAAAAGAAAAAATTGCCAGTCATTTAACATTCATTTTCAACTCCCCCAAAAATATCTAGCTTAGCAAACTACACCTACCTCAACTGCAGCTGGCGGAGTGTGTTTAGACTAAACCACTGATGACTGTTCAAAACCCTCTGATGTTCATACAGGGATGGGTGTGCAAATTAACAAAAAAGAAAAATAAAATGGTATTTCTTATCAACTGTCAATATAAAAAATAGCCTTTATCAAACATCACTACAGTCACACAATCTTCACATATCAGGTGTAAACAATAACCGCTTGGGTTTCTTCAATTAACCTATGATGATTAAAATAATTTTCATGTTAAAACCATTTCAAGAAACCAAACCCAAAATACAACCACTTATTTCATGACCATTCTTGTTACATATAGTAACAGGAAATTACAAGTTAGTTAGTTATCTTGATTAGATTTTGTGAATGCGTGACCTTGACATTTTGAAAGTTGAAGCATATCTAGATACAGGTTTTAACCTGTGTTCAAGACTCCACACTAGCTGATGCATTAAGACTTATGAGTCAGTATTTAGTCACCAGTGAGATTAATCATAATTATGTGGGTATAAATGTGTTTTCTTGGTGACGTTCATGACAGCTCACTAATGTACAAGTCATGGCTTAACATGCCCCTAAAACAACATGGCAGGCACAAAATGGCACTTAAAGAAAAATGTTATTTCCATAATAACTTGACCAGCAATATACATTTCTGTAGATGCAACATGATTTCAAACTGCTGCCTTTTTACTGTTAATCCAGTAATGATCAGCATCAAAAATAGGATGATTCAAATACAAAGTTTACAAAAAGGTCAGGTTTGCTTCAATCAATACATTTATGACTTGGATAGACATTAAGTTGTTTTCTCTTGATGTCAACTGTCAGCTGTTTTCCAGTGTGGTTACACAGTGGATCAACAGGGGGCAGTATAAATCTACCCTGTGTTTTGAAGAGCACTGACACACAACTTCAACATTTCAAAATGTCAAGGTGTCACCTGTGAAGTTTTAAACACCTTTAAATTCACTCACATTGTTAGATTTGAACCTGCGCTGTGATTAATTCTAGCCTGGGTCTGTAATAGTACACAACTGGCAGGTTTAGCATGTCTCAAAACAAATAAAACACTTATCATTTTCACTTAGACATCCAGATTTGCGTCCTGACTGCTTCTGAAAAGTCCACCAAATCTGACTGGGCTGTCTGAGGTGCAACCTTTTTGAATTTTGGCCAAACTACAAAAATATTTTTTTAGAAAGTGGCCTCTAATGTAGTATGTGGTTCTCTGGTAATTGCCACACATATGAGCACCAACTAGCACAAATAAGATGGCTTGGCATGTGGTGGTGCAACATTACTTGACATCAATAAAGAAATAACAGCATTGTTTTGTAAAATGTAACCATTGAATTTCAGCCTCTAGGGAGCATAAATTTGCTTTTGTTTGTAATAATAATACAAAGAACCTGGGACAAATATTGGTGAATGCTAGTTGTCTCAGTGGATTTCTAATGCAGGAGGATGACTGCATGTGACCTACATTAAGCCATGCATACTAAAAGTGTTTTTGCCTTCTTTTGTCATCTGTGTGCCTACTAACAGAGAACCACACCATGCCCTTTTTTTAAACTGTAAATACTGACCACTATCAGGTCAGCTGTCCTATAGAAATGTAGCTACTGCACAGAAGTTTTCAAAATTTGCAGGTTTTTTTGTGTAGTTACATTAGATTTGTTGGGTTTGGCTGGTTTGGGTTCATTTTTGAAATATGGTGGGCGAGGTGCAGATCTAGAGGTAGATCCACATGCCACTAATGTGAGTAACACTGACACAGTGATGTTGCTCAGATCTTTATCTTCTTCATGTCGATTATAGCGATCCATAATTCACAGTCCCACTGACTGCAACCCTATTCAACAGTCTGAAGTCTTAAACCCACCTTATACAAAACATGAACAACATAAATGAGAGAACTAAAGTGTTAAAATGCAGGTGAATAAATCATGCATTGCAGGATTTGGCAGGAAATTATGAGAGAAAAATGTTTCATTACAGCATCCTGATAGGGATTTAAATGCCAAGGCTACCGTCGTCTTAAAGATCAACAAAAAATATGGTGAAATGAGAGGTAAAGCACCATCACTGCCACCTTTTCAGCCCTCCTTTAATACTTGTATTCAATTCACAGGCTCCTCTGATCCAGTCTCTCTCCTCTGATCTGAGTGCAGCCTAACCCACATTAATCTTCTCCAGTTCAGATCTTGACATGCCAACAGGCAGGCGAGAGACAAACATGGCCATTATTTATTGTGTCCCTGTGTTGCGTTGCTGATATTCTGAGAAGTCAATAGACTTCACCTCTGAAAGGGCTTCCGGACTTTCTTCCTTCTTCTGGGGGGTTTGCCGCTTTCAGCCCACGTCTCACTGGATTCTGGTCGGTGACTCCCTGGCATGTGGAAACCTGTCTGCCCTGGGGGAGGGGAGAATGGGGGTGCTCCAGCACCAGGTGGGTGATGATGAGGCGGACCTGAGGGGAAGAACCCCCCATTGGCAGCCATGTCATTAGGAGGTCCTCCTTTGAAGATGCGGTTGAAGAAGTCCTGCAAATCAGCAGGGTTTGTTGGACCTGTGGTGTGTTCTGAGGGCATCCTGAGAGGAAAAGTTGAATAGTTCAGAGATCTTTTACACTGGACAATCAGATTTAATGATGCTGTTTTCTCATTTTATAGATGATCTGTTGTAATTGCATTTGAACACAATAAATAATGGTAAATTCTAAAAGTGTGGGATGATAATCTATTTGAACATTTAGTGTATCTTAATTAAAAATACAAACAGTATAGTTTTATGAACATCATTATCACAACAATGCACAACAAAAGGGGGAAGCCCTCCTACCCTACACACAGCAGGAAATAAATCTATATTTATGTATCACAATAGAGGGAGCAGTCTTTCAGTCTCAGCAGAGACTGAAAAACAAATGACAGGCAATGGGAGACATCAAAACATTTACATGTTTGCTGACTTCCAGTTTCAAACACAAAACAGTTGACATGTTTGTCCTAATTTTTATTTCAGTCATTTGAATATTATATATTATAACATTTTTGACTGAATTATTTGTTCATTAAAATTTCCATATCATCACTTGCCCCATGTTGTCAAAGACAAAAACCATGGTGGATGTTACAGAAAGGTCAAATTTTTCAAAAAATATCCACAAAAATGAGTTTCTGAGGCAAAATGTAGGCACAGAAGAGCAGGAAGACATGTTTATGTTCCAAAGGAGGGAAAACAACAGCCTCAATATACAGAAGAATGATCATAACTTGCTGCATACATGTTCAAAAACATGGGGGACAAACCTGTGTCGTGTGGCGTTGCTGTTGTTCTTTGAACCAAAGGAGATGTGATAGGGCACACGGTGTGTGTCAGGAGAAATACCTATTCTTTGGCAACCTGCCCACTCTGAAACATGACACCATCACAATAGGTCAGAGACAGAAAAAGTGCAACCAAGAAATACCTCTTTTCTATTACTTGAGGAATAGATACTGGTAGTACATAAGCTCATGCAAACTACAGACTGTATTGCTGGTTAGTTACTGTGAGCAGGAATAAAGAAACAAAGGAATAAAGAAATAAAATTTTAATGTTCACCTGTAATATCATAAACCTTGCCATCCATACAGGCAAAGTATGTGATGCGTAGGCCCAACATACTGGACTCCGCCCACAGGTCCCCCTCCTCAGCACTATGGCAACGGTTGCATTCGGCACAGAACCGGGCCTCAGCAGGTTCACGATCCATTTCAAACCGCCTGCACGCACACATGCAAATCAAGTAAGAAACACGTCTGTGGTGAACAGTCTGCAGCACGAGACACAACTGTATCTGTATGTAATAAACAAAATAAACAAAAGTTCAAACTGAGGAGATATTTCAGACGCTGATGTGGATGTGTGATGACACTGGGTGTGCGGTGACATACTTGTGTTTGCCTTCACACTTGGTACACATCATGGTGTTCATGGCTTCCTTCAGGTCATCCTGCAGTTTAGTGAGAAACTCATTCATGGACTTTGAGATCTCAGTTGCTGCCATGCGTTTCCTGTGGCAACGAAACAGACTCATTGCTGTTACCTCCAGAATTTCTACTTACTATTGCTATTTTGCAAAAACTGAACTAAAGAACACTGCAAACAATGCAAGATCAGTTCGCACTGAGGACCTTGTACACTCTACAGTGCTTAACAAAAAGAGAATATTCAATTCCAGCAAAATAGATATTACAAGTATACAGCTGCAAAAAATATTTAAGATTCTCATTGTAACTGACAAAAGATGAAAAACAGCTTAATAAATGCAGAACATGATTTTTGAAGATACTTAATCTGTTCTTTTTGTTTTATTTTCCTTTTGTCCTATGATAACCCCTTTTTCTGTGTACTCACAACTCATACTCTTTTCGTGTCTCTTGGGTACTGACAATATCCCAGGCAGCCCTCAGTACTTTGAACGCCTCTCCAGCTCGTGGGTGTTTATTCTTGTCTGGATGAACCTAAAAGAGAAAGGACACAGGAAAAGGTTGCATGAATAAAGGAGAAAAATTCAGCCTCAGATGCCGTTTATTAGTCATTATTGCAGGCATCCAATAATTTAAATACAATGTACTCATCACCCAGCTACTAGCACTTCACACATACCTGGACAGCCAGCTGTCTGTAGGCCTTCTTCAGCTCAGCCTCAGTGGCGTGCACCTCTACACCAAGAACTGTAAAGGGGTCAAGTTCATCCTCTGGTACTTCAGCTAAGGCCAGCAGTCTCTCCAGTTCCTGGCCTGACTGGGCCCTGCCTGCTTTGCCTGGTGACTCGGGCATGGAGGGAGGAAAACTGCTATCCTTCCTGAATCTGCTTCGAACACTTTCCAACAGAGATACCATCCTCTTCCATAACCTTGACTCCTGAAGAGCTGTCCAGTAGCGTTTTCCCCGTTCTCCACCGAGACGGACCAATACACCCTTTGCCCACAGGGAACCAAGAATAACCAAAGCACAGAAAAGTCCGAAACATGATAAGGCAGCTGTCTTTATCCACTTCACTGATCTAACAATTTTATCAACAAGGTCTGCTCCTGCACATTTAGTCCATTTCAGAATCCGACTAGCGTCCGCCTTCATCCCAGGTATATCTGTGATCTTTACTAGGAGCTGCTGGCCAAAGTTGTACAGTTTCACCCCTCCAGTCTCCACACCAACTCCACAGTTGTGAGTTAATGTAACAATAATCTCAATCATCATGTGCACACAGGAGATGCACCAGAAACTGACAGACTCTGACAGCATCTCCTTGAAAGCTAAAATGAGCTGATTGCCTGTCCGCCGGCGGCTCCGGTTCTGCTGATGTGGGTGGTGGTTACGTCTGCGGGTCTGCTTGTGACGGCCACCACTGGACATAACATTGCTTTTTTGAATGGAGCCAAAAGGGCTTTGACTGCTCTGCTCTGAAAATGAACCACTGCTCTTCAGTTTGCACCTCCGACCACTTCCAACATTCCTCCAACCAGACTCTCCATTCATGTGCTGCTCCTTAACCATTTCATCCTCCTCTTGATTTATAACCTGCGAGTTTTCATGGTCTGTAACGCTGTCATGCTCGAACCCATCTGATGCCTCCTCAGGTTCCTCTTTGGCCTCTGTAGATCCACAATACTCAGTTTCACCAATTCCAGTGTCTCGTGGAGTGGCTGGGTTTTGGGTGTCCTGAGATTTGAAACAGGCTGTTTTGTCCTCCTGCTCGCAGTCATCATCAGTCTCTCTGGCCTCACACTGACTGGATTTGGTCACTAAGGTGGAATCACCATCAGGGATCTCCTCGTCGGTGTCAGTAATGCCATCCATCTCCTTCTCAACTGTTTCCCTTTCCATATTTCTTACAGCTGTTTGATTGAAGCACTGTGAGACTGGAAACTCATTTAACTTGACATCCTAGATCCACAATCTGTGGCAACATTTTCCCCAGACTCACATAAAACAGTGAGACTGGGGACTCCTGAAGGTCTGTCTCCAGTCCACCATATCAGCAGCCACTTCTAGGTGTCAAAAGGCTTTTACATGGCTTACAGCTCACATCACGCACCCAGCTGTTTCCTAAAAAAGAAACATAATGATGTATAAATCAGCAATCATTTAAAATCACAGTCACTGTACAGCAGTTTTGCACCTTTGTAAAATTAAGAAAAAAGACTGATGGAAAGTAGGAGCAGTAGTCCATGCTGCATACACTGATAGCTATCCATGCTGTATTTATATTATACAGTATTTTGACACAATGTGTGTATCCACACGACAATATAACCCTGATTTGCTCTTAAGTTGATTGATTGACAGAAAATGTATCACCAACAATTTTCCTTGTTTCACACCAGCGTAAACCATTTCTGGGTTTTGAAACTGATGATTGGATAAGACAAGACATTTGAAGAAATCACACTGGGATCTGGGAAAATTTTCATAGACAAATCATTTAATCAAAAAAGATTATATCTTAATCAGCCTTGAAAGTAATCTTACTTATAACCCAGGGAGCAATTGGTGAGATTTAATAAAGCAAACAAGGCTCTTAGAGCATGTCATCAAGAAAAGTACAAATTCAGCAGAATTAATATAAAATAATACAAGTAGTTTTTGGGACGTGATAGATCAACTACTACTATAATATTGCCACTATTACAATTCCTGTTCATCAATTCCCACAACTGTGTGACATAAAGTCTCCTGTTTACACATGACACATGCTTTTAGGTTTTGGAGGAGCTGCATCTTCATAAAGGCTTTAAACAAGAACAAACGTCATTCATTCAAGATTAACTTGCATGACATGAAGCTACACGACCTCATCTGTCCAGCCATCTGAGAGGTGATTAAGTTGATTAAGATGTTCAGATACTGCAGATTACTTTAAATCACACTGCTTTATTGTTAGCCAATTCGGTTAGCCAAAGAGGGACGAGCTGTATCTTGGAAAAAAAAAACAAAAAAAAACATGAGGTGCAGCTACAAATGTTTGACCTTTCAGAGGCGATACGAAACACGGGAAAAAACACAACCACCACAAATCGGTGAACCGTGTCTGACAAACCTCGTGCTAATGTAATTCTGACAACAACAGCAGATGTTTTACAGGCGGCTACATTAGCAGGCAGCCAGGCTGTTAGCATGAGGAGGAAGCAGTCAGCAGGCTGGGCGACAGACAGGCGCTACAGGAGCTAAAATTAGCTCGCCTCTGACTCGCTAACCCGACAATATATCGGCTAAATAAGGTCTCAAACGAGGACGAAACGACAGCACAGTGGCTAAATGTTAACGCCTTTAGCTAACAGAGCAGCCAACAGAGCAGCTAACTGTTAGCTACCAACTAGCCGAACTAGCTACTATTAGCGCCTGTCGCTTCCTGTGGGGTCTGACGAGATAAGGCACGTTTAGGACACTAGGCGAGTCCAATAAGGAGAAACGTTATTTTGCATTTTGCATTCAAACAAACTAGATGTCAAATATACCTCTCAGAAAACTGTGCAACCTTGTTTGTTAACAGACAGCCAAGTGCCCGTGTTGTTTTTTTTTTTTTAAAGCTACTTCTTCTTCTCCTGTTCCTTTTCTTACTTCTTCCTCTTCGTCGTCCACCTTCCCTCTCCCCTTCTTCTTCGGTGATTTCTGACCGGTAGCACACAAGGGGAGGACACTACTGCCACCTGCTGCTTCAGGGGTATATCTGCTCATGAACAGCCCATAATTTATATACTATTTATGTATAGCGTTTAAAGATTTCGTGTTTTTATGTCTCACTGCCCGGTTAAATAATGCTGGTTCGTGTTTTACACAGAAAGACAACGGTACAAACCTGTAAAAGACTCAAAAATGGAGCAAGACAGCCAGATTTTGTGATTGATTTGTGTCTCATTATATAGATTTTTTTTCTCTTTCAAGTCAAGTACAGTTAACTTGTTTTTATATAGCTTCAGTTCACAACAGTAGTTATCTCAAGGCACTTTCCAAATAGAGCCAGTCTAGATCTGCTCATTGAAATTATCTACAGAGACCCAACAATTCCCACCAAGAGCAAGCACTTGGCAACAGTGGCAAGGAAAAACTTCCTTTTAAGAGGCAGAAACCAGACTCAGAGTGGGATGTCATCTGCCTCGTCCGGTTGGGTTGAGAGACGAGATGTTTAGTAAAAAGTAAAAACGGCAACAACAATAGTGTTGAATTTAACTGTAATGCTACGATGTACTGTATATCAGTACAGTAAAATTATGCTGTAACAGTATTAGTTCGTGTTATCAATTATAGTAAATCTAGCAGCAGGTGTTGTGCAGGATCTTTGATCTCTGGTCGTTTGTCTTTGAGTTTCTATAGTCGTTGTATTTCTCCCTGTATGCATTTGGTCTTTGTGACTTTACCCTCTCCACATAATTTGGGCCATTTTTTGAGTGTGGGGGGGCATTTTTCAATGAATTGTCAAAATCAGTGCTTCAAGCGCTGAGATAACTGAGATATCTTCTTTTAATTCAGCAGGGTGTACTAATAACAGACCAAACTAATATGGCTATTTTGTCAGCTTATATGTGACCCTGTAATGAGAGCAGCTGTTTTCTCAGACTAATTTATGACTTCCCACCTCCCATTTAAAAAAGAACAAAAACCAGAAGCATTGTTCCCTAAAACCCGCATTTGTCACGTCTGTTTATTTGTCCCTTGTTGTCTGAATTAGCTAATAGCCTGACTTCTTGTTAAGGGGTCGTTGACATGGCAAAACCCTGGGAACCCCCCAAAGCTTCTGCATAATGGGCAAATCTCGAAGACGTAGAGGGTTAATTTCAAGCCCCCACCACCACCACCCACATCTCCAATTTGAAAGCCGCCTCTCTACCGGGAGAGGAAAGCTCTTTTTCGGTCAGATGGCGTGCTGCAGTCCGCCCCCGTCATTCTCCAGCCCACACAGACAGCAAAAAGGCAGCCAGCAACCAATACGGTGCGCCGGAGGAGGATTTCTGCCAGTGATTTCAGACGAGGTACGATACGCAAAGGGGATTTACTACGCCAATCTGAGCCTGGGAAGCTTTCGGCGAGAGGTAACAGGGTAAGAAACGAATAGGATAATAACTGCGGTCTGTCTTTGAGCAGGGCTTTCTGCTTAACATCTGGCTCAGGGATACTTGCCTCCAGTCGATGTTTTTGTTTTTATCTGAACTGGCACCAGCACCCAAGTGTTTCTACTTTAATGTAACGTGGCTTTGTCTAATCGACCAAGCGACAGTTTGTAGTTTCCATCTCTTTATGTTTATCAGTATCGCTCCGGCAGTGCCGACCTGTGACATCGGTGGTTGACACCTTTGCGTAATCACGCCGGTCTCCTCTCTGCACATCTGGCCTGACCTGAACAAGGTAAGAGGTTTATACTCATCCATTTAGTCATGTCAATGAAAAGACACGTTTTAGGAGGTAAAAACTGTTTCTACACAAATCTGAGCTTTAGAGCAAGCGAAACTTCCTACATCCATCTGTTTTTGTTCATGCTTCATCTAGCGAGAAGAAATGTGAAGCTACTGGCCCAAGTGGAAAAGTCTTTCTCGAAATTAATGATGCGATTGCAGGACTGCAGGAAATGTCTTTATCTCATATCTTTCGTTTCCTCTGCCTAAACTTTCCAGAGCTGTGAACCATGTCGCTGCCACGCACACTTGGGGAGTTGCAGCTGTATCGGGTGCTGCAGAGGGCAAACCTGCTGGCCTATTATGAAACCTTCATCCAGCAGGGTGGTGACGACGTGCAGCAGCTCTGTGAGGCAGCAGAGGAGGAGTTTCTGGAGATCATGGCACTAGTTGGCATGGCCACCAAGCCACTGCATGTGCGTAGGCTGCAAAAGGCTCTCCGAGACTGGGCGGCCAACCCTGCCCTCTTCAGCCAGCCCGTCTCCAATGTCCCTCTCGGGGGCATCCCACTGTTCAAAGTTGATGGGACGGGCACAAGTGGATCAGCAGGTGGGCCTAGGAAGTCTGTGAGCAATGGGCACCCGGGGTCACCCTGTGAAAGGGAGGACAGGGCGTGCCTTACACCAATGCACAGTGGAAGTCCAAGAAGTCCCTGCTCCCAGGCCTCCCCACAGCCCCCAGACACACACTACAGGGAAAAGCTGTCGCCCATGGACCCGCACTGGCTCAGCCCGGAGCCAGATGGGAACTGCACTTTGGCTTCAGCACCTGGAATAGAAGAAGAGCCGCCCAGCCCACCTCTCTTGTCCACGTGTCCCCCTGGTCCCTCCACATCTCCGAGCCCCTCTGCTTCTTTTGCCCCGGTAGCCATGTCAGCCTGGCCCGGAGGACAGCTAGACGGAGAAACGGCGAAGGCAGTGGTGGAGAGTGTGGAGAGGCTCCTCAGGACCCTGCCACGGTCAGATCCTGCAGAGGTAAAGACTCTGCTGAGGATGAACAAGAAGATGGCAAAGACTGTGGGACACATCTTCAAAATGGGGTCTCAGGATGTGAACAAGGAAGAGGAGATAAGAAAGTACAGTCTCATTTACGGACGCTTTGACTCTAAGAGGAGGGAAGGCAAGCAGCTCACACATCACGAGGTAATAATAAGTACGCTGAGATGAATGACGTTTGACTGTATCACATCATGTTTCATACGTAGAATGACCTGGTATAGAAAAGTTCGAAATATAAACCAGGAGGGAGCTTTAATTAGATGAAACATTTCAAACAAAGATTAAAAATTAATTTCTTGTCTGGAGTGTCAATCTCTCCTTCACTCAGTGCTTTTCCTCCTCAGTTGATCATCAATGAAGCTGCAGCCCAGTTCTGTATGCGCGACAATGCCCTTTTACTGAGACGGGTGGAGCTCTTTTCTTTGGCTCGGCAGGTGGCAAGAAAATGTGCCTACACCTCCACACTAAAGCACACAAGGTAAGGGCAATGCCTGTAGAGAAGAGTGATCTGTTCAGCAGCAAATGATCAACACGCCTCACACTAACTGTGTAGAAAATGATCTCTGAGAATCAGGAATAAGACTTTCAGTGTAGATGAATGATCTGAAGCCTCATAATGTATTCAAACCAGAGGAGCATCATGTAGACCACATGTGAATAAATGTTAATAAACTAATTTCATCCTGTATTTATCATATTGTACATGTAGCGGGTGGTTTACATGAGTCATCTTCCCACCAGTGTATTCTTTTTCAAAATGAACCAGGTTCAGATCACAGTGGGAATTAAACTCCAACCTCTGTAGTGTTAGTTTAATGAGCTGACTCTGGCCCACGCAGGAATACACAAAACTTGTGAGTTTTGTTAATGTTCACAAAGCATTTTCACATATCTTAAAGAAAATGCCAGCAAACACACCTAAATGCTGCGCAGACTGGATTTATTGCATCAAGTAACAACAGCAGAGTGCAAACAACTAAATAAAAAATCTCAATATAGTCATCATTTGTTATAGCATGTCACATTTACACAACACACACTGAATAAAGGTGATGTAAAAGTAAAAGTAACTTCTTTTCTACGCTATCATACCAAAAATTCAGTTTCTTTGGGGATTTAATTCACATGTCAGGGTCGTCTTGATTAAATGGAGATCAACTATGGGTTTTCAACTTTGGGCTTGATTGTTTTCCTCCCTCAGAACAAATGCAGATGAGAACAGTGTGGTGTCTCAGAAGAGAGCAAGACATGAGGTGAGTCTTCAGGACAGCACCATCACCAGTTCACAATATTCAGAGTTCAGTTAATCTTGCAAACAATAGATTTATGTGGGATTCTAACCTGTGACACTTTATGTTAATGTTTCCAAAGTCCAGGTCACTTGTCAGTCATTTGAAGTGGTTCATCATCACTGATCTGACATTGATGTGTTTTAGATAATTCTGCCTGAGAGTGTGTCGTCACTTCTTGGAGTGGAGGCCTCAGAGGGCTTGACCCAGAGGGCAGACGATGACAGTTTGTCTGCGGAAAGCCTCGACAGTGTATCACATGGTAAAGACCACAGATATATGTCATTCAAAAAGTTTTTTGCTCTGAGGTCTGAAAGCATCTTCATGATCTATTAGATTATCATCCTCCAGACATTCCTGCTGTTTTTATAATAACTTTGAGGCAACATTTACACCCAACTCTGTCTGTCCTTGTTAGACACAGGGTCACAGTGCAACCAGTCTCCTTCCCCCCGTCCCCACTCTGACACCTCCAACCCTGCCAACTGGAGTCGCCACCTCATACAGCAGACGCTAATGGATGAGGGGCTGCGATTGGCTCGAATGGTGTCACATGATCAGGCTGGCAAGATCAGCCTGGGCTCAGAAGGAACTCACTCCACAGGTGACTTTTCAAATAATGACTTAACAATATTATGTGTTTAATAATCGACACAGAATAAAAATCTGTTTTGCAATGTTTGCTCATCATTGTGCGAGTTGAAGGAATAGCTTTACACTTGTTTGAGAAACACTGTACTTCGTTTTTTAGCAGTTAGATGACAAAATTGATTCATTCACATGTCTGTACATAATATATGAAGCTATTACCAGTAGGCAGTTAGCTTAGCTTAGCATGTGGACTGGAAGCAAGAAGAAACAGATAGCAAGGCTCTTTCTAAAAGTAACAAAATCTAAAGCTTATCAATATCATCTTATCAGCTAGCAAGAGAAAACTTGTTTACTTGTCTAACTTGTTGTTTGAGAGTTTTACAATCACCTGTAGGCAGATTTTATACCTTTCAAATAAAGCCAGCCCAACTGTTTCCCCCTGCTATCAGTTTTTATGCGAAGCTAAGCTAACTGGCTTCTGGTGGTAGCCTCATATTTAATGTATAGACATGGGAGTGGTAATGATTGTTTCATTCAACTCTCAGCATAGAAGCATGTTTTCCAAAATGTCAAACTATTTCTTCAAGTTGTAAATGGAGTAAGTTAAAAAAAAAATATGGAGTTGATGTAGGGGTTGAATTGAGAATGACAGACTCCCTAACCTCTCCTAACAATGAATATTTTATAGCTCTACAGCTTGAACTGTAGTGAGTCACAATCTCTCTGAGGTGACGCCTCCCACCATGCGCAGCTGAACTTCACCAGCCTGTAAATTAGAGAGGACAGAAGTTAGGGGGGCAAACAGAAGGAGATGGAGAGAGATATATAGAGAGGAAAAGAGTGAGAGAAGGAGGCTAGAGACGGGGAAGGGGGTATTATACTGTTATAGCACTTCTTCAGTACCCTGTTACTGTAGAGTTTTCCTGTTGCATCACAGCTTCTCACAAGAAAGAAAAAAGCAAGTGGTCTGGGCAAGTTAGTTGTTCTGGGCTGTGATAGCCAGTCAAAGACATGAAGCAAAGAGAAGGAAGCCAGCAAAGACATGAGGGGGTGGGGCAGGGAGGAGGGGGGAAGGGGGGGAGATAGGAAGTACTCTGTGGGCGGCAGAATCGGACCCCCCCTCTCTCAGCAGCAACTGACGTCAGAGTGTTAGATGCGTGGGCTGAAGGGCGGGATGGATGGGGCGTGGGGGCGAAGGAGTGGGAGGTAATTGGAGGGGCGTTGCATTGACTCACCAAGCGACAGTGTACAAAAATAAAACCTGTGGGCAGGGAAATGGCACAGTCTTTTTTATACATCTTCTCGCTTCTACCAAAAGGACTGCGGAAATAACAAAAAAAAATGACATATGTTTCATTTCTGACGTCGATCTCCCTCATGTTGTGTTTTTTTTTCTCTCTCACTCATCCAAGTTTCCTACTTCTGTCTCTCTCATTAATCAGATCGTTCTCTCACTTCCTTTCAACGCCACTGTTTTTTACCATAACTTATGTTCCATTGTTGGTTTATCTCCTCAGTATATCATTTCTCATACATTGTGTTAACATTTAAATCATAAAGTCAGAATCCTTAATCTTCCCAGTTGTATTTTTATTTGTATGTTACTGAATTTGTGCTATTAAATTTTTGTGGTACTACAAATAACATTGTTTATATATTATTATATTATAGCATGCTGTTACAACACATGGACACTGAGGGTTTCTAAAGTAGCAAATTAATGAATTACTAGTCAACAAATGATTATTGTTTGATTTATAAACAAAAGAAAACCTCTTTGGGTGCTATTAAGACCTCAAACAGTAATCTAATGCAGTAGAGTGTCATATGCAGATGCTACAAAAGTACGTCAAAACAAATTATAAAATGTGTGTTTGTTCATAGCTTTTCTCTGCAAACCAATGAATGTACTCTACAAGTAACTTTCCAATAAGATTATAGAATGGGAGACACAGTTTGTTTATTTCCCCATCTTGTTTACTTAATATGCTGATTTCATCAGTACCTTATCACCAGCCAAAAATATTAAAAATATTTATATTTATAAAACTGTGCAACACTGGAGACTTTGTTATTCAGCAGCTTGGGTTGGTCATATAAGCCATGATGACTTCACTTCATGTGGGAGACTCCCTTGCTGAATTCCCCAAACTATTATTCAGAGATCTTAAATCATTGGTTGCATCTTGACTCTTATTTGTCCTTAGATATGTGCTGCTCATCTTGCAGTTATCTGTCTTTAACAACTGTATCAAATCAAAGGAAATTATATTCAAAAACATATATTTATTGTTATTATTTATTCTAATGATTTGGGGATAACTCATAGTAAATTTTAGAGCATGGCAGACCATGGCCGATCCACTCACAACCTAAAAAAAGGTGCTCAGTGCTTTTTAAATAAATATCAGCGGTTCTCTATCAAGTGTTTGTTCTTTAATTAGCTCCTAAGCTCATCTCAAACTTTACGTGTCTCCACAGACCATGACAGTAAAGTGGAGAGGCGCAGCTCAATAACAACGTGCAGGAGCAGTAGCCCTTGCATCACCAAAGATGACTCCAACCACCGGGGGAAATGAAAGACCTGAAGTTTTCAGGGTTGTGCTCAGGCCTGCCAATGAACTCCAATCAGAGCCTGCTGCACAGGCCATTACTGAGCAGGTTTTTACACATGTGCTTCACTGACATCAAGCGCATCTGATTGTGAGAAGACTCAGATTAACCACAAAATCAAAACAGTAGATGTCAGACTTTACAAGCGGCTGATTCCAGAAACCTGCAGTGACTTCTAAATGCTGAAGCTCTGGAAGTTCAGAAATGTTCAGTTGTGACAGTATTCAGTAAATATGTAGGCGAGGCTCTTTTTTTTATTGTTCAGATTTTAACTGATAGTAGATAAAGATAGATAAATAAAGGAAGTGGTTTTATCAGGATGCATCTGTTGTGAACAGTGTTGGAAAAAAAGCCACCTGTTTCAGATGAAATGGGTTTGACACAGCAGGGGGCACTGCAACTTTAAAAATAGATTCTCCCAACTTAATCCAGCCTGGGTAACAATCTAATTATGTAGAGTGAGTTTGTTTGTTGTTGTTTTTTTTTTAAATTAATATACACATAGGGACATTTTTATCAACATCAGCAGCTAACAATATAATAAGAGTATGATAACATTATCTGATGTTCATCACCCTCAGGAAACAAACAGATGTTCTCATTTTTTGACAGAAGTCAGTGTGGTAATCTGGAGTTTAAGTCAGACATGAATGATATTCCTTGACATTCAATGACATTCTGCATAGATGAAGTAGGAAAACAATGAGTGTTTGTGGAATGAGTCGATTGATTTCTTTCAGAGCATAAATACAAACACCACTGTCAGGCTCAGAGGCCTTTTGTCCTTTGCTGCATCATCCAATCATCCATCAGCTCTGATCAGGCATGCCCAGGTCTATGAGATATGAAGCCACCAGTCTTCATTATTTACTCCCTCACATCTTTCCTGAATAATAATTTTGCACAAATGGCTGATTTGTTGTTTGTAAGAGTAATGCTTCGGGCTTTTGTTTGAGGCATTTCATTATTTTTAGCCATATGAAAATCAGAACATTTTCTAAACTCATTGAAATAATGAAATAGGAATACAGACAAGTTTGTTGATTTCCAGTCGAAAACCCAAAGGCATTTCAGCAGAGAGGGTGTCTTCTTACTTTGGAGCTAAGACATCAGCTCCTCCCTCTCATCTACATGTTGATGTTGTGTCTAGTAGGTGCCATTGTACAGCCTCTTGATGAAACTGCATTCAGAAATACATTGCAAGATTTAGAGTATAAAAAGGTCAAAAACAACATTAACCATAATATTTTCAAAAGGAGTGGTGATTAGTGTAGATTTTTGATGCAATTTTTGTTTTTTTTAGTTGTAGCAGAACATTGTGGGCTGTAGCGGTGTGTCTTTGGGATGATTTCTGTAATTTTAGATATTAACAAGGCAAGCTTCATGTTAGTTTCCCCTTTTAAAAGTACTCTTGGTGACTAATCTAACTTTACTTTATACACTTTGGAAAAAGACAAGAAGAAAAACATGCAGAGGTCTACAGAAAGAAATCTTATGGTGCTTGACTTTTGATACAGCAGCTCCTGTTTATTTCAAATGGTTGGCCCTTATAAGGAATTGTTGAAATGTGTTCAAACTTTATTTTAAGACTCATGTTGATAATGAATGAAAACATTAAGTTTTTTGTACCTTTATTCACAGAGTATGTCAGTGAGGTAGCTTGCTGTGCATCAGTTACACCTGCCTGTCTCTTGAGCATTAGTAACCTCCTCAGTTTATGTTGCAGAACAGATTATTTATTTTGTTACATCTCAATAAATGTTATTTTATTGCTTAAAGCCACTGTGTGTTGCATTGGTTTCCACATTGGGTTTTTTTTCTTGGGTGTTGGAAGAGGTTGCAGCTGCGTCATACAGCCAGTTACACCTCTGCTGTCGCCCTGTTTGTTGCACTGACGCTCTGCATCAAGCCTCGACACTGGTATGACTCACCTGTACCAGTGATGTCATCAGGGCTTCTTCTCACACACACACACATTTTCAAACACATCATGAACACAAAGACAGGCCAAACCCAATAACAATTACTTATATTTTATTCCACTGCAGTGCCTGTATTTGTAGCACAGAATCATAAAGGTTAGTCCCACAATGTTCTTGAATATTAAACATTAAAATTTAGCGTTTACTATTATGGTTCTTTGGTTTATATTGGTCCAGACTGAAACATCAATAACAACAATTTGATGAATAGCTATGAAATTTTGTACAGATGTTCATGGTCCCCAGAGGATGCCTGTCTTTGGTAATCCCCTGATGTCTCCTCTAACGCCACCATGAGGTTGATATGTTTTTTTTACTGAAATATTTTGAAAACTATTAGATGGATTGCCATCGAATTTGCTACACAAATTCATGGTCCTCAGAAGATAATTTGCGATACCAATACTGTCAGCCTCCCTGTACTTTATTTATTGCCAATTAGCAAATGTTAGAAAAAAGATAACATGCTAAACTAACATACTTGCTAAACATGCTAATGTCATCACTGTGAGCTTGTTTTAACATGCTGATATCACACTGAACTCAAAGAATGACTGTAGACTCTGAGTCATGTTTCTGAATTACACATCCTCCACGACTGAATCAAATCCTGAAGAAACCTGCTTTATGTTTTAAAAAATGCCTTGAGATTTTCAATTGTACAAAAGCAATCTGTGTTGGTTTTCTTCACTGTGAGCAACAGTCAATGTGGAAACAGATGATGGGAGGCACCGTCATCAATCAGCTGTCAACACCACTAATTCAGAGAGTTAAATCTTGGAGTCTATTCTTAGCTCAGGCTCTTTCTGCAGTGCCACAAGGCTCTGCAGCAGACAACTGATTGATTTAATGCTCGACTACAAATATCTGAAAAACCTGTGAAGTGACAGCTGGTGAAATTAGGAAGTCTAATTATCAAAATAAATTATTTTGTATAATCTGTATAAGCACATTGTGCCCTGCCTGTTGCATACAAATAGGACAAAGTTTATCTGAATGTTTAACAAAGGTACCAGCATCTGCCCAATCTTTTGCCCACATAAAATTTAAAAAGGAGATAAAGAATAATTTCTCATTTATAAACTGAATCTGACTAAATTAATTAAGGAAATTTTGAACTTCAGCCCATCCACAAATGGATGGTGAGTCTGTCCATGTTGAACTGAACCCAAATAAGAAATTGGAGCACACAAATCACGTTAGCAATTAAATTATCGGGTGCAAATCACCAACGTTTTGATGCACACTGTGAAACTGATTTGTATGCTTTCATGTCCTATTTGGGTTCAGTTGTTGAGTAGTGGCCCACTGAACTGTTTCTGGTTGAATTATTTAATGATTGTGCTTAATCTTAATTGGGGAAGATCAGACAGGATAAGCAGTTGTTCAGTAAAAAGACAGGGATCAATCAAGATCTCCACTGTTATACTCAGCACTAAGAATGCACACGTTCAAATTTACTGTCAAACACAGGAGCTAAATTCACTGATTAGTGACAACTGGATCCAGGTCATTTCATAACCAGATACCAATAGCAACAAAGTAAGATGCAATATTTCCATATTTGCACATACATTGGAAGTACAGCAAGTCTACTTTCACCCTTCATTGCAGATCTCGGAAACAATACCAGCATGAGCATCTGCACAGTTGATCCACAGATAACCACTTTAAGAACAGATCCATTTCAATGTTGTTTGCAGAGATCAGGTTAACTGAGCTGTACCTGCTCCACCACAGCATATGAACCATGTTAGGAGTAGATGCAGGATCAGCTCTGTCTAGGTAATGTGTGTGTGGAGATGTCGTAGGAACTCTCCTCTGGTGGTCGTGTCACTGGGGAAAACCGCCTGGCAGAAGTCACAAATGTGAGACTGCAGCACCACACCTGACATCAGCATCCCGCCAGACTGACTCAGGGAGGGATTCTCTGACACAGGCACCTATACAAACATAGAAAATAAGACAGTGGGTTAGGGAGGAAGAATATCAGGGGAAAAGGACAGATTGGAGAACTGATAGTCGCAAGTGCACCTACCCCCACTGTGGGCACAGTCCTGTCTCTACCATGATGATCTGCTTGCCCTGGATTTGTTGACTGACTGGAGGAGGCATCTTGCCACCTCGAGGAGTCCAGGAGTAACAGGGGTGCAACCTTCTGCCCCAACTTCCTTTCCTCCTTTCTCTGAAGAGGGAAATCCACACAGAGTTTGGACATATCTTCAGCAAGGAGATCAGAGAAAGTCCCAGTGTTTCTACAGGGGTGATCCACACCACACTGTGCTTCAGCGTTGTGTGCTGCAGCTGTTAGTGGTTGAGGCTTTTCATAGAAATGCACAGGGATGTCTGAACACTGGATAGGGATGGACATCATATCACTCAGATCTCCATTAGGTACAGTGACGCCTGCAAAAACAGGGTTTTAGATGCGTTTAATGAATCACGACAGGCACATTTTTATGAGCATTAGAATTAGAATGGACCTTGTTGTTTCTGCAGAGCTGCTACAAGTTGATGCAACAGAGCTGCCTGTCTCAGGCAAAGTGACCTCAAGCGGAGAAACTCCTGGTACAGTTCAGTGTACGCTTCTTCCATCTCACCAGATCATGGATTTTCAGCTACAAAATAGTACAGAGGAGATTACACTGGGCTGTACAGTACAGTTTTTAAATATAGCTAGTGTATATAGACATGTGTGACAAATTAGGAAGACACAAGAAGGAACAACAACAAGGAACTGATTAGGAACAAAACTAAATATCTACAGCCAGGCAGCTTTGTACAGCTGTACTTCAACAGAGCAATACTTAATCTAAATGCAGCTAAGGCTGCAATATATATATAGATCCATATACAAATTCTTTGAAACAAATGAATAAAATCTATGCAAAATATTTTTTCTACTCATGAAGTAAAATACAACATGTACAGAAAAATCTTCGTTTGAACAGTTTTATCAGTGCAACATACATTTTCATATCCAGTATGAACCTGTAGAGAGCTACTTTTTCTGGCTATAAGCTAGATAGAAGCAGTTTCATTTGGTCCTTTACTGGCATTGATTATAAATTGCTACTTTTATAACACTGCATTTTGAAAATCAGTACTAATCAACTCACTCTTTGTAAGCTTCTCCGCATACTCTGCTCTGAGTTCAGGACTCCTTCTCCTTCTTCAGAGACTTGTCCTGCCGAGCCTCCTCCATCTCAAACAGGCCTCCTGTTTTTGTCAAGGAATCAGACACACTATTTAAATCCAGACTCAAAGCCCATTTACTGAGCACAGCCTACAACAAATTTGTGACCGTGAAATCCGTTCTTCAGATGAGGCTTTACCAACCATAGTTATGACGAGTCCTTTTCTTCTCTGCTGAGCTAATGGAAATTATGCTTCAACAGTGCAACATACATTTCACTGAGAAGTATTAAACATAAGGAAGTAGATCTTGAAAAAGGGGAAGTGAAACATCTTTAGTACAAAAATGAACACCACTACCTCTCAGTTAAACTGCTACATGACAGTCCGTGTGTCATGTATTTTTCAGAATAAACTCAAAAGAGGAAAAGGGTCAGCTATATCTTCAATATAAAAGGATGCAAAGAATCTGAGAAAACATTTTTAGTAAGCCATATCACAACATGTCACAGAAGGAAACTACTGTGATGGGCCAAGAAAGTTTCACAGAAAAAAAATCCCAGTTGTGATGGTGTCCTGAAGGGATCACACAGGTACTGCTGAGGTCAATGAACTGTCCTGCAGAGATTTACTATAAACACTGCTGATAATCACAAGACTTTACTTTACTCACACTGTCTTTTTGTTCAATGGTTTCACAATTACCATTTTTAAAAGAGGTCATAATTTAGACACAGTAGACAGAGGTTTATTTAATCTTTGCCACCAAAGTGACTTGCACAAGACAAGACAACAACACTCTCTGTGGGTGTAGTTGCGCCATGTTATTTAAATAAATGTAATAAAATTTATAATGATCCAATGAATGCGTCTGGTGCCTTACACTGAATGATGGAAGAAGTAGCAATAAAAGTTAAATGTCTAACATTCGTTTAACTAATGATATATTGTCTTAAAATATTGTATTGATTATTGATGATGTATTAATGTATGTGGAGCATTTAATGTGGAATCTGGTGGAGGTAGTTTATACTGTTGGGCTGCAACAATATTCAATATCATATTTCAGCTACTTATTACATATTTTGTATCACTCTCACTCTGTAAAGAAACTGGACAACATCTACAACTGTCAGGTAAACATAGTAATAGTCCAAAGCAAGCACTAATATCTATGGAAAATTTGATTGAAGCACAACACAAATGTAGCCAGTTGCTTTACCGACATTGGTCACAAGTGTGTTGTGTCCTACTGACTCATCAGTGTAACTCTCAGCCCTGATACAAAGTTAAACATGTGTTTGCTCTGTCACAAGGTTGGAAAAAGCTGGAAAAACAAAACTGAATGGGTGACTCCGTGTGTCTATGGGTGTTTTCATTTTCTCAGAGTCTCCAGGATGAATCCATCATATCAGAACCTGGATAAACTCTGCCTCTAGGAATTTCTGTTGAAACAGAAACAGCTGTTTCTCCAGTAACCTTTTATCAAGTGGCCTGTGTGGAAATGTCTCTTTAACTTCACAGGTGCCTTCGTGTTTATTCCACGTATTTAACAGATTAAACTCTTAGTTTCTATCCCACCTTCATATGAATCACTGTGCGTTTTTGCTCGCGTTTCCTTTGGAAATGGGAACGAAGCGTCACAGTTATTTTCTATCTTAGTTTCAAGCGGAATTCATATTGTTTTCCGCCTCTTTCACGTAACATAGATTACATAACATACATCGGAGCTGAATCATATTTAAAAGTAAAAGTTTACTCACACTGAAGCCGAGAGGTCATTTCCAGCAGGAAGTGCAGGCACAGCTGGGAAACCTCCTCCTGACCGGACCGGGCAACATCCGCATATACACGTGATGACGTGACTGTCCCGGGCCAAACAAATACTTCACCTGCGTCAAACCCAGGTAAACACCTCCCGTTCAGCGAGGCTGCCTTCAGAATAAAAGTCACAACCTTTCGTAGAGATATGAAATTTGCTTAGAAGGCCTTTAGATTGAAAAGTGCTCTGATAAACAGTGGGTGAGCCCAACGATGACAGATGGATAAAAACTTACCAAACGATAACATCTGAACCTATTGTTCTTCTTTTGGATTTGGCTTTATTGCTTTTGTGAGATTAGTGATACAACCTTACACCTTGCATGTTTTATTTAAAATTAAAACGTGCAGCTATTTATGTGCTGTTTCAAAGCTTTATCCACAGAGATCGAAAATAGACCATGTTCTGTTTTGTTTTTAAATGCTTCTCAGTTTTAAAATCACAAATACTGAAATCTGACTATAAAGTTTCAGTTGCATCATGTAAATAGATCTGTAAAACCCCTAAAAGTCTCTGATTTGATTTTATTGTTTGATTGTATTGGTGCCCATAGTGTAAATTGACCTTTACTAAGAATCAATAATAATCAAAAACTAATGGTGGTACAGCCATGGCTGGGGAGATGGAGAGACCCTCTTTTCTTTGAAGGGAGTATAATACCTGTACTGTACTACTTACTTTTCAGTTTGTGTTACTCTATCTCTGTATGTTCACCAATTCATATCATAGGAAATGTTTAAAGGTTTGGTTTATTATTTGATATAGATATACTAAATTCAAATTGAAAACATCTGGGCTAATGGGGATGCAGCAATTCCACTAATATCTAATAGGTATTGGAAAACAGTCAAATTTGCAAGAGAGGAGGCAAAGACAAGGCTGAAGTTCAGCTGTGCCACAGGTTGGTTGCTTCCTCAAAGTCATCATTTGATGGCGGTCCTTTCTGAGCCATCACCACAGACCAGCTGGCAAAGCACTTCAACCTTCAGGGAGCCCAACTCTGACCTGAGCTACACACAGAGAAACAGACAGCAGTGTTTGCTGCCTGTAGCTTATGTAGACACATAGATTCAATAAGATTTATTGAATATATAGATTCATATTCAGTGACAATTATTGTGAAGTGATCATACATTTATTACCTGGAACATGTTGGTCAAGCTCCAAACAAAGCAAAAAATTTATCACAACTGTGTGATAATGATGGCAGAAAGTTCACCACCCAACGTGGAGAGTGAGCTGCACTTTGACTGATCTAAAAAGCCCAGTTTGGAAATACTTTGGATTTTGGTCAGAAGATGACAAAACTGTGAAACTTAAAGTTGTTTGAAAACTATGACACAAGTAGATTCACCTACCACTCCAGTACTAGCAACCTGAGTGCACATAAAATATGGAGAGTGTTAGTTTTTTGAGCTTTTTTGTTTGAAGCAGCTACCTGGTGCATCTGAGGCCAAGTGTGGTGGAAGCAAACCAAAAGAATTGGTTGAAAGTCACTAAATTGCTGCGTAGATCTGAGGAGAACTACAGAGTAACTCTGTTGGCTTTCATGCACATAGTTGTTCTTTGTAACATTGTTGGCTCAGATGCTGTATGCTAGCACAACAGTGCTTTGGACTAATTGCTAATCATGCAGGCTTTGCAGGTATAATTAGGATAATAATTAAGTTAGCATGTAAGCATGTTATTTCTAAACCAACACCAAACATGAAATGCACCTGAAACTGAAGGGAAACCCTTTGCAGGCATTTGGTTATGAATCAAAGTAATGGACAAAATGACAAATTTAACTTGACATGAACGTTTGTACCAGATCCATCCAATAGTTGTTGAGATATTTCAATCAAAGCCATAAATATGAGTCTTATAATAGCAACAGAGAAAAACAGTTGATCACCAAAGTCCATAGAATTCATCATCTGGGAGGTGTGAACCTCTGTAAAAGATTAATTGCAAAAGTATTGACCAATTGTTAGATTGACTGCCCAACAATTTGACATTGCCATAGAGCCATGCTACTAACAGGGCTAAAAAATATTTGTTGCCAATTAAGGTTAAAATAAATTGGTTCCAGATGGTAAAATCTGCAAGGTCATTAGTGTTTGATTGTAGATATCACATTGTTTAATCAGTAGTGGACAGGTGTGTTGAGCTGGTGCCACTGTGAACAGAACTCTTCGTGAGAATGTTTGTCATGTGTTTAGTCCCATTTCCTCAGGGAGTATTCAATGTATGAGTGTGTGTGTGTGTGTGTGTGTGTGTGTGTGTGTGTGTGTGTGTGCGTGTGTGTGTGCGTGTGTGTGTGTGTGTGTGTGTGTGTGTGTGTGTGTGTGTGTGTGTGTGTGTGTGTGGCACTCTGGGCATTCAGTGTGTTGGCATTCAGTGTTGAAGGTGGCTGATACTGATTTAAAATTAGACCAACATTAAGGCAGCAGAGTCCTGTGGGTGGCAGAGTATCTTCCATGCCATCCATCCACTTAGAAGGAGCAGCAGTTTTTGCCCCCAGTGTCAATCCCCGACAGCTGAGTTCACAGGCACCACCTTGTGATCTTAGATGGATGCCAGCTCCCTCTGCTTCAGACTGGTTATGTAACTCTGTGTGTGGGATGGGCAGCCTTCATTTCTCTGGTACTGGGAGAGTCATCTCTTTGTCATGTTTGTTCTTTTCCAAGAGGAGCCATTTTTGTTGTCACCTTCCCTTTGGCTGATAAAACAGCTGTTACCATATATGGCATACAAACAAATTAAAATTATTTTTTTGTGTTTGTATAACATATTTTTTGCTTGCAGACATTGTATGTCAGAGCTTGTATTGAATTTTCATCTTCAGTGTTTTTTCATGTGAGGTCAATTTATATGACCTAATTGGAAGATTATTGTGAATAGTTTGCCATTTTGAGACTCCTGGAAGTCACTGCTTTGGACAGGCCAGGCTAAATGTTTCTCCCTTTTCCCAGTCTTTATGCTAAGCTAGCGATCTACTAGCTCTAGTTTGATGTACTGGCCTAAGAGTGGTATCAATCTTGTCATCTATTCTTAGCTAAAATTATTCATTTTAGTGAAGACAATGGCAAAGAAAGTGTTCACCAACTACAGCTGATACTGACACAATAAGATATTTTGCCAAACACTGAACAAAAGTAACAAAGCCTCAGACTTTGTCTTTGAACTGTGTGAAAGTGTGCATGTTAATTCCTATTTTTAACAGCTTCTCATGTATCCAAGGACACATGTGATGCTTTATCACTTCCAAGGCTCTTAATGTGATGCAAGTGTTCAAAACTATTCACAAGGTTACTTCTTGTAAATCAGGTTCAAAGACAATACACTTTTATCAAAAAACCTTCTTCTATATCCACTTCTAGTTGTCAGTTGGCTGATGCAGGGATATACATATGTTATACCTTATACCATCCATCTGTGCTAGTATGCGTGCTGGTTTGCACCACATGCTTGCCCTGACCTTGAACCCCTCCCTCCACTCACACACTCACACACTCACTCTCACACACACACACATACACACACACAAACACACACACACACACACACACACACACACACACACACACACACACACACACACACACACACACACACACACACACACACACCACGCCCTGTCCACTAGCCCCCCTCCTCTACTACCAACCCTTTGCACTTGATAGGGCCCTCTGAAGTGTATGTGTGTGTGTGTGTGTGTGTGTGTGTGTGTGTGTGTGTGTGTGTGTGTGTGTGGGCTTTGCTGTGAATAACTTCCGGGAATGCCGCCAGGAACTGTCATCTGCCAGTGCAACACTATCCATCCTGTCAATCTTGTTTTATAATTGTAACATTCTCATATTCTCCGGCTGAGCGGAGAGAAGTTTCCAACATAGTGAGACACACACATACACACACGCGCACTCACGCACACACACACACACACACACACACACACACACACACAATATAATTTTTTTATTGTTAGCTCTGCTTTTTAGGCAGCATCTTCAGATCTTACAGCAGTAATCAGTTTCTAAAGATTTATAACAATGCCTCTAGTTTGTAATATCTCATGTAAAGCAGTCAGTAGTCTCTTTTTCTTTGTGTACAACTTTTCTTACATTTTTTAGTTTTGTTTTTGAATCAGTTTGCAAGGTCACACTTAACATTGCAGTTAACAATTTGAATTCATCAAATGTGTTCTCATTACTATTTAAGTGCATGGTTTTCAGGTATTTCAAACTTAACTTTGCAGGTGTGATCTCTTTCTTCAAAAACAGCAAAATCATCATTATAGGTTTAAAAATACAAAATATAATTGTTGAATAGCAACATATAATTATGCCCATGTAAACTTAGCATGCCATTAAATGTCTACAGAGCAAAGTGGTTTCCACCATCCCTTCCTCTCACATACTTCAGAATGATAATTCAGCAGGCTCACCATTCACTTATGAATTTAATCCTGCAGGGACTAAAAGCTCAAGACGTGATGTGATGTGTGGCACACAGTTATCACAGGGATGGCATGAGCAATGATGTCTGCCAACTCATTTATCACCAGACTCTCTCTTAGTGAGCGAGACCAGATCCAATTACAGAGGTTTCTATGGGCTCAACAATAGCCTGCTATAAATACACTCATAGAGGGTTTTCCACACTCAACACACCCACGCACACACTAGTAGTGTTGCACAAATATACAGTATGTCTACAAATGAATGTGCCTGAATGAACACCTTTAAATACCACACCAACTGCCCTTATCTGAAATATACTGCAGGATTCTACCTTGTGCTGAAATGCTTTAGATGAATAAACTTTACTTTAAATAACTAAAATGGATTTATATCCAGGAGAGTAAGTGTGTGTGCATAACAACTTACAGAGGGTATTGGAGGGTGGAAGAATGGAGAAAGGAAAAGAAGAAACACCGAAACTGCCACAGAACATTAAACGGCTTCACAAAGTTATTTACAGCTCAGTCCATCAATAAACGACAGGTGCAGCATCCTCACAAACAAACCTATTAGCTTTCCTCCCGCTGGAACAATATCCTCTACGCGCGCGCGCACACACACACACACACACAAACACACACACACACACACACACACACACACAGACACACACAAATACACACACACACACACACAGCGAGAGAGAGAGACAGATCAATATGCATAGATTTCATGTTACACATGACTTAAGTGTTGTAAAATTAGTCAATAGGAAAAAAATGTGTTTTTATGTGCTTCATTCATTCAGCTCTATGGCTGCACATTCAGATATTTGTGATTCTAAACAGTTCTGAATAAATGAAGTTTGGGTATGAGTACGTTTGCACTGACAGCAATATATGCTTCAAAATTAAACTATTCCTCCTATAGCATAAAACCATCCCCTGTCAGTGTTAGATCATCATACAGTATATTTTACAAGATTATTTTTAGCTGCGCTAGCAGCTCTACAGATGGTTAATGTCAGGTGGTCAGTCTGTCCACTCAAATACCAACAACTTTTAGATGAATTACAATTTCATTTTGTACACACACCCATTGTCCTATTGACTTTGATGATCAACTTACTTTTATGCTTTTTTTTTATTCTCTTACATCTGTGAGGTTCACATTTGTGGTTTTGAATGAAATGTCTGGACAAATATAGATTTAAGTTTGGTACAGTTATTAGGTATTAGGTATTATTAGGAGTGCTAACAGATTACACTAAGATGGTGAGCATGGTAACACTAGTTGCTAAATATTAGCATGTTAGCACTCTTACATTAGCTTAAAGCTCAAAACACCACTGCATGTTACAGCCTCAAAGAGCTGCTATCATGACTGTAGTTTTGTTTCTAATACATTAATAAATAAATAAAAACAATCAGCATTTTAACAGTGTAGTTGGTCCAATTTAACTTGTTTATCTGCTTTGATTTGATTTGATTTCTTAAAACATATACTTTGTGAGCACTTTGTAAGTTTTGTGGTAACCATTTATTCTGCAGGGTAACCACTAACTAATGAATCAAACATCAACTGTAGTGAGGTAGAAATTTAAAGTGATATAAATCTTAAAAGGACAGGACCAGAACCTCAAAATTTTACTGAAGCATACTACTTGATTAAATCTACTGAGCTACCAGAAATTTTCTTGCAGCAAACATTGTTCATGTTCTTCTGTATAGTCAGAGAAGTTTCAGAAGCAAAGTGTAAAACATGGAGCTCGTGCAACAAATCACTATGACAAGTGAGCCACATATTATTGGTCAGAACATAATGTCTCAAGGGTGCAGGGTGTAAGGCTACACTTTGTTCCTGAATGCTTAGTGCTGCATGTCAGGGCACTGGTCAAAAGTTAAGGGGCCAATGGCAGCTCCAGATGGTAACTTTCCACTTTTGGAAAAAGATGGTGTCAAGAAACACTGCGAGTTCAAACATGAGATTTATAGACAGGGGATGTATTTTGAGTTTGGGTTTGGGCAACTTGAACAGGCAACATGTCTGACCTGTCAAGAATACATGACCATCAAGAATGAAAAGTCACAGTGAAAGTCAAAAAGGATTAACACGGTAGATAGTCATGTGGTCAAAAAAAAGTTTCAGTTACAACCAGAGGAACTCACTGAGCTGCTGCATTCATCTAAATCCTCCTTGTGACAATATAGTCTACTTGTCTGCTGTTCCCATTACATCTGACTTGGGCAGCATGCTTGCCATTTTGTAACATAATGAACACCTCAATGCAAGCTAGCTTTCATATTGCCTCCTCCTCTTTTCTCCCCTTGTCCTTTTTTTCCACTATGTCTGCCAACACTAATATCCAGATGACCGGTACGTGGTGTACAGTAGTATCGGGTGGCGAGTGGCTGAATGCAGTCGATGCTGCAGTCTGCTGTGGCTGAGACTGGGACGGTGTCGTCTTCCTCTGGTCAGGGATGTTGCCAAGATTAACGCCATGTGTGACAAAACAACACAGACCCAGTGAAAAGGAGATGACTGACTAATTTTGGTCACTTTTCATCAAATCATTAATGTGTGTCAAACTGCAGCACAGTTGGTTCGGTGTTAAATATAGATAAGCTTTGTTTCCTGCATTACAGGCCAGATGGAAGCTCACGTCAATATAACATAAGAAAGATGTTGGACTCTAATGTTGGACAAACATTGAAATATAGTTGGAAATGAAAATCAGATAAAACACAACATTGGCTTCACGTCCACCTCCGATGTTGGGCAGACGTTAAATTTTGGTGGCAAATCAAAGTCAGGTTGACATCAAAAAACCCAAAGTTTTTAACTACCAACAGTGATGAGACAGAGTTTTAACCACCTTTTGTTTAAATTTGTTATCACTTCATTTATCAGAAAACCTGTGGATGTAAGAGACAAAGGATTTAAAATTGCTATTGCTGAAAGTTTTGCTATCGTTACAGAGCCATCGTTAGGATTAACAGCTGTTTATTTACAAGTATGCTAACATGCTAACCAACTAGTATAATCACAACTACAATCCTAACATGCTGTGTTTAGCTGTGTTTCAAATAGTAGTAATGGCAAAGGTGAAACTCAAACCAGTGGAGAGACTGATCATTCATCTTATATATATATATATATATATATATATATGTATATATATATATATATATATATATATATATATTATAACTGT
>CM076649.1:11365010-11392319 GCA_038496675.1 Rachycentron canadum | reverse complement strand
ATATATATATATATATATATATATATGTATATATATATATATATATATATATATATATATTATAATCTGACAAAGAACACATGATGACACAGTAGTGTATTTAAAAAAAAAACATTTATTATCAAATATTGTCTGTCTGAATACTTTTGCACCATTTTTACGAAAACTCAGGCAATATTTTCAAATTCAACACACATATCCCAATCAAAACTCATACAGTAGGAGAAAGATATATTCTTCATACTGTGTGAACACTGTTTGAAGTGCTCGTAGCTGCTCATCTTCTCATCACATTTCACTGTGATTTCTTAAGGTACTGCATTTCGTAAGGTAAGTTTGAGATAAAATTAAAAAAAAAAAAAAAAAAACAACATATCAATCTGCTTTTTTCAGACCAACGTGGAAGACAGTAAGAAGGAGTTGAGGTTCAAAACACAGGAGGGTTGAAGTATCTACATGTAACAGCAAAAGAGAAGAAACCAGTTAATGCAAAACATGTTTGTGTCTTCTTATAATTTATCAAGTGTGGGGTTTTCATGTATCAAAATAATAGAAATTATGTTTTCTAATTGTGGATACAAGGAGACTCTGAAATATGCTCTCACATAATCTCAAGATGGAAAGCTCTACTGCAGTTATGACTTTCGCTGCCTTGTGAACATGTTAACAGGATTAATTTTTGTTGATCCAGAACCACCTGTCATCACTCAATGCCCTTCCAGATTAGCAGTATGAAGTGTGCAAGTATTGCATGCTCTATATCACACTGTATTGACAATCACATACCTCAAGCACTTCATATCAAAAGCTGGCACAGACCTGAAATCATCTTTGTCAGTGATGAGTTCAGTATGATTTTTTGTAATAAATGGGACTTGCTGTACGTGGTGTTTGGAATTAAAATTCACTTAGTGTCACTTAATGGTGTTAGGCTTTGTAAAAGGCACTTTGCATTTTCATTCAACAAGTCCATTTTTGTTTTTAAAAGCCCAAGAAGAATGTTATTACAGGGACATGTGGTTCAGCATCATCCTTTACAAGATGTTGCAAAACGACGCGGTGGAGCATTTTGTTTAGCATAAGGCAATAAGGTTTGTAACTGATGTATCAAAATAAATGTAAACTTTGGTCCGAGACCTTCCACAGGAGCATGATCATGACTACACTATCAAAACTATCTTTTGTGATACAAAGAAATAAGTAAATATGTCCACAGTTCTTTGCACCAAACAGGACTTGAGATTCTGTCTGTCCCCTTTCTACTAAATAATCTACTACCTCAGCTTCTTTGTGGGGTCAAAAAAAAACAAAACATGGTTTTAGAAATTAGTGTGTTTCTGAGTATGTAACATTGCATTGCATCTACCCATTTATCCTTGCCATACCATGTCTGCATAGCGACATTCACACATCTAGCACAGCAATAAAGTCATTTTACACATGCACACAAAAATATGTATAAACTGTGTCCTGAACTGTTTATACCATTTCAGTTCTGTCTATAACAGTTTCATAGAACTGAAATGAATCGTTATGTAGTATTCACACAGATGCCATATTCAATTTTAAAAGTTAATGTTAGAAAAATAATGGTCTCTTGAACAATGTCAGACGTCTGTCAACACAAAGGTCAGTGTGATAGAAGAGGTTCACCAGTAGAGTTCAGAGATAAAATCATGGGTGCTCTCCACATCCTGTGTGCCTACCATTTTCACAAATAATGCATTTGTGTTCATGTTTTTTTTTTCAGAAGGGCAGCGTATCCATGAAAATTTTCTCTACAATTGGTGGAGGGGGGACTAGGTCCTCCAGCTTCAGGTAGAAGATGCGCTGTAGGCCTTGTGTGCACAGAGTCCTCAATTCGGGGAGTTTTCCCAGAAGACGAGAAAGATAGTTGGGCTGGGTTCTGTTAGGTTCTGATCCGTTTCCACTCACGTGTTCCCTTAAACAAGTGATGAGATGATTCTGAAAGTCCTCGACCCGTTTGGGCTCTTTGAGGCCATGGCGATCTAGATGCAAAAGATGTTCTCATAAGAAATCAAATTCTAAATATATAGATATAAAATTCAAATGCAATGAGATCCACAAACATAAATAAAGGCCCTCACCAGTTATGATGACAAGCGCAGCAAGGCAGGCGAACAAGGAGATGTCTAAGTTCATGCGGTGAAGACTCTGGGAGAAATCCATGATGGAGTCGATCCAGTCTCCAAAACTGCGAACGCACTGCAGTCGGTGTAGGACCACACCATTGCAGAAGATTAACTTGTTCTTCTCTGGATTTGACCTGTGCGGTTTCAAGACATAAGTAGAAGTGAAAAGTGAACATCTGTCTAGACAAATAATTATATTTTATAATATTATTTATAATTATTTATCATTATTTATTTATATATTATGTTGTTATTATTATTATAAATTTTATAATAATGTGTTTTTTTAAACCGTAAAGCAAACCAACCTGTATGCAAGTCGGAGGATGAAGAGCTCAACAAAGGCAGATTCAAGGAGCAGCTCCTGGTCCTCTGTGCAGAAGTCTGTGAATCCTGGGATGGTCTCAGCCCAGTTTCTGATCACATCCAAGGCACCAGTCAGCAGGTCATAAAACTGCTGGATGTCACCAGCATCCTCCTTTTCTTTCAGATTGTCCACATTCTCCTGGTACTGAGGAGGATGAGGAAGGAAGGGTCAATCCCAATGAGATCTTCAGTGAACACTTTGCTTTCTTTATCTTTTCATTCTAGGTGACGTAACCAATCTGATCTACGGACAGGCTGCCATTGTTGAGATTTACCTTGGAGTAGTCAAGCTTCCCGATGCTTGGGTTTGAGTCTAAATGTGCCCTGATGAGAGAGGATATGATGTTTACACCAGGGGTCGTGGATGAAGCCTCAGCCACAGTCTTTGGTTTGGAAGGCAGACGACCCCGACGTCCTTTGAGGCTGTCTGTACGAACAACTAAGAGAGAGACAGAAAAGAAGAAAGCAACACTTTAAGTATACAATTGTGACTCTCACATGTCCTGCACCCCACACTTTAGAAAACAACTGTTCTATCACTTTCAGTTTCCCTTTTTTCAGCAGCTGGTACTTTAAAGATCTGGTTACATATCTCTCATTCCTAGCTTTGGTTTCACCAGATTGTCATTACAAACCCCAGTTTCTCATCATCATTCATTAGTCACTGAAAGCTTTAAGAGAGTCTGACATTGCATTACCTTCTTTGACCATTCCCACTGCAAGACATTTCTGGAAACGGCAGAACTGGCAACGGTTTCTCCTCCTCTTGTCCACTGGACAGTCTTTATTGGCAAGGCACACATACTTTGCATTTTTCTGTACAGTTCGCTGTCAAACATGAAGAAAAAATGTAATTATTATAAACTACAGAAATCCACCAATAAATCTGTGTACTCTCTTATATTAAGTAAACAGAATTATGATCTTTTTGGTCGATTGTAGTTGAATGTCCAAAAAAGGTACCAGTCAGTAAAAATTGTTGCATAAATAAATATTTGATAGGACTATCCTACTTAATCTGTATATCTTTTTTTGAGAGTGTTTTAGACACGTCAGACTGTCAGTGTTCTCCAACACCCACTATGTTATAATGTCACTGTTTTTAACATCCTTATGTCTTCACTTAATGGACAACATACATTTTACCAGCCTATGTGTGATGAGGTAATATCACAGTGACTTGTATTCTATTTGAGCATACTAATAAACCCCAATGAATGCAGGTCTATTGTATTATGAAACTGTATTATACTGTGGATTAAAGTAGCAAAATGCTGCTCATCTGTTTACCTTGAAAAAACCTTTGCAGCCCTCACAAGTGCGGACTCCATAGTGCTGACAGGATGCATTGTCACCGCAAACTGCACAGCGCCCCTCACTGGATCCTGGGTTGTGGCTTTTAGGGGGCGTCATTGTCCCCTCAACTATCCTGGGGCTTTCCAGAGGTCCATGCTCCAGGGTCATGTGGGGACAATGAAGTGGAGAAACATGCTGCTGGTGAGACAAGAAGAAAGGATCATCCTGGCCTGTCTGAGCATCCTGATGATGCCCCAGGGGGGAGTGCTGCTCTTGTGGGGGACTGAAGGTAAAAAAGGAGAGCTGCTGAGCCATGGCGGCCTTGTCAGCCACAGAAGAGGTAGGGGCTGAGGTGTAGGAGCTGAAAGGGGAATCCCAGACAGGTGCAGACTGGGTCTGAAAGCCGGGTGTTAGAGGAGAAGCAGCAGTGTAAACTGGGCTGCCATAATAGTCTGAGCCACATGACGACAGTGTTTCATCAAGGCAGCTGAGTGCAAAGGAGCCTGGGTAACAGCCATACACCTGGAGATCATCCAGCTTGAAAGCCTGGTTCTGCATCTGAGGGCTAGAGCTTTCAGCTACTGTGGCATGATTGAATGAAACTGTAGAGGCAGTAGGAGAAGTGGTAATCTTGCAGGAATAAGCATCAAACTCCCCCACATAGCCATTTTCCACCAAGGTGTTGATGCTGGGCAACGAAGATGTAGACAGCTGGTCCTTTTGGCCACTGATGTCCATCACCAGTTTGGCACTGAGGTCAGGATTCAAAAACTCAGAGCTGAAGTAGGTGTCATGGGGCAGGGATGGATACTGGGTTTGTACACAGGGCATCGCTAGGACAGAGGACAGCAAGAATTACAACAAATAAAAACAAATCCTGACATTTGTCAATGTAAAACAGATATTGTTTACATTTGTGTGTGTGTATATATATATATATATATATATATATATATATATATATATATAATCGTGCATTGTTAATCTAATCAAATGCCTTAATTATTCAAACAAAGCCTCTGTGTATGCAAATGTGGAATAAACAATCATTTGCATTACATTTTAGAAGCAAGTGAGTTAAATCACTGGGGCTAACTAGAGCTGATAAGATGATTTCTTTAAACATGTGTAGCAAATTTGATATTGCTTGAATCATTTAGGTCAGCATTTTAAGGTGCCCTCCAGACCCATCCAAACAGTAGCCTACATTAGCACCCTCAACATACACTGTCTCATTTCCCTAAATGCCATTTCTCTAGACCCAGGGCCCATCAGTCCCCTTCAGAAAGTGCAGAGGGTGGTCCAGTGGTGTAATCAGATATTGTCAGATATTTTGTTACTGGCTGTTAATGCTCTGAAAACATCCTTCAGTGGAGGGCAACCCTCTTTCACAGGCACTGTACCAGGGAGTGTTGCAGATTGTGTTTCAGGGTGGGCTGTATGCCAGCTGAAATGGGAAAGGTGGCAAAGCCTGTTTGTGTGTGTGTGTGTGTGTGTGTGTGTGTGTGTGTGTGTGTGTGTGTGTGTGTGTGTGTGTGTGTGTGTGTGTTGTTGGGCGTGTATCCACAAGTGCTAACTCCCTCACTATATGGGTTTTTCAGTACAAAATGTGCTTCACATCTCATTGGAACACATGATAATTCTTAAAACCTAAGCGAAATTGTTAAACTATTATCCTAAACTTACACTTAAGCTTGACTTATGGAGAGTTGACACCTATATGTCCAACATGTGTTTAGAAACATACCCTGCTCTATACTTCTTGTCATATAGCAACAGTAATAAACTCCAACATAAGACATGCAACACGTAATATTGTGAAAGTCATTGAGATGAACATATACAGGCATTAGCTCTGAAATATTCACTTGAGAATGTCAACCAGTCAGCTGCTAAATCTTACACATGATAGACACTAGACTTTTAGCAAAGTATTCATGGTACAGTTACAACAGCAGTTTTATTGGACTGAACCAGTTGCACTCTGAGACATTTCCTCATTAATTACACTAAATGTATGTTTTCCTAATTATTAATTATAATACAAATGTGAATTTACATAATAAATCAATCCAGCTCAGTAGTCGATTTTATTAGGTACACCTAGGTAAAACTATGTTCATACAGATGTGTTCATTCAACTTTATGGTCAGTTTGGAGGCTGTAGTTTGTTCTGCTGGTATCGTGTTGTGTCTAATATTTTGTCCAGACCACAATTACATTAATGGGACAGTTGTATTCGACAGCTTTTCTTAGTTTCAACTGGTGTACCCAATAAACTTACAACTAATTCAACAGCTCTGACTGCTTCCCATGTGCGACACATTTAAACACCAAACTACCAGATTAATTTGTGTGTAAGGCTGCTATAAATGTTGAACCGATGAAATAGCGGTCCAGACGGCATTTTCCTCTCATTATTAAAGTTGATATCAGGAAAGATGCATCTCCAGCCAAACATGAGCTTAAATGTGACCCCCCCCTCCCCCCGAATAGATAAACAAACAGTCCACTTTCACTCACCTGGTTCATGTAAATATCCGGATTTTGAAGTTTTTCATTTATTCCAAACCGGTGAAACAGATGAATGTCACCTCTACCAGCTCCTGTCAGTGCATGCACTCATTCAAACACAGTCGCACACACGCAGCGGGTCAGACCGACGCTGAACCCTCCATAGACTCTTGTTTTATTTTAACGGCGTCGACAAAGGGGCGGGTCTATGCCCATAAATGGTAAACGGGGCGGTGGAACGTTCCGGGACCCGAGCCAATCAGTGTTGCGTTCTAGACAGACGTCCTCCGTGTGACGCACGCACGGGATTCCATTGACGCAAGAGCCGGGGGAGCGTGCGTGCTAAATATAAACCGACAAACGGCAGCGGCGCTCACGTGGGGCTATTACTAGATGAAAGGGTCTAAAAATAGCCGCAGATTGGAGGTGCAGACGTTTTCTGACTGGAAATAAAGAGATTTTACAAGTTTACAACGGGGAGGTCCGGTGTCACGTGGCAGACGAGGAAACACCTGTACCTGTTTCCTCATAAAACAGGACTTTAGTTTTCCTAAAAGGGTTACAAACAGCCTTTCAACAAAACTCTTGGAGGAAAGGTTTACCATGAGGGAGGTGTCTGTTCAGCATCTAATCTATTATTATTTTATACCTTTTCTCTTAGATGCATGTTGAAATTAAATCATGATCAAATGCGAATTGGTAACAGTTGAATATACAATCACACTGTATTTTGTTTTTAATTATATGATTATTTTATAATGTTTTATTATTTGTTTGATATTAAATATGTTATCCTACAGCCCAACTGACAACAAGCCAGGTGGTTTGGCAGAACATCTTGAGGCCAAATGAAATCTTTCTCCATGTCTTCTCTGGACTCTTCCTACACATGGATTTTAGTATTCACTGCGGCAGCTGTCGCAGCTTCAGGGCCATGCCCAAATGCCCTGCTTCTTCATCTTGATGGCATCCCTCACCACTTGTGTCAACCAGTGGGTTGTTGGGTTGCCCTCACAACTGGCACCTTTGGCCACAACTTCCACCAGCTGCGTCTATAATGGAGGCTTTGAACGTGGTCCAGTTGGATTCCACATTCCCACCTTCCCCCTAGGTACATAAAGAGCTCCTCTGGAGTTGAACACCCCAACAGGTCGGTCTTCGCCACCTCCTGAATCTCCTGAACTAACTCAGTTCATAGTTTGACACCTCTCTTCACTCAAGTGTCCAAGACATGCAGCTACAGATCAGATGATATGACCAGGATGTCCGTCATTGCTCTTAGGCCTAACAAGTGCTTTTATGAACCACTTTATGTTCCAAGATGTTTGTTATTGCCCATCCATGGCTAGCACTGATGTCCAACAAAACACCACTCCAATTACTCCCAACCACTCCCACCCCCAGGTTTTTGCCACATTACCCAGACGAGCACTGAAGTCCCTCAGAAGATCTTTATAGTCCCCACATGGTGCCCCTTCCAGGACCCTACCTTCTGACTTCTAAGCTTTCCCCTTAGTGTCCATCAGTTACATAGGAAACATGTACATAGAACTCAGCCTTGCTCAGGCTCGTGAGTACTCAAGTTTACCAGCTGCAGCATTACATTTATGCTAACATTGTGCATTAATAATTATAATACAAAAAATTACTAAAATTTGCATCTCTACATGTCTGGCAGCCGTTCTATTCCAGTGTCTGTTGAATTCCAACACAAGCACAACTCAATCTACTTAATGAGGTAGAGAAAAAGACCACTGTGGTCATCACTGTCCTCCTGCAATAGGACCAGCTGGATGGCAAAAATAGTGCTAGTAGTACCACAAAATTAATTGGAATCAAAAAATAACAATTGACAATGCCAAGAGTTGAAAAGAAAAGTTTTGAGTGAGGAAAAGAAGGGTTCACATCTGGCTTTACTGGCCCAGGGATACAGTGAGCGTCAGGTTGCTTCTATCCTTAAAATTTGAAAGACGTGTTCATAAGAATAAGATCAAGCGGCAAACATTGGGGACAACAAAGCTACAGACTGGCAGAGGGCAAAAACAACTCTCCACTGACCGGGATGACCGCCAACTCATTTGAATGTCACTCAACAACTGTAGGATGATATTGAGTGACCTACAAAAACAATAGCAAATGGCAGCTGGAGTGAAGTGCGTGGCGAGAACTAACCCCAAAACAGGCTCTTAAGGACAGGGCTGAAGTCTTGTAAAGCAAGAAAAAAGCCCTTCATCAATGAGAAACAAAGAAGAGCCAGGCTGAGGTTTGCAAAAGACCATAAGGATCAGACTTTAGAGGACTGGAGTAAGGTCGTCTTCTCTGATGAGTCCAGTTTTCAGCTTTAACTAACACCTGGTCGTCTAATGGTTAGACAGAGACATGGAGAGGCCTACAAGCCACAGTGTCTCTCATCCACTCGGAAATTTGGTGGAGGATCAGTGATGATCTGGGGCTTCAGCAAAGCTGAAATTGGGCAGATTTGTCTTTGCAAAGGACACATGAATCAAGCCATGTACAAGGTTATCCTGGAAGAAAACGTACTTCCTTCTGCTCTGACAATGTTCCCCAACTCTGGGGATTGGTTTTTCCAGCAGGACAATGCTCCATGCCACACAGCCAGGTCAAACAAGGTGTGGATGAAAGACCACCAGATCAAGACCCTGTCATTGCCAGCCCAATCTCCAGACCTCAACCCCATTGAAAATCTCTGGAATGTGATCAAGAGGAAGATGTATCCACAAACCATCAAACAAAGCTGAGCTGCTTGAATTTTTGTGCTAGGAGTGGCATAAAGTCACCCAACAGCAATGTGAACGACTGGTGGAGAGTGGAAGACGCATGAAAGCTGTGATTGAAAATCAGGGTTATTCCACCAAATATTGGTTTTTGAACTCTCCGTAAGTTAAAACATTAGTATTGTTTTGTTTAAAAATGATTATGAACTTGTTTTCTTTGCATTATTTTAGGTCTAAAAACACTATCTTGTTTGTTATTTTGAACTGTTTCTGCATTTTCTGCAAATAAATGCTCTAAATGACAATATTTCTATTTGGAGTTTGGGAGAAATGTTCTCAGTAGTTTATAGAATAAAACAAAAATGTTCATTTTACTCAAACACATACCTATAAATAGTAAAACCAGATAAACTGATAATTTTGCAGTGGTCTCTTAATTTTTTCCAGAGCTGTATATTACTCTACATAATATTTACAATGCAGTATCTCATAACAGTGATGATGCACCTGAAGCACATTTCAACAAGCCTGTTTATGTTGAAAACAGGTTTACATATCCTATCATATGTTAGAGCTGGCATATTTTGATAGACAAGATAATTGACAAACTGACTGGTAAAATATAATTTGAGTCACTTTACAGTTTTGACAGACACACCTGATGTGTCAAACTTCTAAATAACACCAAACCAACAACAACATTTACCAGAATTAATTCGGTCGTGTTGTGTCAGCACAAGGTAATCTTTTAGTGCTCAAAACAAGTCCAGCCTATGACTCCTTATGTCTATCAAGCGTATGCAAGCACACGCGCGCACACACACACACACACACACACACACACACACACACACACACTCTCTCTCTCTAAAGCCTGCCTCACTGGACACTGTCATGTTTTTGAAATAGAAAGAAATAAAGATTACTTCTAATTTTAATGAGTGGGTTGTATTTATATAATGCATACACATAACATGTAACAGAAGTCAATACAAAATACAAGTATTATTAAGAGCTGCACAAATTTACATTAAGACAAGGAATTAACATACAAGCATATTACAAGTTACAAGTACACTGAAAATCCAACAAAAGACTGACTCACAAAATAGATTTTGGGTAACTTCCAGCAGATTTTTGCACAATTGAATTACTTGTAATCAGTAATTATTTATTAGATTTCCCAATGTTGTATGTCTGTATGTTTTGTGACCTTTTTAAAGAAAAGGTTATTACAAAAGACAACGACACAGGGGAAGTTTTTATATATGACTTGGTAAATCTAATTGGGCTATACTAAACCAACGCTTTAATGACTCAATTAAAACTGAAAAGCAAAACTTATGAAACCTAAACTATAAAACCACACTCGTCAAGTGTTTCTTGAGTTATTACATCCTAGCCCATTTAAGAAATAGTAAAAAACAGAAATAAATGTATTATAATGTATATTTTCCTTTCAGTAGGATGAACCCTTGACAATAAAAGGTAAACAGACAGGTAGGATAGCGTTTTTGAACAAGTTGAGCTGCTGTGAGCTTCTGTTCATCACAAGCTGCATTGGGAGCTGCTGGACACACAACTGTAAAATGTGATTAAACAAGGGAAAAACAATTGCAACATGAAATATATAATCTACTATATTCACTATTCATATGCTGTAGATACACTTACCTCTTTTTTTTACAAACAAAAATGGATGCATTACATTTAAGTTGGCACATATAGCAGTGATCAGACTGAATGGTGATTTGCACTTTTGAGTTGGTCTGTCAGTGTGGTCACTGCATAAATGCAAGCTGACTATACTTTGAAATGAGAATCTCATGCAGGGTTAAGTGCAGAGGACACACACATCAACACTTAATAATAAAAACACAGTTACACACTCATTTTCACAATAATATAGATGATCTGCTGTGACCCTGTGCAGACTGGAGGATGCAGTGGAAGGGCTGTTCTACTTGAGGTGAAAGAAGCTGGATGGTTTGGTTGGTGCAGCCATGAGCATGTTAGCCTGGTTCTTGTGATTTATGTGGATCTATGACAAAAACAGAATTTTGGTGAACAAATTAAAGTTGTTCATATTCTTTTAAACTGGTGCAAATCTGATAACAGTGTAGTTTATGAGCTATTGGTATGTTACACTAATAGAAACATTGTCACTGCTGCAGTGATTAAAATAAATGTATGATTAAGTTTAATTACTGAGCTCAAGATGAGCATACCGCAGCACTGTTACCATTTAAAGAATATAAAACACTCTGTATTTGAATGGTTAAAAACACTTACAGTACATGGAGGTTGCATCCAAGGTTCCCCGTCAATCTGCATGGGCAGGGCTTTGGTTGTCCTGCACACGGGAATGAGTGATGATAAGATTTAATTATCCTGCATGACTTATACATGAACATCATGTCCAAATGTCTGCCTGTTTACACCAGACGGCATTGCAACGAGAGGGTTTTCCTGAAATAACAACCTGATGGTAATTTGAGAGGTCTGTGCCAGCCTGTGCCCGGCACTCTTCAGTCCAGTGTAGATTTGTCCCATCTCTATAACTCCTTCCAGCCCCACTACCTCCACACGCTTATCGCTTATGTCTGTAGAGTGATGAAACACACAACAAAGACACTTAATAATAAATCTGAATTGGAGTCGACATGGTTGATGGAATCAACATGCGAAGAGTGCAGGGATGGTCCACTGATAATTGCACACCATAAATTAGATCATTTAGGAGAGTACAGACGGTCCACTGGCCACACCTTACCCTGTGAGATTGTCTTGAGAAGTTCAGGGTCAGTGATAACCTCACTGTGCTCCACCTCTAGCACACCATCAGCCTTTTTGGACTCGCCCCAGAGGTTGGAGCCTCCATGCATGCTGGGTATGTTGAGGACAGCTATGCCTTCCAGAGACATGCTGCTCAGGTCCAGGTGTTTCCCACAGCACTGGTGGAAGTGCAACAACAACAGGTTGTTTTGTTTATATGCAATTTTAAAAAAAAAAGACAATATATGACAATATGAACAATTATATGAGTTACAAATTATTATTTGGTCAAACAACAGCATGACGGTAGAAGAAATTTTCACCTCGATCATGAGACACTCCTTCAGCCTCTTACAAGAGGCGGAGATGGTCTCAGAAGTGGCAAACTCAAAATACCAAAGTTTGTTCTTCATTCTCAAAAGCAAAAGAGAACAACAAGAATTTCAACTTTTCTGATTGAAATAAATCATCTCTGTTATAGTTTTAACTGGAAAATACTCATACAGTTCATGTGAATTCTCACCTGCTATTGAACCTCTGAGGGTGTTTCTCTCTCATGGAGTGGAAACGATGAGCAATAGAGGCATCCTGCTCACATGGACACAAAGACCATCATAAGTAAAGTAATTAAGCAATGTATTCCACATTCTGTTTATATCAGAACCAAATTTACCTATTTTAAGTGTGCAAAAATAATTTTCTTTATAGGATTGAAAAAAATCAATTCATAATAATGTGTGCTGAGGTAGTGACCTACCACTCCAATAGAGAAGTAGTTGTTAATGATCTCATAGGGTACGGGGTCTCCTGCCTCTTGAGGGTCTTCTGGTATCACCTGGATGCTCCAGCGGTCCATGGCAACCGTCTCACTGGCTTCAATCTCCTTTAGGATCTCTCTCAAGTCTGAGCCCTCGTAGCCTTTCATGGAATTACCAAAGAACCAGGATAAGTGTAAAACATATGGCGCCAATGTCAGTGCCAATATGAGTGATACTTGTGTGGTTTAGAGGTGATGTCTTCGTGGTTTTACCTCCTCCCCAGCGCAGACAGCGAGCCAGGTCGTTACCAGTACCCAGCGGCAGGACAGCTACTGGAGGATTCACCTGCAGCTCTGCTTTGTCTAAAATCACAGTTGCATTATTTAGCCTTAGAGATAGTTATCTCAGTCAGCTCACTGTCTCCAACACGGACCAGCAGTACCTATAGCATCAAGGAGCCACCCAACTGTGCCATCCCCTCCACACACCAAGATCCTGTATTCACGCAGATTGTGGAAGAAATGAAGTCTAAAAGAAAAAGTCAAAATGAAAGTGAAGAAGATTGGACAGGCAAACTGCCCACAGTAATTAGTAAGCGAGTGTCCTGTACCCTGGTGCAGGACCTCCATTAGACAGGTTGTACACTTGACGTGGGTTCAGCAGGTACTGAAACTTCCTGAGCACTCTGTGGAAAACGTACCGACAGAAAGAAAGTAAGAGGGAAGATATTCTTAGTCTAAAAATTATTAGATTACCTTTTCACTCGAGATATAAATCAAAGCCCAACTATTATCACAATGAATTGAACAAATAGCCCATGTACTGATAATATAATAAAGATGTTGAGCTGTTTACCTTTCACCCTGCTTTCCACCACTTTTTGGGTTTACAAACACCAACAGAGGATGGGTTTCAGCAATGGGAACAATCTGAAGAAAAACATCCACTGGACTGTTTAACTCATCTGGCAAATCTACTGTATGTTTCAGTGTGTGAACGGATTAACATATACTGCCATTCAAGTGAGTACAGGTACAGGTTTTATATACACATCAGATACAGGTGTGTTCTGCTCAAGTTTTTTAAATGTAGTTGAAAAATCCTTATGATTTTGAGGCAGCATCATCATCAACACCCTTCAAGGTGAGGTTGATGTACTTTACTGGCCACAACAGATAATTGTAGATTTTATTCAGCTGAAAAATGTTGTCAGTAAATACTCAGGGTTTTGGATAAACTCATCACGATAACAGCCATCAGCAAAGTGGATTGTGCTGCAAAAATGCTTTGAGAAAGTTGTTTGTTTTTTTTTTTCTTATCATTGCTACACAATCAAACATAACAGCTGCTGTTCAAGCATAAAGAAGGTGAGTGGTGCAGCTGAATAGACTACAAAGACACAAGTAGAGTCTTTTTAAACATGAAGATCCCCTCACAAATAAATTAATTAGTGACATATCACTGAAATTGGAGATTCTCCCAAAAGCAATGGTATGCAGATGGTAGTTTGAGAAGACAACTTGAAAGAGACCTCGCAGAGAAAACACATGGGTGTACTGTTGGAAAAGAAATTGAAGTATATAGGAAGATTTGATAAAGGCAGACCTGCAGGATGTGGCCATCAGGGGTAACATTTAACAGGCTAGTGTCCTCCTCCTGAAGGAAAAAAGGAACAATTAACGAAGAGATGACTAGTTATAATTGTGGGAGCATAAACTGCTGCTTATGTTACCTTTGAGACAGTGTATATGGCCCATGGAGGCAGTATATGATCTCTCAGGGGTCCACAATCACAGGACGATAAACCAGAGAAAAGACACTCATCGTGACGCTTAAAAAGAAACAAGAGTCAATGGACAGTGACACTGAGTGATCCTCTCTAATTTGTGCATTAATGTACACAAACACAAATAATCCTCACCATCTCCTGGCACCACACACAACGCCTCCCTGTTAAAGTTTTGATCTTCTTGTGGCAGACCTGACACTTGGTAGAGTTACAGTCAGCTCTGATCCAGTCGTGAGCTGCTATCTGAGACACAGAGTAGAAGAAAGAGGTGTTGTCCCACTACTGTAACCTGTTTTTATTTAGTGTTATATATTATCACCCTTTTTACACAAATAGAAGTGACTGCAAAACCTTATGTTAATGTAACATGTCCTTCTACTTGGCTTCTAATGTCTAGACAGGCCTTTAGGTACTGATCAATTTCAGCTGCAGGGACAATGTTCATGTTCACCACCCACTGTTGTGCCAGAAAAACAATCCAGCCCTGAATGACTGGAGGAAAAATTACTTCATTATTTACTTTTAAAGATTCAGCACAGACCACACCTTCCTCAAACGCAGCTGTCAAGGTTATAGGCATTTATGAGTTTTTGCATAACCATCGCTTTGGCAGTTGTGCATCACCAGATCAAATATCCTTAAAGACCACTGGCACCTCAAATGTTTCCAAGCAGCTGGAACGTTTTGGGCACTGCAGTGTTGTGATCTATTACAGATACTGTGAATCAGTGAGTTGTGGCTATGACACTGGAAAAAAGCACTGAAGCGATCACAGTCTACGCTTGTGCAAAATTAGGACATTTAACAGATGTACGGAGCAGACTGTGCTTAAAAAAAAAAAAAAAAAACTCATGATGATGGGATGCACTTATTACTGACCAATGCACCCTAATTTTTACGTGTCCATTCAGAAAAAACGATTACGGACATAAATGTATTCTCTTAAAAATATGGTAATTATAATTATATATAATTATAACTTAAAATTCAAAGGGTCAAAGCAATGGAAGGAAGTGTGAGTGACAAGTGATTGTTGTGCTTTCTTACACCAATCTCCTTTTTAGATTTGACAAAGGTACGAGCACAAGCTTCAGGATTCTTGTTGGCACACTGATTGTGAACAGTGTACTTGCAACCTGTGGAAAGATAAATAAACTCTTATTACAGAAGTAATCATATAAATTCTCTACTAGAAATTGTATTATTTTATATCTGATTACATGTATTGTCTGCAGAAAAGTACGACTGTGACGCTTTCAAATAACAGAAAAAGGGTTTGTCAATTTGTACTAAGCATGAGGTAAACATCTGCCCCCCGGTGGCAGCTGTGAGCTCTTACAGGAGCAGCAGAGCCCTTGCTTCCCCAGGCCAAGCAGCATGCCTTGACAAACACTACAGTAGGTTGGTTTGTTGAAGTGCTTCATCCTCCAAATATGCTGCCCATCCTTCTCTGTCATCTGTGGGCGAGGGGAGGAGAAGAGGACTTTGCAAAGGACTTCACACGAAAAACAAAGCACGGACAAAGGAGCATGAAATATAGTGCCGTGGCCTTGATGTGTTGGATACTGCAACAGTTTTTTTTTTTAACCTTTAGTCCAAGCAGAACAAGTAAAGGCACATTGTTCATGCCTCCCTTCAACCATTCTTCCAATGTGACGGTCCCACTGTCGTCCACATCGATTGCTGTCATCATGTCTTTGAGAACCTGCACAATCACAAACATATATTAATTATTCATCATCTGTGATCAGGTTATTGATTCTGTAGAAATAGTTTTGTTGTGTTCATGAACACCTGATGCTGCTGTAATGAAGTTCTTTGGCTGAGCATAGAGTGTTTTCTTATCGCAACTTCAAATTGTGATAGAATTAAAAATCATGCAGATTTTAAATTAAAAAAAAAAAAAGAAAAAAGAAAAAGAAAGAAACAAAGCAGACTCATACTGGTCTGAGCTCAGTCACATCCCAGCCCAGGTAATCAGCAGCTCGCATCATCTGGGTGATTATACGATCCACTTCCTGACGGAGAGACAACAGAGTTTATATTCACAGTAGCCTCATCCATCATCATCCCATCCAGTTTGGACTCCTTACTTGTTTGTTAGGTGATATGAATTTGGCTTGAGTGCTCAAATTTTTTTTTTTAGAAATAAAGACCTGTTTTTCATATTGAGCTGTTGCATATGTTTATTGCTTTGAAAAGGCTGAAATTAGGCTTTTTGAATCTGTAGCAGACAAGAAGGATTGTGAAGTTAAAGGTATTAACTCGCCTTGATTTACAGTTTGGACATATCTGTGGTGGTGATGCTGTGATTGTGTTCTTGTTAGCATATACTAGCAATATATACTGTACATAAGGCACTTTCTGTGATGCTCTGTCACCTTCTAAAATTTCAATTATATAATTCTCACAGTGCACATAAAGGTCAAAGCTCCAAGTTCACACTTTGCAGAACTAACTGCAAACAGAAAATGTGCATGTGTCCACTGCTGTAAGTGAATAACAAAGCATCCCAAATATTTTTGAATTTGTGAGAAAGTTGTCAGTTGAGACTTTGAGTAACTTACAGAGCTGTCCAGGAGTCCGTTGCCATCTTTGTCATACAGTTTGAAAGTAACTAGAAAAACAAGTCAGAAAATCAGTGAACCCACTATTGTTTCTTCACTTTCTCCAACCTTTCAAATAACCTTAACTATTCACTTGTGAATCTATGAACAAGGCAGTTGCACTAATATTAAACCAGTCACAAAATGTTCAAGAGGTAAATGAAACCAACACTCAAGCTTCTCTCGTGGCTGTCCTTCCTCCAGCACTGAAAAGTAACAGGACACATCACGAAGAAAGACCCCGCCTGAAGGAAAAGAAATGTACAGAGCCTTCTGACCAAAGTCTTATTACATTACTAAAGTCTTAAATGGTATGATGTTTTTTGAGTTCCTGGTGAAACAGCAGTATAAAACCAAACATTTTATCATCGGTTGGTTATTGGAACAGGTGCACTAATCTCAAGAGCTGCACCTGCGGTCACATTCCTGCGTCACAGCGTTGTAAAACACAAAAGAAACAGACAAACAGGCGGGTGTTGGACAAAGGGTCGAATAGGTAATACTTTTTGTGCCCTTTTTCTTTCTTTGACCATTTCAAAGGTAAAGGTGTATTCCTAACCTTGATCACAGCTGAATGTGAGTTCTAATCATTTCTAAACACCTACTCAGACATGCAGAGTGATTTACCTCCCTTCGGCAATGGACTCTTTGTGTTTCCATCCTTTTCTACGTGTTGAAAATAACGAAAAAGACGTTGGCAGAAATCTGCAGGGAAGTCATCCACCTCTAGGTACGTCTTGAGAAAAAGGCAGAAACCTACTGCATCCATGGACTGAGGAGGGACACAGTCAGAGGAGACACAGGGACATTAACAATAACATTTATATTTACAGCAGTTATTACTGTCATTTCTAGATAATTTCCAAGTAAGTTTACAAGAACAACAATATTTGCAACTGTAATTACAGAAAACCAGAATAAATGATCAATTAATACATTTCACATTTACATTACATTTCAACATGTGAAATAAATTATAGCTATGTGCATTGTTTGTTTCCCATAAGTGCTGTGAAAATGACTGACCTCTCCAAAGCTGTGCTGGGCCAGTCGACCTCCAGGATGAAAGTCCTTGATCACATCTTTCACCCTCAAAGTGCTGTCTGAAAAGAAAGAGATGTAAAAACAAAATGAAATTTATTTTTCAGATATGAATCTGTGCCATTTGTATGCTCTGAGCATGATGGAAGGAACAAAAGAGACGAATCCCACAGAACAAGTGGGAAAAGACAAAATGAGTGACTAATTCAGTTCTTTGTCTATTTGTCCCAAACATTGATTACATGGCTACAGAGCTCATCACTTATTATGGACATGGACGTACTGTGTGTATCCTACATTAAATTTGGATTTTGGCCACGCTAACGGAAGTAACACACAACGGTGCTTTTCTCAGGTGTAATTATCCATTCATCCATTATCCCCACCCTGACACTAAAAGCCTACAGACCCATTTCATTTCTTTCATAGCCTGAGTGGAAGGCAGTATATTTTTAGTCCCATACCCCTCTTTGTGTCCTGTCAAGAGGTCTATCAAATTCTGCATTAGCTAAAACCCCGGGTGCAAGAGCATGCACTTACATTTTGGAGTTGTTGTTTGTGTTTTTGTGTCAATGCTGAACGATCCTCTAGAGAACACTGTGGAGTGTTTTTGTGTTGATGGTACATGAATAAGAGGAACTTCCACAGTCATTCATTTTATAACGTTGATGTCGGCACTTAGTGGCTACTGCTGCTTTCACATTTTCTGTGGTATCTCCTGAAGGACATATTTGGTTTTAGCATTTTACTTCCCTTCATGAACCTAAACTCGGAGAGTGCATTTAAAGTAGTATTCTTTTACTCATTTAGTTATGTGATTTTTTCTTCTTCTTACTGGAATTTGAATGTAGTTACAGTTTTTTCTCTCCTTTCTGACAACTTCCAAATCATTATATTTTGAATAAGATTTTCCAGATTTTTCAGATCTTCTACTTGAGTAAAAGAAACACTGCAGTGTAAAATGACTCAATTACAACTAAAGGCCATGCATCTAAAATCTTACTAAAGTAAAAGTGCAGCCATATTATCAGCTAAATTGTTTCTGATATAGTACAGTATATTATATCACTGTTGCAGTTGCTCATGATGGATGATCATTGTAACAACATCATATATATTTGGACTTAGTCTGAGTCTCATATTTCATGAGATGATTCTATTTTTTGTAAAATCTTAAGCACCAAGGTAACTAGTAATACAACTATCACAAAATACATGTAGTGGAATAAAAACTATAATATTTACTCATGTATATAAAGGCAGTTGCACACAATAAATATTTTGACTCTATTGAATTCATTGATTTCCCAAAACATTATTCCCCCACCTCCCATCCAGCATAAAAACAGAATATAACCTGAGCTACAAAAAAGCCCCACTTCACCTGGTTACCATGTGTGTTACATTCAGTATAAACACACCAGTATATTAATTAATTGTTGAAATAATGTAAAGTGAGCAGGTGAAACTTACATTCCATGTATTGCTGCAGCTGGATGAAATCCACAGGTGTCAGAGACCCTTCGGTGTCATCAGAGGAGGCCATGCTGATCAGCTGAATGGGCAAAGAGAAACACAATGACAGGGCGGTCAGAGAGACAACAGGCAGAAAAACAATGCTGGGTTGAAGCACTGACCTGCAGAGAGAGTGCAGGAACAAGGAGGCAGTTTTTCATACAACAGGTCTAAGGCCATCCACTGTAGCACTGGCAGTGACTCACATGAACTGGTTTGCCTCCATTCCTTGGATCGCACAAACAATTGTTAAGTAAACACTCCCTTGTAAATGTGTGGCTTCAGACCATTTGGGGCTTCTCTAATAACTGAGTATTCCCAGGAATCAACAATAAATATTTAACCTACTGTACCATTAATATAGTAAATGTTATCATTCTGATGGTCAGAGTAATTTCAGAACAGATTCTGTTGCAGAGCTTCAACCTCCTGGTTTGGACAAAAAACTGAACAGATTTTTTTTTAAAAGTGAAAGTGCTTAAATACCTGTACAGCCTGTACAGATACTGACTGTGCAGTTAAACACGACCAGCTATATTCTCTGCACATGTCTCCTGCCCCCCCAGAAACCAATAATAATAATGTAATATTCAATCATCTTAATCAGCACCGTGCTGTACCACTCAGAATCAACGATTGAGGTTAAAAGGGGGCATCCATCAACCGGGATTATAATTTGAGGCCAGAGTGAGTGGCAGGCATGACTTTTATCTGCTGTCCAGCCCTGCACAGGTGTTCACTCACCCACACAGGAGGGCGACGGAAGATGAGTCCTCCAAGGCTCCTTACTTTGTCTCTGTCCGTCCTCAGACTCCAGCAGAGATGGAGACTGAAACTATTCCAAACACGGGGCTTCTTCACCTCACGGTACTTTGATGTGCTGTTTGACGGCAGCTGGTACTTGTGAGAAAATGTGTGCCGCGGTATTAGCGGATATAAGGGATTAAGACTGGGCGGAGGAGGAGCTTTCAGACTACATAATTACAGTTAGTGGCACCGCCTCGCGCGTGCACGTACACACACACGCATTCACAGACACACGCAATATGCACACACTCATCTATTGTACTCGTCCAGCAAGTCATTGCATTTTCTAAATTCTGAGGCTTTAAGCTTGAAAATCAGTAGGTGGTCCAGAGACTCTGATCTGAGTGAGTGAATGAATGGATGAATATGACTTCATGAATTGACTCTGAACAGCTGCACAGACTGGGCCTGCAAATTTAAACTCAACAGTCAAAATAAACTGTGATAGAAAACTGCCTCTTCATCTAATCAAAACATGGCAAAATCAAAACAAAGTGAAGAAGTCCTCTGACAAAAAACACAAAGGCAGTGTAAATGATCTGACATACAGTTCCTCAAGCTGAAAGTGGAGGACCAGTTGGCAGGTCCAAAGTTCTCAACTGTGTTAGTGACACTGTCTGACTCAGCTGTGAAGTATAATGTAATTACAGCTGCAGCAACCTGAAAGCAGAAAGATCATGATAACTATATTTTTAAAAAAGTTTATTGTCCATCTCAAGCTAAAGAAATACATCTTTGTTGTGACGTGGTACACACACTAACACAATACACACAGAGGTTAAAAGCAGTGCTTCACTGAGTTGAGTGCTGTGTCCAACTAAAAGAAAATAAAACAATACTGTCTTCCACTGATTAAATCATTGAATTTCAAACATACCAGTATAAAAGAAAGTGGAATATCCATATATATAATGATAAATGACAACAGTAGAAGTTCCTGTTTAACCAATGAAGCAAAAAAAACATTACCTGACAGAAAATTATACATGATATACACATATAGAAAAGACGAGGCGATTGATTAATGATTAATCACTGACGCAACCCAGCTCATGGTATGGGCCATGGTTATCTTTTGCCTTTAACAATGCAATCCTCTTTTGGCAGGTCTCCATTTGTACAGAGTGAAACTGTTACAGATGGTCCAGAAAGCAGCTGCCCATCTGGTCTTCAGTCAGCACAGAAGGGCATGTTACTCCTAGCTCAACCTACACTGGCTACCCATGGTGACCTGAATCAAGTTCAAGGCACTAATGCTGCCTTCAGAGCAACTTCTGGGTCTGGACCATCTACTTGAATTCAATCATTCAGCCTTGTGCTCCTTCTCGGCCATTGTGTTTCTCCAGGGAATATCATCTGGCATTGTCATCTCTCCAAACAAGGAAATCGCAGCCCAGGCTGTTCCCATCTGTGGTTCCCAACTATCAGGGCAGGGGGATATCTCTCTATCTTCAAGAAGCTCACGAAAACTCCAGAGTGCACCTGTTATGTTTTGTTACAAACACTATAATCTGGACCCCAGAGCAGAGACAGAGACAACACCAGCAGTAATGGTGGATAAATTGTTTAATGATAGGTTGGTGATGAAGTCAGGGGGGAACCAGAGCTCTGTAGCAGGTGGATGATGTAGCCGGGAGCCAGTGATGTGACAGGCTGGTTTGGGCAGAGATGAGCAGCAGCAGCAGATCAGGCGAAGGCTGGAGCACAAGAGGACAGATATTAGTCAAGGCAAGGCAAGGCAATTTTATTTGTATAGCCCATTTTTACAAACAGTTTGCCTCAAAGGGCTTTACATAGCATCATAACAACATCCTCTGCCCTTAGACCCTCACATCGACTGAGGAAAAACTCAAAACAAAAAACCCTTTTAACAGGGAAAAAAAAGAGAAACCTCATGGTGAGCAACAGAGGAGGGATCCCTCACCCAGGACGGGCAGACGTGCAATAGATGTTGTATACAGACAAGAAAAAAGGTTACAATACAGAATATGCACAGCATGGAAATGGTGTGCAGGCGCTGATGAAGGCAGTTTTAGGTGGGAGGGAAGGCAGGGAGAGTCAGGCAGCTTAATGGGAGTAATGGGTGGTAGACTGGTTCCTGGGAAGGGAGGGCAGGTCGGTTTAACAGCAGGGGAAAAGGGGAAGGAGGTAATGCAGGGGGCAGTTGGTGGAGAGAGATGGAGCTTCAGTGGATCTGTGGAAACACAAATAGAATGAGAGCGAGACACCAAGGCCAAACTACAAGGTGCAGCAGATAATGAAAATGATCAACCCAAACCCTAACCCAAAGTGTGGGCGAGGAGAGAGCTCCATGTAACCTGATGTGTCCTCCAGCCTATAGCAGCATAAAAAATGGTTCAGAGCTACCTGAACCGGCCCGAACTAAAAGCTCTGTCGTAGAGGAAGGTTTTAAGCCTAGTCTTAAATGTAGTGAGAGTATCTGCCTCTCTGACCAATGGAGAGAGTTGGTTCCACAGTAAAGGAGCCCGATAACTGAAGGCTTTGCCTCCGAGTCTGTTTTTAAAGATACTAGTATTACTAAGATATTAGTAATCATACAGAAAAAAACACACACACAAGAGAAGACTCAAAAATGTCTGGACTGTAGACTGTACCTCTGCTGGTCACCTTATCCCTGATGGGAACACACACACATACACCCCAAGGGGAGGAGACACAAGGGAAACAGACTGGGAGAAAACACAGGAAACACTAGGAATTTTTTGGTCTAACCAGCACTTTGTGCACCTTTGTTGCATCTTATATGATCTTCTGCACTTTTTTAATAGATATAACACAGAAACTGCTGTTTTCAAAAAAGGCTTTGAAAACCCATTTTACAAAACAACCACAGCTCCTATGGGCGGTTATTGGACGTTATTAAAGAGAAGAGGTAGCTGCCTCCTCGCTGGCAGTAGATGGCGGTAATGCTCCCCGGTTGCAGATGACACACGACAACCACATTTAACGAGTAGAAGAAGAAGCAGTTGACGCAGGTGTTTACGTTTTCCTTCTTCCGCAGCTGCCTGAAGCGGACTAAAACCTGCCAACCTGACGTTAAATTCAGACTTAAAGAAGAAACCCGCGGTCATGTTTCTTATTTTTAACTCAAGTATAAGAGATGCTTAACAGATGAACATGTCTAAGGTCGTTTGCCGTCCACTATAGGCGCTGTATCGCGAGTTTTCCTGATTATTTATCGCAGGCAAAGCTAAAGCTAAAGCTAGCGGTGCGTTAACAGCGGCTGTGGACATAATTTAATAAATCATCGCCTGATCCGCACTTTGTCCAGAGTTAACTTAGATATCAAACAAGGCAGTCATGGCCACTAGGCGTCTGACCGATGCCTTCTTGTTAATGCGGAACAATGCTATCCAAAACCGGCAGATATTGGCTGAGCAAGTGAGTACATACGACCCCCGTCTGAGTACACGTAGCAATGCTGCGGTGAGTGGTCTGCATCGTTTTGACATTTTACTGTGTGTGTTTGCATGTAGCCAGTCACTGAGACCTGTTAGCTAGGTGCAGCTGTGTGCCAGAAGCTGCTAGTTATTCCTCAGGATGGTTTTACCTCTAGTAGTGTTTGTCTGCCCCGTCATGTCACCTCAGGACTGACGGAGGTGATGGAGGAGGAGGAGGAGGAGGGGTGAGCAGCCTTAATTTCACATTTTCAAAGTCTATATTTCACAGTGGTCATAAAACTAGTTCAATATTAGTCTGAGCTGCTGTAATTTTTAGAAATAAAAATAAGACTTATGTAGTGGTCAGTGTATATTGGGCGGGGTTTTGTGAATGTTGAAGCATGTTTCGTTCACTTGTCACTCCTCACTACTAATATCTCCATCATGTTTTGTCTAGATCCAGTTGTGGCTGTGTGTGTCACCCTGTTGTTCTACTAGAATAGAAATGGGTAGTTATAAAATAATCTCACAGTATCTGTTCTTATATATTGTGATATTGAGATTGTGAAATTTGTAGTAAGGGTTATGGTTAGTAAGTGGTCTGAAAAATTAGTTGAAATCATTCATGGGTAAAATTAGTTGACAGGAATATCTGGTTTTGCACATTTAGATGCCTGAAAATATGACTTCACTACATTGAAGCAAGATACATACAGTGTTTAATTCCAGTGTTTCCATTTCTAGTCCCATCAATTGGCTTGCAGTGCAGTGGTGGCGCTCTCTGGATATTTCTAAGATGAGGTGGTAGTTACCCAGATCCTGATACAGATGGCTCTGGGATTATTCTAGTTTGGAGAAAAGGACCTACACAATAGTTACACTTGTTACATTTGATGTGAACTAACATTTGTTCTCTTTTTACCTTAAGTCTAATTTTTTATTTGATAAAAGGGGTACTATTGATATTAGCATAATGTTACCATAATACTTTAAGAAGCCTTTTACACTCACAAACATCACTTTGACACATCACTTTGAATATAATGACAATCTGCTGACAGTTTGTCTCATGGCACATATTGTTACACTGCTCAACCATTCACTCGAATGTAGCTAGTTAGCTACTTGAAGTAAGTAAATGGATGGATGTCATGGAAAGAACAATGGAAAAATGCTGAATTAGACTGCTAAAAGCAACTGAGGAATACTAATAATATTTGTGTTGGTCTTATCTTAAATTACACTAAAACCAAGACGGCTCCTTGTCATTTTTTTTTGGGAAACATCTTGTTTTACAGTTCATGTGATCCATTATAAGGAACATTTATCATTTTCCCTCACTCTCCAATTTCTCTGGGGAAAAAAAGTATCTCACGTTACACTCCATATTATTAACATTTATTCTTGTCATTATCTATTTGCCTTGTGTCAACTAAAACTCAATTTAATTTTCATTTTTAAACTTTCAAACTCACGTAAGCCAACACAGTTCTTTTCTGGTTCCTTTTGATAGCTTTTACAGCTCTCCACCAGAAGTATTTGCACCAGCACACAGGGGCCTGTGACTGTTCATACTCAGCTGCGAACATTTTAACTAGTTACCTCCCTGCTGATCATTTTAGCTTTCTCAGCTGTTCCTGGTGGCTTAAAAAGGCTGAATATGTCAATGACACAGACAAATCAGCAGTCAAACCCACAGGGCAGTGATCTTGAGATGGATTCTGTCTGTTAATGCTGTATATGACAAAGTGCTATGCTGGGGTTCAACTCAGGACCACCAGGAATGTCAACCAGTAGGCTCAGAGTAAGAGAAACTGGTAGAGAGTGATTCACACCGTATGGTGCAGGTACTGTGTTTCTATGTGAACTGTTCAGACACTGTCTGTCTATTCTCCTACTGAGAGGAAGAAAAAAAGATTATACATTCATTACTCCCCTGCATTTTACCTTCACAACAAGAGGCACTCATCATTGACCAGCCCAAAAATTTGGCTTAGTTTGACTCCCAATAATATTGATATTGTTTTTTGACATCAGCTGTGTACATCATCATTCCACCTAAAAAGTAGCTTTAGCTTTATCTTAATGCCATTGATAGTTTATATAACCACATTATAGAGTAGTTTTTTGCCTAATAGGTATCCATCACGTTGCTTTGTAGGGTAATAGCTGGCAGTGGCATTTTAAAAAAGTAGTGAATAAAAATAGAGAAAGAAATTTCCACAGATCCTGAAATGGAGCTGCCCTTCCCTCCTGTCCTTACTGGACACATTGTGTGTTATGTAGGTCAAGTTAGTGTCAAAGGTTAATATGCCTTGTAGTGTTCAGTACATGTTTTGTACAACATATATGTTGTATTATATTAGTCATTGTTCACATTGGTCAAATGTTTGTGTTTACCAGTGTCACAGATTCATTGGAGAATCTCACTTGGAAACAAATCATTTCTTTATTTTTAGAGCAGTCAACCACTGTGAAATAATCAAAGTGGAAACTTTGAAAATATTCAGTCAGTGTGTCACTTTCAGTTTATTTAAGGTAGTGCAGTTAAAAAAAAAAATCTAAAAGGCAATGACTCAAATAAAGCTACTCCTACTGCAATCAGGGGATGTACATTCATTTAACTCAAGCTGCTCCACACCAAGAAAGTCAGAGGGCAGCAGGGCTCTGCCACATGAAAGAAGATGCACATAGGGGGCATACTGATGCAATTTAAGTCACATCTATAAGGTTTTAATGACCAATCATGCACATTTTTTTAATTTAAAATTGATTTCCTTTATTTAAAATGTGCTTTTCTTTTTGTTAGTTAAACTCTGATGCTAACCCTAAATGCTAAGCTAAATAATTTCTGCTCTGTCTTTATTCTTAATGTTCCCATGTATAATTTTTTTTCTGAAAACCTTATTTTGTTAGTAATTTCTGGATGATTTCTGATTTCATTTTTTCATTTGAACTATTTTTTACAGCTTTGTACATAGTAAAACATAGTAAAAACATCAGGACAAATATAAGTGAAAATGGCTAAAATTTAAACAGCCAGACTTTATTCTTTTCTCCAATTTAGAATTGTTATCTGAGAGTAATGAAATTGTTGATGGGATAGGATGCAAACACCTTTCAGGTATTCACTGCTGCTTTTCCAGGGCTCATTTTCTGTTACTTCTGTCTTTCTCTCCTTTTCCTTGTTCTATATTGGATGGGACCATTCTGCTCTCACAATCACATTAGGAGCTTGATGAGGTACTGCTGTTTCTCTTCATAGTAGAATTTAGACTCATAAAATGGTACACCTTTGTCATTGTTTAGTATAAAATGTTTTAATAAGGTAATTTGTTTGTGCTTTTAGTTGGCTGATGATCGAATGGCTCTTGTGTCAGGAATTAGTTTGGACCCTGAAGCTGCCATTGGAGTCACCAAGAAACTGCCCCCCAAATGGGTAGAAGGAGTTGACGAGGTACAGTTGAAATTGGAAATTAGATATCAGTAGATCTACATCTTTGCACTTTATTAGCAATTTTAATATTTGAAAAAAGTGTGTGTGTGTGTGTGT
>CM076649.1:11336773-11364620 GCA_038496675.1 Rachycentron canadum | reverse complement strand
TATATATATATATATATATATATATATATATATATATAGTCAGTAGTCTTTGTTTGCAAAATAAAGTCCTTATTTGGTAGTAAACTGTTAATCGCTGCCTTTCAGATCCAATATGAAATCACACGGGTTCGGCAGAAGATGAAGGAACTGGCTTTACTTCACGACAAACACATGAATCGTCCCACACTGGACGATAGTAGTGAAGAAGAACACGCCATAGAAATCACTACCCAGGAGATCACACAGGTATATTTATTTTACACTTTAGTAATAGTGATGATGCACATTTCTGAGCATATTTCAGTCATTTTAAATTGGCAGATGTTTCTACTTGAGCACAAACTCACAAGAGCATGATGTTGTCCTATTGATTGCTTTATGGAGTGACATCTGACAACGTTTTAAGTAATGGAGTTGAAATTAAACATTCATGCCTACTCGCTCACAAGTTTCATGTTCATTGCAGATGTTTCACCGATGCCAGCGAGCGGTGACCGGTTTGCAGTCTCGTTGTGGCCACTGCACTGAGCAGGAGGAGAGACTTTTGAGAAACGTGGTGTCATCTCTGGCTCAGAGTCTGCAGGAATTGTCCACCAATTTCAGGCACACGCAGTCGAGCTACTTAAAACGTAAGAGCTGGTCTTGTTCTTTGTTCTTTGTCCATCTCATTCCTTACATTTCCTACTGACATATTTAGACTATTGTCAGGGTTGTATCTCATGTCATATCACTTTTATCTTCATGTTGTTTTGCTGCCATCCAAGCATTGTGGATTGTTTTGTCTACCAGGTATGAAGAATCGTGAGGAGAGATCAAAGCACTTTTTTGACTCAGGACCCTTAATGGAGGAGGATGAAGATTTAGCTCTATATGACAAGGTGTGTGGCTTTTATTTTTCATTTGTGCCCTGTGTGCACAGTACAATAGGATTATATATATTCCCTTTTATTATAATTATGGATATATAAAAGATCATGAAGACAATGTGCAAATTGCGATAAATGCAATAAATTTAGCATTTGTACTTAACTTTAACATTGGCTTCTTTTTTATCACTTTTTACTATTCCGACTAAAAGAGAGGGAATGGTCTCAAACAAAGTGAATGTCGCGTGGAATAAAAGTTAAAACCTTTTTTATTTAAGCTTTTCTCATGTTAATACTGAGGCTGTGTAGGGTTTCATTTTGAATATTAATTCTACTACTATCACCTAATGTTTTTCTTTCTTTTCTTTTTATTTCAGGGCTTCACAGATGACCAGTTAATGCTAGTGGAGCAAAATTCAGTTATGGTTGAAGAACGGGAGCGGGAGATTCGACAAATAGTGCAGTCAATCTCAGATCTGAATGAGATTTTCCGGGACTTAGCTGGAATGGTGGTTGAACAGGTATTTGAAGCAACAGAGACACTGTATTAATAGTCCGTTCACTAAAAGATTGTTAATATGATGGGCTAAACACTTAAGGACGAACTGACCATCAAGTCAGAGCAAATCCGTGTTAGGAATGTTGCACTGAACAGCTAATAAATGATAGATGAAAGAAATATCATACACGAATAACATCCCCCATTTCTCTTGAAGGGCACTGTTCTTGATCGAATTGACTTCAATGTGGAACAGGCTTGTGTTAAAACAGAAGATGGACTCAAACAGTTACAAAAGGTAAACACAAAATGAATAAAAACAAAATTTTGTTATTAAATCAAATGTACAGTTTAAGACTGGTTATACTGTATTTAATTTTGAAAAAAAGACCACTTTCTGCTGGCTGAAGACAAGATTTCAATTGTTATATTTTATCAGTGTATAATTAAACACATCTACAGATTTTACATGAAAGCAACTCAAAGTTTGACTTCCCCCCCCCCCCCATTTTCTTTGCAGGCAGAACAGTATCAGAAGAAAAACAGAAAGATGCTGGTCATTTTGATCCTCTTTGTCATAGTCATTGTTCTAATTATTATTCTCTTTGGAACAAAGTTTTAGTCTTGCATTCCTTTGGTTTTCTGTGTGGGCATTGGTTGTGCATCTGTGTGGACTTGGACTTCGTCATGGTTCTATTCAAAGCAAAGCTGAATGCCTTTCATACCCACCAGGAAATGACAAGAAGAATTCCACATCTCTTTCCGGCTGCAATTTGGGCTAAGTGAAGATATTTTATGGTCCATTTTAATGAAAGAAACAATCTATAGTCTGTGTGAGCAGTGGCTATTTTATCAAGTGACCTGCATCCAAATCAATCCCAGACACTGACGGAGGTTTGTCAAACCCAACCATGTTGACATATCTGTGTCTTAACAAAAGAAAATCTTTGTGGTGTATAAAAATGGACTGCCAATGTTAAATTGCTATGGCAGAGTTCAGTGTTCTCAGCTTGAACTCAAAACCTGTATTGTGACATTTGTTGTGTGAAGATTATTTCTGTTCAGTATCATTGCAGACATTTATTTTCTGTGAGTGAGATGTGACAAGAACGAATGTTTGGGGAAAAAGAAACATGAGGTTGATCTTATTTTACTGCAAAATCATTTTCATCTTAACATTTAGTTTATGTACTGGCTCAGTATTTTATCTTAAAGGCAGGTCAAGATATGATTAGAATCAGAATCAATCAGTACCAAAAATATTCCTTTGGTTTAAGGCCCAGTTTAATCCCTTTTCCCCCTGCTTTAATAATAATAATACTGAGATCCTCTTTACTCCGCTGTTGGCCTGAGAAGGGTGTAGACAGCCACGAGCATCCTCCAATTCATCCTGTAATTTTAAGATCATACTTGTGTCACACCTGCTGTACTTAGTGTTAAGTGCTCATTTTAAAACACTTGATGTTTTGTTTTCCATGGTCCTTGCATTAAGTGCTACCTTTTTAAAACTTGCAGTTTGCACATATTGAGGCCTGGGGGGAGGGGTGTTATGGATGTAATACTACTGTCATTTGTGTGATGAAAAGAATTATTTATTTTTGAATAACTTCAAATAATCCAGAGGTTTTCTGTTTCAGGCAGAATTACTGTATATTGAGTAAAGTGTATTTAAAATCTAAACCCAACAGTTAAAACACCCCGTGAGGAAGCTGTGATGTGGTCCAATACAAGTAAACATGTGAAGACAGCATTATAAGGTTGTTTTGTGTTCTTTTCAGGTTGGACAAATTACATTTTAGTTGGCTGTCTTGGGAATTTTTGGTCTTCGGTCCTATAATGACTGAAACTGAAATGAAGAGATTTATTCAACATATCTGTACACTACACTTTATACACCTGTTAAATCATCTGTCACTGATGTGAAGTTGTGTGTGGAAAATGGTTATGTCCCAGTGGTAATCCACTTAAGTTTTGTTCTTTACAAACAAAATGGGTGAACAGACAGCAACTTGGTTTTTTTTGTTTGTTTTTTTTTTAAATAAACCTGGAACATGATGGTGTTTTGTGTTTTGAACTACAGCACTGATAGAGTAGAGTGGTCCTCTAAGACAAACTATATAGAAATAGTCAAAGATTTGGATGCAGCTTTGCACAATTTTGGCGTTATCTTAACGAGCTTCATGAGGTCACCTGATGTCTTCAATTAACAGGTGTGACTTGTAAAAGGTTAATTAGTGGTATTTCTTGCCCTCTCAATGTGTTTGAGCCCATCTGTGGTGTCGTGTCATGATAGTGTTGATAAACTGCAAACAGCCCTATTGCACAACTGAACTGATCCATATTATGTCAAGAACTGCTCAGCTAAGTAAAGTGTTCATCATATTAGACTATTAGACATGAAGGTCTGTCACAGAAATTTTGAATGTAGAGTAGTTGCAGGAAACATCACTGATGAAATGATGAAACTGGCTCTCAAGCAGACTGTCCCAGGAAAGGAAGGTCAATGGATAAATTCATTAGAGTTTACCTGCCTCAGAAATCATCACTTAAAGACATAGAGTTTTTCTTGGATAACAGAGCAAAGTGTTATTTAATAGACAAGACATTTTAACAGATACTTTGATAATACATAATGGTGATAATTCTTCAATCAATTGTTGCTAAAATGTGAGGATTTGCTGATCTGTCTTTAAGTAGCTAAGTTGGATAATTGGTGTGGTTTAACAAAACAGGTATTTTGAAAACATCACCTTGGCCTTAAGGTAACTATGGGTATTTTCCTTACATTTTGACATCTTATATGATTATGAAAATAATTGATATTTGCATCCATAAGTGTGTGAACACCAGATCATCCATTAAATGGAAAGAGTAGAAACTGATGTGTAGCCAAAACTGTACAAATATGATCATGATTTTTTTTAACCTATACAAGGGCTATATGAACCCTTGGGGTAACCCTTATTATTTATTTAAAGGCAGCAGAAGCCACCAAGTAATAATATGGGAAACCTCAGGTTTATCTAAATTCATTTTGTATGTGATGCAAAGTAATCAGGGCATTATATTACTCTCCCCCATATTTAAGTGATATAAGACTACAATTAACTCAGTCAATAAGTAGTTCATACAACAGGATTGCACAGTTGATGGTGAAACTCAGGGAAATAGATGTTTGAGTATTAGACAGCCTCCGTGACCCGGAAACTAAGTGTGGTTATGCTAGATTTCAAATTAAAAGCCCTGGACAACTATTTCTATGCACCACAGACACACATAACTCAATATTGTTTTAGTTATTGATTAATTAAAAGTATAATTAATACTTCTGTTTGTGTCTTTACACTGAGGGTTGGCTGAAACTGAAAAGTCGAAACAAAACCGTAGCTAAGTAGCTAGCTGGGTTAGCTAACAGCTAACAAAGTGAACCACATGACGCCCAGTACCATCACTCAGGGAATAAAAGTGCATCTCAAAAACAAGCAAAAAAAGCCCCCCCCCCCTTCTCCTCCTGTCGAGACAATTGTACATTTAAGCTTTTTACCCCCCTCGTCCGAGCAAAGACATCGTTAGCTCCCTGACCTGGAAGACGACCAGCCGACCTCAACAGCTGCGATAGTTGATTTTATTCACCACCAGTCATGACTTGTGTCGGGGACGAGGACGACCCATTCCCCGTGGACGACTGTCTGTTTGCCGAAACATTTTCTCTCGAAAACCAGTACAAGTTATTCGGCGAAGAGCTGAAGATAAGACAGGTGTTTGGTGCCAAACTCGGCGTGGCCGCCCCCGTCTGGGAGGCTGTAAGAGCTGAAACGCCGCTATCCAATCACCTGGGGGGTTTTTTTGTTTTGTTTTGTTTTTGGATTATTAGTATCACCAAGTTTGTGTTGTCTGTGTGTACACAGGCCTTACACTTGTGTCGTTACTTCGAGGAGCAGGCAGCGGAGCTGGGAGGGAGGCGCATCATAGAGCTGGGAGCCGGGACCGGGGTGGTCGGTATATTGGCAGCACGGCTCGGTATGTTGGTCTGCTACCACAGTCAGATGATAATAATAATAATAGACATATGACCTTTCCCTGGGTGGCTGTATGTAGAAATAAAAAGTTCTCCCTTCTTTCTGCCCATTTGCCTCAGTGAACTCACATGCTCCTACACACTTGCAGCTGCTCATGACCAAGTCCAGGTTTAGTCCACAGCTCACTGCTGCCTCCATCAGACACACTGAGAACTTGCTCCTGACATGTCAGTGGTGTGTTGTACATTCACCACATCCATCTTTCAACAGCTTCAGATTGTGGGTTTTTTTTTTTTGTTTGTTTTTTTTACATGCTTGTAGCACCTGGATACAGATGGTGTATGTATTTCCCTGTCACGTGTGGAACATGTTTATTTTCCTGCAGCCTTCAGTTGAGTGTTTCATCAGTAACACATTCATACTGAATCCTTTCATCCTATCAGGTGCAGCTGTGACCCTCACAGACCTCCCCCTGGCTCTCCCACAGCTTCACGCCAACGTCTCAGCTAATATGCCGTTGAGTGGTTGGCCCTCTCCTCCCACCGTCCTCCCTCTGTCCTGGGGTGAGGACCACATGAACTTCTCGTCCAACTGGGATCTGGTGCTTTGTGCAGATATAGTTTATCTCCCAGAAACTTATCCACTACTGGTGGAGACACTAACTCATTTGTGCAAGAATGGTGCTGTGGTGTATCTCTCATCCAAGATGCGAAAAGAGCATGGGACCCCGGGTTTCTATGAGGAGTGTCTACCAAGTAGATTTAATGTGGAGCTTGTGCACCGTGATGATCAACAAAACATTAACATCTACAGGGCATCGCTAAGAGCAGACCTGTGAAAACAGGGGTAGCTGTCTACAGGCCAGGTACTAGGATTAGTTACTGTACTGAGGCCACTTATGGCTATGGTGTGCATTTTTAAGAGAATTTAAAAAAAATAGTTAATGCATCCTGCAAAAATTAAACCATCAGAAAGAGTAGGTCAATGTGACTACACTGAATTTGTATAGTGTTTAAAAAGAGCAGTTATCTTTGAATCATTTGTATAAAGAAAGTTTCAGTCAATGTGATCAATCTTATGAAATGTCATAATTTAGTTTACATCAAGCTGCATAAAATACCTGACCTTATTTTATTTCTTAATCATTTGTTTTATTTATATATTTATATGGGTATTGTCAGTTACTAAAGATATATGACTATTTCAGGGATATTATTGCAGGGAGTGCTGAATTTTTCAATAAATGTTTTGAATGAAATGTGTTCTTTGTCATTATTAGTAAACTACTCTGATGATACCTTATCTTCAAAAAGTGTCTGAAAATTTAAAATAACTAAACATTCAACAACCATCTGCTCTCAAGAAAACTGAGGATCAAGGTTCTATGCTGGCATGTGCATTGTTTTTTAATGAACAGTTTCCCCTGCAGATACAGGCTGTGGTCTGCTCATAGTCATCAGACCAGGGATACAGTTCTTCCTTTTATCACTTGTCTATTTATTCCATGCTGATTCGTCAAGCATTAATTAGTTTCATAGAAAACACCATTCAGAGTTATACAATATACAAAATGTGGATTCTGGATAGTAGATATAAAGAAAACATAAACCCTTAGGTCTATAGGTCACATGCGTCATTAACATTCAACACAATATTTTTTTGACATATATTAAACCCAAAACAAAGTTGATCCCATCCCTTCCAACTATTCTGTCAACATCAACAGATTGTCCTCCCTGCAGCCTGCTGTCTGTACATACTTCATCCCCTCTCTCCTGCTCTCTGCTGATGTACAGACTTTCTGTTCAGAAAAGGAAAGCCTGTTTGTTACGCTGGAGAGTTTTGAAGAAAGGGTGACAACCCGTCCGCTGCCCATCTCTCCCTCAGCTACAATTCAGCCGACAAAACAACAGATCCCTATCTCCATGCAGAGTCTGCTCGCCATCATGCCCGGCACCTCCCAGTCGACTGTCATGCAAAGTGCAGCTCAACGGTTTTGTTGATATTCATTATTTTTAGGGCCAAGTTATGGGAAGTTACTAGGAAGAGGTGATCCTCTGACAGGAAAACATGAAATTAACTGGGATTTTAGATACTAATCCTGCACTATTTTTTTGATTTTCTATTAACTCATCTTTTATAAAAAGGTTTATGCAGCTATGTGTGACTTAGGTGTGAAATATTCTTTTATCATAATCAGACTGACAACACAATTACACTGGATTCCAATGAAATAAGTAAAAAAGCTTTCATCCATCTAAAATAGTTGGTAAAACTCTAGAGGCAGCAAGTTAGTTTGATACTAGAGTTTTCATCTGCTGTTTTTGATCTGTTAGATTGAACTGTGTCACTTTTACAACTAAACCCTTTTAGTTTTGTAAATATGGTGATAAGATTCAGATTCCCAGTTTGCATTCACTTTAGAGGGGGGTGATGGAGATAGCATTTCTAAAAACCTGATTCAAAATTTCTCTAAATATTTGAACTGGCTGGATAGAAGGAGGATGGGCTTACAATGACAGGGAGTGTGTGTAAGTTGTGTGTGAGCAGGGGTGGGTGTTAAAGTGGGAGTGGAAATAAAAACCACAATCCTTTTAAAACAAGTTGTCCTATTTGACTTCATTAGATCTCATGTCACTTTATGAGCACTAAGGACAATAATCTGATAAACAGCAGCTGAAGGTATGTGCGTGTGTGTATCTATCCCTCTATTTATCCTATCTATTATTTACCTACTAATTTATCAATGACTTGCTATTTTGATGAAACCTTCTATAATTAATATAATATAATTATTGAGGTAACTCATTAAATCACATTCAGCCACATAATGTGTAATATATAATATTGAGTCAGGTTTAAGGTGTAATATAAAAATATATAATATATATATATTTTCCACCCCTGTTTCAGATCTTTGTATCAGACCAAATGATGGATTTCTGGCCTGAGCATCAGGGACAATCACCACTATATGCCAAATTTGGTACTGTACCTGGGAGAAATTGTACACATAAGTGAGTTTAAGTCTATGATAACAGTTTATTACTAATGAACAACTGCCTTTTTAAAGCTTGTTTGACAAACTTAATACTTCACTGCAGGATTGGCTCAGTTTGTGAGAGAGAGAAGTTGCCTATGAACTTTATTACATTCATTATGTAATCTCTGACATTTACTGACATATTTGAAATATCTGTAGATTACAGATCCACAGTGCTTGTATTATCGTCTCAAGTGCAGACAAGTGCTAAATAAAACGAGATAACTAAGCATGCAGAGCTCATAGGTCTAACCACTTGTTGGAAAGTCTTCAAAAACAGGCAATCATAAAGTGAGCTGTGATGTGGAACTGTCATCTTTGCTGAAATGTTGTATTTGATATGCTTGAATTAATGCACACATTTTATCAACAGCTACCACGACAGACATCAGGCAATCCATTATCCGTTGTACTATGGTGAGCAGCAGGATCAAGGCAGGGAGTCCAGTTACTGGACTGTACCAGGATCAAGAATGGGAGGGGCTCCTCAGGACTACACCAGCTGGACAGATCCAGAGCTATCTGCCACAACTTCTTCCCACTTCCCTTTTATTCTGGACCGTCACACTAAGCAGCATCAGGATCTGGGCGAGTATCAGCCACATGATGCAAGAGACAGAGAGTGGACAGCGGCTCAACGAGCGGCAAGGGAATATGAGAGAGGATTTGTGAGGGAGGGGTGGCAGAGAAGGTGGGACCCCTGTGGTCCTGTTCGCTACAACAGGGACGTGTCTCTTAAAAGGAGTGACAGCAGCTATCGAGAGCTGGAAGCTTGGGCAGCTCGGTACAGCCATTCACTTCCAAGAAGGAGACGTATAGAGGCAGAGTTAAGGGGTGACTCTCAGGGGCTGTTTGAGAGCAGCAGAGCTCCAGAGAGGGACATCAGGAGTGGGACAGATCCTCGGGTTGCAGCACTGCCACAAGTCAGACAATCTGCAAACATCAGAGAATCAGGAGTGTGGGATAGAAGTGGCAGACAGCAAAGTCTGGCCTATTATCCAACACAAGCTCCTGTGCCTGACACAAGCCACATGTTGGACATTAAGGAAAAGACAGGCTACCAAAGGAGGATGTTTAGCCAACCTCCTGGCTATATTGCTCCTCCTCCCTATAACAGCCCACATAAAAGCTCACCTGTACTTCACCACTGTGACACCAGCTGGGAGCAGAATTGTAAAAGACAAACCCACTGGTCACAGCCCACACTCAGAAAGCAGGACGTGTCTGTTGATCTGCAAGATAAGAGGAAGGCAGAGCAAGAAGACTTTACAAAACCAAATAGGAATAAACCTTGTGCAGAGCTGGGTGGACTCAAGCACAGAGAACCAGAACTGAATACTTTACAGGCAGAAAGTCCTATCAGTGTCCAGAATACACACACACAGCAAGAGTGTATGTCGTCTTTGCCACAGCCACAAATGATACCAGCAGTTCAGAATACTGAGATAAATGAGCAAACATCTTCAAAGGTCATTGAAGGAAGGAAGTTCAGATTAAATAAAAAGACAGGTGGGATGACCATATTCTGTCTGGTGTCCCGAAGAGCTGACACAACAGAAACCCCATCGTTGCCACTTTGCACTTCCCAAACAAACATTCAAAGCACAGAACCAGGAGAGGTTTCTAAAGGTCTGAGGGACAGTGGTGACAATGACCAGACACAAAAGCTTGCGGATGAAGTAGACTTCAGAGCAGCAGCACTCACAGAGCAGTCAAACACAACAACCTGCGACATAGGAAATCTTAAAGCCGAACAGGTGGATACACCAACTTGTGTAGAAAGTGAGATGCTTGAAAATAATCCATCAAATGAAACAGAGACAAGTGTCGTTTCTCCTGAAAAAGCAAATTCAAACAATGCAAATTCTACATCTGGGAAGCAAATTGCACAGTCAGTCCAGCCTGTGTCGGTCAAATATCCTTTGTGGAGGCAGCCAAGTTTCACAAACAGGGCAGATACAGAGAGTTCATCCACGGTTTTGAAAGCAAAGAGTGAGGAAGGAGAATCAGATGCTCCACACAATCAAGAAGAATGTGCTACAGTTCATCCCATCAATGTCGAAGACACACAAAGTGAGGACAGTAAGGACCTACTGGTCATTGACACAACATGTGTTGTTGTCAAAATGGAGCTGATTCCATCACCAAAGAAAGAGCATGTTCACTATTTAAGCTCCACAACACACAATGAAGACAGTGCACATGATATTCAATCAAGTACCTGTCCTGAACCAAACAGTCAGCTGAATCAGGATGAAACTCTGAATACAGAAACAAACACCTCGCAGATAAATGAAAGGCCTGAAACTGAACTAGACTCAGATCTTGGTGAGAAAAACGCACCCGAGGGAGGAGGTGACATCGATTTCCCCTGCGTGCCTTCATCTTTAATTTCTGAAAGGGAAACCTTGGAGGAGCGTGCTGAAAGAATCCTTGGTATCCCCCTACACGACTGCATCGATAAGCAATGGCCTGAAGATGCTGCATCGCTCCTTGACCCTTGTGTTGAGAAGCAGGATGTGGAGGCTTTACCTTCTCCAATAGCAAATGGTCACAATGCAGCTAAATCACCCTCAGTGCACACACCAGAGGAGGAGGGGTCACAGAAGCACTTTGAAGTTGGCCAAACTGGGGATGCCATGCATTTAAAAGAGAGTGATGATGCTGAAGATGAGTTGAAAATTCAAATTTTTTCAGGGCCTCAGGAGCAGGTGTCTAATATGTCTGCAGAGAAGGACACAGACAACAAACTGGAAACAGATATCAAATCATCAGAGGTAACAAAAACAACCGAGGACATTCTGCTTGAAACTACCATTGATGAAGGTACAAGTGAGCAGAGCCAGGAAGAAAATCTGCCTGTTGAAAATGATACTGCCTCTCAATATCTATCCCAGTGTTTCAGTCCACCCAAACATATCTCTAATTCTACTTCGCTTTCACTCTCCATCCCTACTGCTCTGCCAAATATCTCACAGTCAAACACAGAAGACGGTCTTGATCCCCAGTTGGCTGCACTTGATACATATGAAAACGTTGATCGTCATCCTGAAACCTCATCCCTTCCTCACACACCACCACAGCAACTACCATCTCCTCTTCCCTCTGGATCAACTGAAGCTTCCCCAAGTGCCACTCCCCATACGCATCATTCTACAAGCCCTCATCCTCCTCTTGATTTATTGTCTCAAACTGCAGATGCAAAGTCTGGCAATAAGGATCAGGATGAGGAGAATGAAACATCACAGCCAATAAACAATGCGATCAGCGATGTCTTTGAGGACCTTGGGGACCAGGAGGTGGATTCACTGGAACAATTTGAATACGAACAACCAGACAATGCTGAGTGTGTAGAAGAAAGTGACACCATTGATGAGCAACCAACAAAAGAAGATGAAAGGGACTGTACAGACCTTGTGGATGTGGATGTCATTTTACAGCAACAACTTGAATGTGTCCAGGCAGAAGAACAAGAAAAAGAAAGTTATGTGACTGAAGAGAAACAACAACAAGAAACCAGTGAGGATCCTGCAGAATATTTGGAAACCTCAGTATCCCAAGGAAATGTGATTGACAGTATAACTCAAGTAGAGGACAACATTTTGCATCCCCAGTTTGATGAAGGCCATGAAGAGGACACTTCCATCATAAGAGAGAGTCATGGGACTGAAGGGCAATCTCAGAAAGAGGCCAATGAAGACACAGGCCTCTCAGCACAGACATTAGAAATATCCAAAGAAAATGCAACTGACATTCAAGCGGAAGTCAAATTCTTACAGCAACAATTTTATTATGACCAAAAAGAACACGCATCTTGTGTTAGGGAGAGTTATGTGACTGAAAAGCAATCACCAATAGATGCTGATGGGGATCCTGCAGGTTTATTGGAACAAGCAACATCCCAAGAAAATGCTTCAGACTCTCAGACTATTGAAATTGAAATTCAGCAGGACATTGAACTAGAGACCAAACCATCTGACTCTCCTTCTCCTTCACCTTCAAACTGTGAGGGAGAAGACTGTGAGGTGTCTCTATCAGACTCTGATCTTCCCTCTCCACCTCATGCATCACCAAAACCAGACACAGAGCCTGTGTCTTCTCTGAAGACAGACTCATCCTGTCTCTCAGCTCCAGATCTCGTCACTGCTGATGTTTGCACCCCAGAAATCGTCCCTCCTCCTCTTCAATTGAGCCCCTGTGAAGAAACCCTTCAGTTTTCATCTTCTACCTCTGAATCAGCCCCGAATGAGAGCACTTCTATTCCTTCTGATGAGGCAGTTGAAGGTGTTTCCCTTGACTTACCTGACAAAGAAGAGCCACAATATCCTAAGTCTTTGTGGGATGCGGTAAATCGCATTAGGAAACATACAGCACCTGACTCTGAAAATGAAGAGGAGGAACTGAGCGAGCAGTGGGATCCAGAGAGCATTGCGGAGGACTTGGGTTCACCAGATGTGGTATTAGATATGAACTTGGAGGTCTTTGATGAAGGAGGGAAAGACAATGTTTTAATAGAGAGTGTTGATGATGAAGAGCAGGATTGTTGTCATGAAGATTCAAACAGACATGCCGAAGACGACACACTGTCCTGCAGCAGTATCAGCAGCTCTGGAGACACTGTTATTGTAGCAGAGGACGATCAGGTTGAGGAAAAGCCACTTGATGCCATGACAGAAAATATAACAGAGACTGGCAGGGAGTTTCCCACAGCTGAAGGAAAGCAATGCTGCTGTGATGAAGTGAAAGATGAGACTGCAGTGAAGGAAGGGGCAGAGGATGAACTAGATATGGGAGACACAAAAGAGTTTTGTGTAAGTGAGGAAAGCACAGCTGAGGTAGGTAATATAACAGCTGAGGTAAAGGAAATTATAGAAATGGAGCAAGAGGAAAATGAGGAGGAGGGTTTAACACCCTTGGAGGCCAGAGCAGTGTCAGATGAAGTCACAGGTTGAGATTGAAGTGTCTGTCTGTAACATAATGAAACAAAAACACACAGCTCCAATATGTTTAACTAGCTATCTAACAGCATTGTACCTTGTTTTTCTTGAAACATGGAGTATTTTTTCAATGTCATTTTTTTAGCTCTTATTTGTTGACTGATTATTTGGTAGTGCATTTACTATTATAGAAATGTAGGAATTTGAGAGCAGGCAAATCTAAAATATTCACAACCAACTCTATTTATCTAAAAAACGATCCCTGTAAAAGTTTGGCTACAGCTTTTCTCAAAATCTAAATGAACATTTATGTACTATTTCTAGAAATGTTTTTTTTCATAATATGCAGTTGTGAAATAATGGAGGTAAATAGAATAAAAGATTTCATAATTTGAAGTGATTTCATGATGTGGTGATATTTCTGGCAAAAATTAAACCATTGTTATGTTTTAAGTTAATAAAACTGGTGTGCATTAAATAATGCTGTGGAAAGTTTATGTGTCAATGAATAAACAAAAAATAGTTTAAATAGAGCATTAAATGCATCATATAAGATCATCATCATCATCCAATAAGACCTTCTGTAAACTGGAAATCACTTCATTTCATATTTATCATATTTTTCAGTCTGCATTTCAGCAACCCAGTTTTCCTGGATACAAATATAAAGGACAAGTTACTGTATAAGTTACTTTATTTGTGGTCTGTCCTGTCAAAATATTGTGAAAAATTGTGTTAAGTGGCAGAATGAATCATGTTAAATGATTATTATTATTAGTCTTACCTAATTTTTCATTTCTATAATAATTTGGACACTACAGTCAACACAAGCATTAAAATCTTATCTCTGGAGCAACTCAGATCAGATTCTGAATCAGAGTCTGAAAGTATGTTACCAACAGAATGGACATAAGCACTTTGAAATTTGTGCCATGCAGTAGAAACACATGCAGAATATCAGAACTAGGTTTCACGATTTCACAGCAAAATGCCCGTTGTCACCTTGCTGTCAGGATAATATGTAATATTTCAGTGGCACTAAGTTATGATTTAGATGACTTATGGTTAAACTTCTATAAACTCATGTTGAAGCTGTTTGAATGTATGTATTTTGAATTGATTGAAGACACAACAGATGCTGAAAACTTACAAAATTTATATATAAAAAGGAAATTTCAAGAGAAGGTTCACATGAGACAGCAAGTTCATTTTTCACACTGTAAAATAAATGATACCAAATCTACTTCCTGGCCTAACATCGGCAGTTCTACATGAGGATATTCCAGCTGAGTATGATGCTTTACTTAGGACTTGACAATCAGATTGTGGACAGCAGCACACTCTAGTGGAGTGAAATTTAGAGTTTGGTTTTACTAAACTGAAGAAAGCTAAATTTACACTTGATGCTAAGAAGAAAGAAACACTAAATGTCATAATACAATGGGATGGCAGTTGGTTTTGGTAGTGTTTAACAAGAATAAGGCAGGTCACTGTCCTGCTACTGCAGCCATATTCTTCTCTTTATGTTTATTTGTTTAGTGTAATGATATTTTTCTTCTCTGGGACAGAGAAGATCATGAGAAGCTACAAAAATCAAAAAAAGAGTTTGAATTCATAATTTCACACAAAACTGCAGATGGAGGTTTTTCTGTATTTAGGATTTCTTTTATTATTTAATTTTCTTCTTTTGACTTTAGTAGAAAATGTGTGATCAGTCCTGATGGATGAAACAGATTGGTTGTTTGAGCAGTGTAATGTTACAACATTTGTTTGCAATGAAGGAAGTTTCTCATTTGTGCCTCATTGGAACAAATTCCACTTAAATCTGAAATCAACTTCATTTCTTGTCTTTTATAATGTATCTTTTAAACAGAACTGGCATCAGTTATTCTTGTGATCATGGATTGATATAAATATTGGTGAGAATTAAAAACTCTCTACTAAAACTAAGGCTGAAAGCATAATGACACCTGTGTTATCAGTAACTAGTGACATCAGAGCACCTCTGCGAAGCTTGAGACTTTTTCAATGTGCATGAATATGGACCTAAGGACTGAATTTCAAAATATATCTTATATCCTGCATCTACTTTGAAGTCTGAGTTTGTTTTTGCAGTTTCACAGTTTCAGTTTTATCTGGTGAGGACAAAACAAGAGCCTTTGTATGAAAAACAGGAAATTGAAAAGTGTAATAACTTAAAAAGTGATGTCAGGACCTTAAGTTCTCCATGGTCACAGGAATAACACTTTTTGTTTTGTTTGTGGATTTTCTATTCTATAGATTTTAAGGATTTGTGTACATCTTGAACCACTGCCATGGCATTAACCGGTGATAAGTGACAACTGTAAAATGTTACAGCACCCAGTGTCTCCATTTCAAGGGAGACGGCAGCCATGGCGAGGTGATATCAAAGTTCATCATGGGGCATTTTCAGAGCGTGGTCACAGAGGTCTGCAGAGCACACAAGACAAGAAATACTTCATTCAAACAGACACTGCACTAGTAACACATAACTGAAGTGTGCAATATATTAGAATATCAACTTTTTAATTGATTAACAAATAAGATGAGCTGGAAACGTACCTGTCCTCTTGCTGCAGAGCTTGTCTTTAACATTATCATTCTCATGAGCGAAGAATTCAATGATTTCATCTTCATGCTGCTCAACGATTGTTTCACACTGGAGAAATTAGTCAAAATAAATTGTTAGTCTCAAAAAGTCTCAAAAAACAATCATTCAAGACCATTAAAACCCAGCCATCTGTAGCTAATTCATTAATCAATTCTCTCAGCACAATCGTAATTTCTTGAAAAAAAGAAAACTGTACTCACTGCAAATTTTAAACTGGATGTAACTCTTGAATCCAGTGTTGCCTCTGACAGGTCCATGGCCTCACCGCTCCGAGATTTGATCCTAACATAGGACTTCCTGTTTGTTGAAGAATCTGTGCGTTCGCCATAGTCCTCCATCCGCTCACACACAATCTCCATCAGCTCCAGGAGGTTTCCCTCTGAGCGAGCGAGAGGAACCTGGTGGCATCAAAGGGTTGTGAGGGCATGAGATTTCTCTCCATGTCAACACAGAGAGAATTTTATTGTTTATTTCTATATAAATTTTATTATATTTTATATAATTTTATTTTATTATAATACTTTGTGTACGGCACCATGTTTTTACAATAACCTGAACTCATTTGAGTTATGTCTTGATAAAATTCCATATATTGTGCAAAGAAAGTGCGTGTGTCATTGTGACGTAATACATATGATCTACATTTCACTTATAAATGTTAACTTGAATAAACTTAAAAGACCTTAAAAATGTTCTTATCACCTCAAACTCAGCCAACATGTTAGTGACACATTCTAGTCACTTGCAGAAAATATATTTTATGCCTAATTCATGTCATGCTGATCCTGATTTAAGGGCTTTATTTTTTCAGTAAAACATCCATCTCTAAGTGCAACTTTTTGTTGGACAACTAAAAAAGGAGTTTATTGTAAAAGAAAAGAGTTGTTTTTAGGGAGAGGGAACATTTCTGTGGCAGACTGTATCTGTATAGGATGGAAGACGAGATTAAGTTCTTTGTTTTAAATGTAATGTTATTCATAGGAATTATCCCTGCAACAGTGCTTTTAGGTGGCTGGGGAACCTGCATGTGCAAGTTTTTCATTATTAGCACCACTATAAAAACCTGGATTACACAACTGATACAACAATAATGAACTTTTTCAACACCTCATATTACTGAGGATTTTTTTTCCTACTAAACCTTTTTAAATGTTTTAAGTTTCCCAGTGCATCAGCTGAAAGTTGAGGTTCACAAACAGCTACAAATCTTTGTCTAAATTAAATACAGTATATGAGGACACACATATTCAAACATTATTACTCTAAATTCAAGGTTAATGACTGTGCACAGTGTCCAAAGTTTGTGTGATGTAAAGTACATGTGAAACTTCATTGTGTACAGATGTGGTGTGACACATTACTACGTGGCTGTGCTGCTGCAGCCTCACCTCTCTGATGGACTGGCTGCCGTCCGGGTTGATCCTGAAGGATCCAGTCTGGATCATCTTCTTGGGATCTATCTGGGAGATGGCCCACTCCATCTCATCTACCAGAGCCCTGCAGGCTGAGGGGGGGAGGAGGAGGAGGAGGAGGAGGACACCCTGAGGTTAGGGCTTTACTCTGCGCGTGCACCGATCAGAGCAGGAGACCTACTCACCTCCACATCTGATGTCCTGTCCCTGTCTGGCCGCCTGGCTGAGGCTCAGGAGGAGGCACAGAGTCGATGCGAGCAGGAGAGTCGCTTCCCTCATTTTGCACCTAAACACGGATTTCAGCATCACTGACACATCAACCAGCGGAAACAGACCGTGCGCGTGGCTCCGTGAAGTCGGTTCAAACCCTCAGAGCCACCGGCGGCTGCAGCAGCAGCGTCCCCGACAGACACGGAGGGGCACACGGGCAGAGACGCGGCTCGGGGTCGGTCGTCTTACCTGCGGCTGTGGCGGCGTCTCGGGAGAAAAACCTTCACGGTGTTTCACGACGTCCCATCGCGGTCGGTGAAATGTGGTGACGTAGGCACCGGAGCTGCCGGACAGGAAGGAGTCGAGCTCGAGACGGCGCCCCCACGTGACCGGGAGGACGACCCCCGCGGCTCTGTGGCACGTGGGCGTTTATGCGTCCATCGAGGTAGAAAATACAAACTGAAGAGGACATGAGAAGTGATGTGCAGAGGAATCAGTGCAGGATTCAAGGACAGTAGTTGAAGAAAACAGACTCAATACAACATTTACTACGACTAAGTTACTAACCTCTTGGACCTCTGGGGCAAAGGCCCCTATTGGCCCCACAGTCCATGTCAGTGTCATTATTTCCCCAGGAACCATCCAGAGATGATTTTTTATTTATTTTTTTTTTTTTTACAATTAAACCTTTAAGTTATTTTATTTTTAAGACTATTTTTGTAGGTTTTTTGTCTTTACAGAGACAGAACATAGGGAGACAAATTGGGATGGTGGTTCTCAGCCAGAGGTGAAATCATGGATGTTGTGGTTTCTGCAGTATTCACTTTAACCATTACACCACAACAATTACTGTTGTTTTCTTCTGGCATAAATGCTTAAATAAATGCTTCTCAAATGTAATTGTTGGTTTCCTAGTTTTCAACTATAGTAATATTCTGGATTTCTAATTGTTGAGTGGATAAGAAAGTAGATAGAAGAAAATAAGAAAAGGAATTTAGATATGTTTACTTGACATTTTATACACTGACCAATAGAGTGATTATTAAAAATAGATGTATTTTTAGATGTATTGATAAGGGCTTGCCTCAGTAAGAAGGCTCTGGGTTCAAACCTCGGTCCTAAGGTCTTTCTATGTGGTGTTTGCATGTTCTCCCTGTGCCTGCGTGGGTTCCCCTCACGTACTTCAGCTTCCTCCCAGGTATGAGTGTGAGCATGATGGGTTGTATGTCTCTATATGTCAGCCCTGAAATAGCCTGGTGACCTGACATGGGGCCCTCACTCCATGCCAGCTAGGATTGGCTCCAACCCCCCACGACCCTGCACAGATAAGCAGTGTAGATAATGATAGATGTATTGATAATAAAAATGTATTGTTTTGTTCTTTGATGGAATAATATAACCATGTCTGAAGTTTCCTGTGTGTTAATCACTTACTAAGTCTAGACCCTGGGTCACAATTTACATTTATAGTTTTTAAACCAGACTTTCTTTGAGAAGTTGTGCTTCCAGGATTAGGTTATTAAAAGTGTCAGAGTAAAACATGACAGTGTCTTACTGTGTGTGTAAAACCAGAAACCTGAGAAACAAGAAAAAAAATTCAAACATAAAATGAAAACCACCCTTTAATAAAAGTAATAACATCAAATCAGACTTACAATACAGACAGTTTCCTTTGGCCACAGAAACATAAAATGGTTTCTCTGACAATCCCAACATATTCTCAAATTCAGATAGTATTCTGCATATACTAATACTTTAAGATGTGATACATGATGCAGTAATCAAATAAAAACATCATTAAAAACACAGGAATGACTGAGGTCATTCCTGTGTTTTTAATGATTCCACTTAGATATGTATATATATGACGTACATCTAATGTACACTTTTCAACCACATACATGTTTCCAGTAGGGGATATTCTTACTCACTGTGGCAACAGAGAACAACACAAAATCATTTGCTAGTTGCTCAGCATTGCTTTTCTCCTGTGACCCCATCAATGATTCCCCAAAATTTTAAATTTCAAAATCTTAAAGCTTACAATGCCAACTTTTATGCCCTAACTTACACCTTGGCCCATTTCTTGTCATTAAGTGCTGGTACATTTGTTTAACATGTTTTTTGCAGGAGTGAAATTACAAACAAGGTCTTCTGAACAAATGAAATGTCATTTCAATCGCAAAAGTCTGAGTAGAAATTTGTGGCAAATTCAGAGTTCAATAGTGCATTTCCAATGGAATAAAAGAAGATGGCAAATGAAGAACTCATTGGCTAAGAGAAAAATAATTCAAATAATATATCATTTTTTAAAAAAAAGTAGACAAACCTACACAGAGATTTCTTATATTTTCTCATCTTTAAGGAGTTTGCATTACTGGTAATGTTATTACCAATCTCTCTGTACACACGACGCCCAAACAAATATTCTTAAAATTGCTGTCAAAAGATTATCTGGAGTGAACTACAGTTGTGTTGTTTCACATACAACAATTAGAATTTCTTGTATTAGTTTGTACTTGTCTTTGACTGAATAGGTGCTAGATATGTGATAAATGAGGCACAGTGGTGAGGCAGGAGGCACTATGGTGTCTCCACAGTAGCTAGGAGACACGTTTTTATTAAACAGCCCAATCCATCATACCTCTGAGGTGTTGTACGACGGATCCAGCTGTTGTTTGGTGTTATTATTTTATATCATTTCCTCTCTCCTTGTCTAGTGTCTTCTCTGGACAGTTTTTACCTTTTATTTTCTGTAACGCTCTTTTTGAAAGGTGCTATACTAACCAAGTTAATGTTAAGTGCACAAGAAAATATGCAAGTATCAAAGTGTAACAATTAGAGGCATTTGTCGTACCACCACTCGGCTGCCAAGCTCATAAGTGTTTTGCAGATTTCAAACAGTCAAACTTGCTCATGTTTTGGACGATGACAAACTCCTGTGACACTCTGTCCTGACGCACCAGAGTTGAGGAGCCCTGAGGTACAATGAGCCTGTCGTATGTTTCAACTCACGGTGCAACACCTCAGATCACTTCTCATATTCACCATGTATCCTTCCTCACCTGTGTGCGCAAAAGTACGAACTGAAATCGAAGTGCACTGTTGCACCCATCACACCTCTGCGCAATTTGGCTTTATTGAAAAAATTAAAATAATAAAGTCCAGCTGCTGCTTTAATGCAACAAAATGCTGAAACAAATGAAATCACTTAAACTACATACGAGCTAAATTGGATTTACAAGAATGATAAACTACATATAAATAAAAAATCCTAAAACAAACTGACCTAAGCTTAGCTGAAAAGGAAATTAGGGGAATTTAAGAAATAAAAATGAAATAAAGTCATAACTTGCCAACAAACCAGTCATAAAGCTCTGGTAAATCAGAAAATTCAATGTATTGAATGGGAATGTTTACATGTGTTGAAAACATACACATGTATTGTCATATAGCTTAATGTTTGTGCCTGTTGCCACAGTGTCTTTTTAGACAATGACAGTGGAGAAATGAGAAATTCTTATATCCTTCATATCGTAGCTTTAGGTAATTATTTATTCACACGTTCATTTACAATTAACCTAGATTTTTATGACCAGTTTGAAAGACAAAAGAATACAAAGGTATATCGAGATCTCCAAGAGAAAATATTTTGGAAAATACTTTGCATAACTGTAACACAAAGAGAGTGACATAAAACTGTCATTCTCTTACATTACAATAAAAGCACAATGTGACTAATCACATATAAATACCTTGTATATTTTGAAAATGCCTTTTTCAATATATTAATTAGAACTATTTATTAGTCTAATATTAACATCTAGATGAATTACAGGTTTTGTGTGATTATAAATTAGAATAAAGGGCTGCTGCTTGTCATCCTTGCCACCAAAGACAGTAAAACTATTAAACATGCTGCAGCTTTGGTGTTTCCTTTTGTTTTCGCTCTGTGAAGATTTGTGCCAGTAGAAAAATCTTTGTTTTTATATCATGTCAGGTAAACCAGAACAAAGCATAAGGTACAGGCATGTCTCATGTCCAGCCTGGTGGCTTTTAGTCGTCTACAGCATCTTCAGTGCCACATCAGTTTAAAACTGCCTATTGTGTATCTGAACATATGACTGTGGCAACTCCATGTTTTGGAGAAGTCTGTTTATTTTGGTGCCAATGCTTATTAAAAGTGATTTTTTCATCACAGCAGTCTAAAGTATTGGGGTCACTAACTTGTTGTGGTTCAGTCATTTAATATTGTCACTGATTTGTGGAGGCCAATGGGGACAAACATCATGAAGACGCTGAGGGGAAACTGATCAAAAATATCATCCAGATTACGGTGTTTTAGACATGCCTCATTTTGTAGTCCAGATATTTAACCATTATTTGCATAAACATTATTTGTCAACTGAGGTTGCTGAGACACTTGTGATGCAAAGCATCCATTGCTGGATTGAAGACAGGATTAGACATCTGTGGGCGTGGGACAAGGACACTTTAAAATGTGTTAGGCACCGAGGGGTGAAGACGAACTGGCACTGACCAAGCTTCAGTGGTCCCACGCTTCAGTCTATCAGCGTCCTTCAGTCACCGCAGTTCAACATCCACTCGCAATGTGTCGTCCTATCTCTCAACCACAGAGTCCGTATCCATGTCGTTCAATAAGTAAATGTCTGTGTGACGCGACAATCCCATCTGTATCTGAAAGAGAGAGAAAAGAGAGATGGACTTATTATCAATGATGTATACTATTGTAGACAGCTAGTAATTACACAAATCACCTAGGCATTATCTTCTCATTCACAAGGACAACTTCAATTAGACAAGAAAAATATTTGATTCTGCCGCAATTTGTTTGGCTCACAACTGAATCTGAGTTTTCATGAATGAATCAAGGAGGAAACTCATTGAAGAAAAATAAAATTTTGCAAAATTTCATACTGTAACAAAAACACACAAAACTACCTGCTAAGTACACACATTGTGCTTCCTGTAAGCTGTGAAGTCGTCTGCATTACTGCAGCTCATTTTAAACCAACTCTACATTTGGCTTTGTTCTTTTATTTTAGAAAATTAGGGTGTTAGTGGTTTACTGTGCTGTATCTCAGATATATTAGGAGGAAAACATAATCAATGCACTGTTTTGATCAGAGGTACATGAGGTCCAATCACTTCACAATTTGAATTTGATTTTTTATCATTATAAATGAATTAAGAGTGCTCACCTTGGGTCAAAGTGCCACTTTCCAAATTCAAATTTCCTCATTTAATCCTGTAAAAGAGCATTTGCACTACATACAATGCTATGGGCTTCCATCTACCCTGATCAAATGAAGGTGGAAATATGACATCCAGGTGGGGAATATATAGTTTCATCTTTTGAGCAGTACATGGAAAACCCTTAAAGTTGCTCACTTCTTTTATTCTCACAGGTCAACTTAACAATTAATGATAATATTGCACTTAATTTAGCAGGTTGCACAGTGAGTTATCAGGTTGAGTACATTATTCAGGAAAAAGAAAATGTGACAAATCAGGAGTTGTAGGTGTTTTTCCTAAAATTGTTATTATGAGAAAACCTCCATTAAATGTTAATTTTAGTTTTTTTCATTATGTATACTACCAAAGACAGTGATCATGAGTCTTTCTTCAGAAATTCAAATTCAGACAGAAGACGCCAACAAATGTCCATATATCCATTATTTCCCATTTATTTTGGACACATGGTGTTTTAATCTAGTAATAAAAAGACAGACATTTGTTCATTCAATTTAAATGAGCAGAGATTAGTTATAAATGAGAAGACACAGTCTAGTAATGTGTTATTTCAGTGCACAGTGCGACACTGACGTTTTCTTTGTAACAGTTTAAATGTGCATTTTCCATTTTTCGTTGTCTGAGAGTTATTCATATTATTCATGTGACAATGTATGGATTCATCAACTCACAACAGCCTGGAAATATTTAGTTACATTTTTACCACCTGTATGAAAATCTGAAAAACAAAACCTTTGATAAACTTCATGAAAACATTTGAAAACTCTGAATCACCTGTAACTGTACCTGGTCTGTCAAACTAAAATTAAATTTCAAGGTGACAGTCAGTTCTGAATGAACCTGAGAACTTAACTATTTTTACTGGGGCCAGACAAATGGCTCCCAGTCTATTCTCCCTGCAACACTCAGCCAGCTGGGCTTCATTAACCGTAGTTGCATTACCTTAAAACTATTTATTTACCCTGTTAGTGTATGAACTATATGCTCCATATAGTATATGTTATATGTTAATGCTCTGGTTAATATATGGATCTTATTTTCAATATTGCTCAAGTAGGGGCTTAAGTGCAACATATACCATCTCAAAGTTTGCCTTCACTGTTTTTTCTTAATGTCTTTAAAGAATGTGCAGTGTTGATAGCATGTTAGTACTAAATCAACCCCATTAAATAACAAGGTCATGTCAGACATGTAAAACAGGTCATTTAGTGTTTCTAAGGGAAAATGATTTCTGATGTGCGCTTGATCACCACGTCCAACTTTGTTCAAGATTTGAACACGTTGGCTATGGAAACAACTGGACACTATTTCCACAGGTGCTGCCAACTCATCCTGTGTTTAGCCATGTTACACTGATAACAGGTTGTGTGAGGACAGAACAGGTGTTGACTTTAGTCTAATTTTTAAGCTACTGGAGTCTGACAGCCAATATCAAAATGGAATTATAAATAGTCAAGAAGAAAGAAAAAAAACACACCATTGTGGTAGGTGGTGGTAAATAACTGAATAACTCATTTGAACACAGATGCAGTGCATCTGACCTGAAATAATTTTATTGTGAGGTGTAGTATTTTTAGACTTTCATTCACAAAATGACTTCTGAGGGTCTAAGCTGAGAGGGTGTTGTGTGCTGTACAGACTGTAAAGCCCTCAGAGCTAGACCCGTGATTATGGATTACATAAATAACCATGGCTTTCGTTGAACTTGTTTTGATTTCTTTGTCGTGATAATTACAACAATTCTGACAACATTATTTTTTAGGAACATAAAAGCTTCATTTTTCTCTGCAAAGCAGTATAAATATGTTGCAGTGATTTTCTTTCAGAAAGTCTAACAGTGTGCGCACACACACACACACACACACACACGCACGCACGCACACACACGCGCACGCACGCACACACACACACACACACACACACACACACACACACACACACACACACACACACACACACACACACACACACACACACACACACACTTCTCCAGAAACAAATAATGCTGAATAAAAATGTGGTAAAGAGTTATTCTACAATAACAAAACAAATACATATATATATATTTTCATCCAACACCTAAGCTCCAGCTCTGGTGCCCTTTAAAAAAAAAAAAAAAAAAAAAAGTTGATGCTCAATTTCCTTCACACTCATTTTCAGTTGACTGATGAGCTGCTGGTATCCTGATTATTTAGGCACTAAAAGAGGGTCTGAGGATAGGGATGCAACCATATAAAGCTACACTTGTTTGAACAGATCTGTTTAGTTCTGGTTGCATATTTCATTCACAGACTTGGTTGTATAGAGAACATGTCCACTCTGGACTTGGGTACAACAAAGACAAGTGGGGCCCCACATGAGGAAGTGATAAATGAGGTATATGCAATACTTCGGCATGATAGTGAAACTTGTAGCCTAAGCTGCTTTCACATGTCAAACACGGATCAGCTCACAATATCATAACCTTCCACATTATCGGGGCTGGATATCATTTGGAGATTTTTAGGTCACAGAATGAAATGAAGAAAACTTTCCCATGTAACAATTAAGTTTTTTAAGGAATTGCTATAAAGAGGCAGAGAGACGATAAAACAACATAGTAGAGGATGTTGAGGTAGACTAAGTGGAAATTGCAGTACAATGAACAGCTCCTCCAGCACTGGGTTTGTCTGCTTGAACATATGACAATGTAACCTCAACAGCAAACATGGAATCTTTTATACAGAATAAAATATTTATAGTTGAAATTTATTTTTACTAACTTTACTTATTTTACTAATTACTTTATTTTACTGTGATAATTTTGCTACTTTTTAAAATATTTTTTAAAATTTATTATTGTGGTTATTACATGTTACCTCTGTTATGCCCTGGTCCTCCCACAGTCAAGAGTATGGCCCCAAACAGAAAGCACTAAGTTTTCATGTTAGCTCTAATCTAATCACTCATCAGAGACTGCTGGAAACACAAGCTGAGCTACAATACATATTTGAATACAGATGATTAGTTGAATTATCAATAGAATAATGTGTTGTATTAATCACCTATGTCACACAGTGTCAGTTTACAAGCAAAGGTTAATAATGTTGTTGCCTTTGGGGATTGTAACAACTGATTTGTCAAATGATGTATGTATATGTCCCAGGAGGTAGACTGAACGATATCTAATATACTGTGCTGGTGTCATATTAATATGATCGATTGTTTGCCTAAAAAGCACCAAATCTTGATACCCAGCCCTGCACAAAATAAACATATGACATGAGCAGAAAATGTGCTTTCAAGATCCTATTTGATCTTGACAAGTCCTGGTTGTGTATAGGGCACAAAGTCTCCAAGAGGAAAGAGGAATGCTGGTGGTTACTGTCCTGTTCAGCTCTAGGAGTCGTACTCTGACTGTTCCTCTATCAACACAGCAGGTCGCTTTCTTACCCTGCTGCCAAAGTCCAAGCAGGAAACCCCCAAGGCAATCAGACAGTGCCATGCCTGCAGACGACAAGAAAGGAGAGAGAAGTCGAAACAAATAAGGGTTTGATAACAATTTTATATATGTAGGTTTTATCTTCACTTAAAGAATAGTGAAACTTTGTGAAAATTAATTAACAATCAATAATATGTCCAAGGACACTTCAAGGAGCTGGGGATCAAACCACTGACCTTCTGATTAATGCATGGGCCGCTTTACCTTCTGGACCACGCCTCTTAACTTTTTATAGCTTTTTCTACAGCCATTCCTTATACTGTACATTGATCAATTTTATTAGAAAGCTACATTTGCACCTTTCATGTGGGATCCTTGTTCAGTATAAAATACAGTATATTGATGAGCTATAGGGCCAGATACTTGTGATGTAATTGTAATTTTTGCTTGTGTTCACACACTCAATGTGCACCATGTGTTTCTGCCATTAGAAATTCAACAATGAAGTTTAGACATATTTACAGACATTGAAAAACAAGTAAAACTTAAATAATGTACTTAAACAAGGCAAAAAGCAAAATAGGTAGACAGCACTACAGTAGATAATGTATTATAACCACATTTATGTGTAGCAAGATATTAAAGTACATTAAATAAGGTTTAAACCTAGTCAAAAAGTTTATACTTTGTCACAAATGCAATGTCTGCATTAAACACGGTCACATACAGTCACATTCAAAAGCCAAAAGGTGTCTGATAAGCAATTTTAAAGTATGTAAAGTAAATGTAACTCACCAGGTAGCCTACAAAGCACAGATAGGCTATTGAGAGGAGAGCAGCAAGGACGTAGAGCAGCACACTGTTCAGTGACGTCACATAAACCACCACAAAGTACATGTTGATTGCACAAACCATCAAGATGACTATGCCTCCGGAAATCTTCCACACCCTAAAAATCATTTAGGTGGTTTATTTAAACATTGCGAAATAATGTTTTTCCTCAAATGAACAAAATCCTGAAAATACTCTATTTTCTAATAACTGTAATGATGTTGTGAAGATTTATCAAAGAAACATTTCCTTGCGTCATAGTCATTCCTGTAACACACGAGTAGCGCCTGAGTTTGCGTAATACAACTTTGGCTTGTCTATAACCAAAGTGGCTGCCTTGCATTATTTTTTATAAATAGTGTCCAACTAAATTATCTTTCAGTATCTGTAAAGTTCTTGGTTATATAACAGACTTATCTGTGACAGTCACTCAGTTTACCCTGAGTGGACAAGTTCACTTGATTAGTCAATAAATAACTAAACCCAGACCTCAACCACAACAAACCCATCTGGTTTGTTTTGAGTGGTCCTAATCCTAAAACACATATGTGGCTGACAAGAACAAAGTATTGTCCTATGGTGGACTTAAGTCTGCCAATCATCTTTCTGTTTGACAGGTCAAGGCATACAACAATGAAATACAGTTTGTGTGTGTGTGTGTGTGTGTGTGTGTGTGTGTGTGTGTGTGTGTGTGTGTGTGTGT
>CM076649.1:11273063-11336377 GCA_038496675.1 Rachycentron canadum | reverse complement strand
GAGAGAGAGAGAGAGAGAGAGAGAGAGAGAGAGAGAGAGAGAGAGAGAGGAAATGAAAGGTTAAAAAATGTATTTCACTCACAATCCGTTTGCAAAGTCGTTCATGATGGACGTCAGACTGGTGAAGGTCAGAATTGGGATCAAAGCAAATGGAAGCTGTTGGGTGGAAAGAAAAGTCGCACTGAATATTTTACAGGATTATGTACCACACAATAGGAACAATAAAAGAAGGATCAGTGTCAAGAACTGGAGATTGTGTAAGAGTAGGCTAATGTTAAAGAATTCTTTTACACAACTGATTTTGAGGGCTTTTCTGATGACTGGACCTCACCTGCATGCTTTGAAGCACATTCAGGAAGTCGTTCATGCCCGTCAGATGCTGCACGTCCTGAAAAATGGCTACCAGCAGGGTAGGTGTGATGGCGATGGAGCGGGTCAGCAGCACCCGTGCGAAACGAGACCACCGTAGGTTCAGGAAACCCTTGGCAAATAGGAACGAACAGCAAAAAATGAGTGCACACGTTCAGATACATCTTTGTTTTGTTTTGTTTTTTTAACCCATTTTTATCTGCTGCAACATGCTTGACTATAAAACAAAAAGCAATGAAGCTACAGCTCCAACAGATATTCATACCTCCATGACAAACTGCCCAGAGTAGGTGCCTGTCATAGTCGAGCTCTGTCCAGCTGCCAGGATCCCTATGGCCCAGATGTAGAGAGCTGCGGGGCCAAAGAAACAGCCTAGGACCACTCCCTGAACAAACAGATCAGGTATTTGGTAAAATGTTAATTAACAGATAAGAAGATGATTATAAAATATATATATAAAATACATTTGGGGTGAGTTCTTAAAGGCCCAGGTCACCTACACAGGTGTTTTCAGTTGATCATCCTGATAAAACTGCTCAAACCTGTTCAGTTCTGTTGCATCTTTTACTGCAGGATAATGTACATATTTATCACTGCACATCTTTTTTGTCATAGCAGGAATTACACAGCTGGAACAAATAATATCAATATTGAATGTGTGGGCTGACATTTAAATGCTGGTTAACAAGCTGCTTATTCAGCAGTTACTGCTCTAGTGTATGTACACATGATGTGTCCCAATTCCATGCTACATATTTATAGTACATAGTAAGTATTATACACTTTATTGTCACCATAACTTGCTTCTGCAGTTAGCACACAATAAAATTAATACAAAATAATTTATTTTTGTTTGTTGGGAAGTAATACATAATTCAGGTATAAACTTTCTCATCAAAGATCAGGCTTTTTTAGCCCTAATTCTGTCACATCATCACACTACTAACCATGTCCTGGTCTGAAAGTGAGGTCTGATTATCATTTTTTTCCCTCTTTGTATAATTTATATGAGCTGTACTAAGAGCTGGAGTCCTGTCCCTAAAGCAGTCTTGTTCAGTTAATAATGCACGCTGTCTATCAGTGGGGATTTAATGTAATGAAGACATACCCCTTTGTAGATGTCCACCTCAAGTGTGCCATTGTTGAGAGGGAAGAGATCTGTGTGAGGACTGCCAGTTGCATTGCACTCTTTATTCTACAACCAGGACAAAAGACATATAGTAAACAAGGATTTGATATGCACTGTGTTTTAACTGTACACAAAAACAATTATTTTACTGCATTTCAAAATGACCAAACAAAAGCTTCTGTACTTTGTAAAGGCCAAGAAATTTCAGTGTGTACCCACCACATCCATATTGGTTTTATTGTAGAAGGCCTGAGCAAACACTGCCACGACAAAGACGTTGATGAGAAAAGAGATAAAGAGAGCGATAGCTGACTCGATGAAGAAGTACTTGTTAGCCTCTTTTACTTCCTTCTTATCCCTGCGATCAACTTCCCGAGACTGGAAAATGAGGAAATAAACATTCAATAAACAAATCTAATCTAATATCTTGACTTGTTGATTTTTTTGGGTTTGAGCCTTAACGTAATCTGCAGGTGACAACAAGTATGCTTCTTACCTTAACCAGTGCTGAGTGCAGGTAGATGTTGTGGGGCATGATGACAGCGCCTACGATTCCCACTGCCTGCTCCAGTTGAACAGGCCCACAGTCTGCACAGTAGGGTACAAACATTCCCTTCAGCAGCTCCCCTTGGTTTGGCTTTACCAGCACATACTAAAGACAGTTGACAACAAATCAAACATGTCAGGGTGCTATGAATGTTTCTGTAAAAACAAAAAATGTAAATATGTTTTAAACATGAAGGAACCATACCTCGTAACCAAAGCTAATAGCCATTACTGTAATGAGAAAACCAAAAAACGCTTCAAGTTTCCTCAGGCCTACCAAGAGATAGAAACAATATCAAGACAGCTGAACAAGCAATGACTGGTAGCTAGTGGTTGTTTAGCTATAAAAGAAAATCATATACCATATTTGTCTAGAAAGAGAAACACAAATGTGTCTGTGATGGTGATGAGGACTCCTGCCCACAGTGGGATCCTGGAGGAGAAATAGTCACGTTAGTTTCTCACTGTTACAGAGAAAAAAAAAAAAAAAAGTAACGCAATCACCTTCCATGGACAAATAGTAAAAATATTACCTCCCCACAGAAAGGAGGTTAAGAGCTATGGCACAGCCGATGACCTCCTGCATATCTGAGCCAATAATAGCCAGTTCAACCATCAGCCAAAGGATGATCCGAGGAACCTGAACAGAATAATCAATATAATTTTATTCATCAGAGCTAGGCAGCAATATTTATAAAGAAATTAAAAATATTGATGAATACAAATGCACTCCTGGCCAAAATAAAAAGGTAATGTACAACAAGGAAGATGAAGTTAAATGTGTAATGAGAGTTGCGAACGCTTACAGTGGGATACTGGCGGTTGCAGACTTCAGCCAGGTGCATCCCTGTGACGACCCCGAGACGTGCAGCTAACCTCTGCAACAGCAGCCCAATGATGGTGGCAAAGAGGAGCACCCAAAGGAGCTGAGAAAGAAAGACAAAGTCAGCACTGACAGGGATAATGATGGCATTTGTGCTTCGTTTGAAAAAAGAAAAAAAAAAAGACTAAACTAATAAACCATTTGCCTTCAAAGTAAAATATTTTTAGAAAAAAAAAGGGGAGCCATGACAGTGGTCGTGTTTGTACGTCACCTTAAATCCAGCTTTAGCTCCAGACTGCAGGTCAGACTCGATGTTCCCTGGATCCAGGTAAGCAATGCTCATCAAAAACCCTGGTCCAGTGAAAGCCCAGAGTTTACGAAAACTGAAAACCTGCAAAGAAAGACAACAAAAATTTTTCTTACCATTGTTGTAATTTCAATAATATTTATATATCCAATTAAGATACTGTATATTTATAAGTATATTTATCTAACAAATTCCAATTTCACTTTTCACCTTTCACTTTACTGCTTATAAAACATTAAACAGCTGTCATCAGTACCTGGTTGACACCTTCAGGAATGGGCACCTTGTCTTCAAAGTACGTGGAGAAGGGTTCTTCCTGGGCCTCAGGTGAGGCAGGAGGAGAGATGGAGCTGTATTGGTTCGTCTGGACTCCATTCTCCTGAGGGGAGTCCTCTAACAAAACCAATATTACCATGTGTTAATACAAAACACATATCTTTCCACCAGCTGATTACATGCATCACTTTTTAAACCTGGACATGCAATTGGCCAAACAATACTGATTGAATGATCTTGTTGCAATATGTCGCCTGCATAAGTGAAGCACAAACGTGAAGAAGCTGGATGCAGAACAACTTGCTTGCGCATGAAACACTGATTTCATCTTGGTAATAAAGACTAATCTGTAAAGATTTGTGTGGACAGAGACCTGAACCTTTGCAACATTTGTCTTCAAAACCAAACACAGTCTAACTATTCACTATTTATGTTTAATGCATTTATAGTGACTTTAAAATTCACACAACAAACTCAATGTGGGTCATTGTCAAACTGGATTTTATTTATTTTTTAAAAACACAAATTAGCCTTAGGATAGTAGGTTTAAGCAGAAATAGATGAACTGCTCTGTGAAACTAAAACAACCCATAATAGACATTTCCAGCTTTGTTAGATAACTTTACAGAGCACAAAGCACTACTTTAATCACTCTCTACTCAGGAAAATGTTTGAGTCAGAATATTTAAGACTTAAGATTTTCATTAAAGAAACTGCCTAAACTTTAAAATTAAGCTTCTCAGCATTAATAAATAAAAAATCAGTTGAACCTCAACTTCAATACTGCTGCATAAGTGATTTAGAGCAAGACTTTAAATTACATGTATGTAGTTGCTCAACAGTAGCATATAATTATGACCACGTTATTCAAAGCTTGAGCTTGACTGACACACGATCAAGGGATTAGTTTTAAAAGACCAGTGAATATAAACACAACTACAACCTGAAGCTTCTCTATGATCAGTAATTACTGTTTAACATTCATGACAAATACGTAATTATGATTTCGCTCATTGTTCCTGTATAAGTCTTGTACTACTCACTGATTCTGTACTTTTCCATCTTTCCTTCCTTCATCTCCAACTCACTGCTGGTCCCAAAGTCCACTGTTGCCTCACAATGACTCTACTTTTATATGGAGCAGCCTTTTTTTCCCTTTTTTTTTTTTTTTGAGATGTCACAATGACATCCTGACATCATCTTTCTAAAAGTGACCCGGCAAGAGAGAGAGAAGTAAAAACAGGCCACAGGCCAAATTTGTCCCGGTTGTCAACAAAACACAACCCCAGGCATAAATAAGCACTAATTTCTCTTGTATTACAAATAAGCAGCATGACCTCCCCTTTACCCTCTGATGAATCACGTAGCATCAAACAAGTAGCAATAAAGTTCAGAAGAAGAAAGAAACTATGAGAATTAACAGCATTAAGACTCTCAAATATCTACAATAAAATCATTAAATCAAACATATTCCAGCATCAAGAATGAAAAAAATATATTTTCCTTTTTGTAAATGTTTTGCTTGCGTATGAGTTTTCAAAAACTAAACTATGATGTTGTATGTTACCATGTGCTGAAGTAAAATATTGTTTGAACTACTTCTGTCAGCATTCACACTGACACTGAACGTATACTGCAGCCTTAACCAAAGGCACAGGGAGTTTAATGTTGGAGAACACAGCAGGGTGTGTGTGTCATGTGTCTGTTATCTTAAGCAGTTACCTTCGAGGAGGTCTCCGTCTTGCACGGGCTTCATCAGGGCAGCCTGAGGGATCCCTGGGATATCAGCCTCCCTACAAAAAGACAATAGCAGTTACATAACTTCAATGAGCATGAAACACATGACTGTTGAGGGTGAAACAGTAATTACCATGCTACAATAGTGATGGTTTGGTCTCTAAAACATTTGTTAAGCTGCCAAACAAACTAACGTCAGATTTTCTCACACACAAGAATGAGCAATGTCCACAAGACATGACTGTGCAGTTTGTTCATCTTTACCCCCCTTGATTAAAAAAAAAAACAAAAAAAAACAAACAAACCCAAAAACATTAAAAATCACAAGTCATCAATAGTGACTGAGCAACATTAACAGCATGTTAAAGGTCATTACATTATGGGGAACCTTTCTTAGGAAATGTTACCATGGTCTTGCAGTTTCACTTCTACCACATTCACCCTTCCTCTAACACTCAGCTTACAACTACATAAAACTGGTTCTTCTTCTTAAAACCACAATCAAGAAAACCAACTGGACTTTATAACACTCTCTCTGACAGAGAGTGAAGGTAGCTCTAAAAATCACATGACTCTGTGGTCACATGAAACCAACTGAGACAGCAGGCTAGAGAACAGTTTTCCCAGACAGTCAAGGTTTCCATGAGTGCCACTTCCTCTGGCTGAGCATGTGCTCAGAATAAACACCATTATCAAGGTAACAGATTCTTTGGCACTTTCCTGCTTCAAAATATTAGAATCTGATTAAAATATTAGTTGCCAATAGAAAGTAAGTTGTGTCGAGAATAATTGTGTTAAAATTAATCAAGACATGAGGTTTACTGCTCTGGAGAATGACTTTTCAAATAAGACAACCAACCAAATGGGGCCTTGTGGAGCTGCAGGATCTGGCCACTGGCAGTTACTCATTACTTGGATGCAGGACACTTCAATTTTCTGCATCCTTTAAGACACTGAGCCTTTGTCATGTGTCATGTGTCCTCATGTTGGCACAAGTAGCTCCTCTTTTGTTTTTGATCAACTTACACTAGCAACACAAGACAAATTCTTTGGCCTTATTTATATTTGGCTTTTATCGGCACAACATCTGACGTACTGGAACATTTTGTATTGGTCCCAATGTGACCTGGACTCCAGTGCTGGATTGTGTAACTGTCCTTTAAAGTGTCAGCACTAATCTTGTCAAATTCCACATACATCCACGTGTATGTGGTGATAAAAAAAGTCAGAGTGTGATAAAGTTTTACAGTAGCAACAAATTTAGTCAATTGAATAATAGTCTAATAACAGTACCAATATGATGCCATTAGATAACATATTTATTAAATTACATGATGCATTTTGTTGTTACCAAAATCTGTAAAGTTAGACTGGTCAAGGTTGTGGATGGAACTTGAAAGCAGATAGCCCCCTAAGAACATTAGTTGACCATCTAACATCCCCCAGTGAAAACCATAGGAGCCTAATCTGCACAGAACAGATTTTACAATCACAACTATACATCTTTGACAACTCCCAAACCGACAAATGATCTCTAATGTTACACCCCTCACTTTATTGCACTTGCAGGCTTTCAAGCACCATGAAAAAAAAAAAAAAAAAAAATCTGAACCCAATGATGACAAACAAATGGCACTATTTCAAAATGTTTAGCAAAACCCCTGCCGTTTCTGGCTGTAATGTTCCTCAGCTGCTTGAATGTCACATTTGACAAAACCTGCAGTCATTGTCACTATTTTAGGACTCAAGAACAACAACAGAATATCAAAGCTTCCATGTCCAGCAGTGACATACCTCTGTTCAACACAATGCACAATTAGCTTCCATGAAAGTTAAACAACTAGTTGCCTCTGATGCTGTATATCCAGGGAACACAATATTTGAGACCTTGGCTCTTTCAAAAACGGGTTAATCAAGGTGCCAAACTGTGTTGTTGTGGTCTAATCACAAATATTGAAACCCACATTCAAACTAAAAATTATGCACAAGTGAACTCAACATTACAACACAGTTATCATAGCAATTAGTGTTTTTTCTTTCCTGATGTAACTAACAAGGGGTATCAATGTATATGTATTAGCTCTGTTCCTTTATTTACAACTGACATGTTTCAAAGAGCTGTGAGGTCGTCACATAAAAGTTATTAATTCACATATGTATAGATTCAAGGGATTTGAGAGGTGGTTGCAAATAAAAGTATATTACACAATTTGGCATGTAATCAGGTTTTACTACATTTTCTGACAAACATCACAGTGAAAACTGATTTCTCTTGTATCACATTTACTTGTCACAGGTAAGTACATTTCAGCAACTTACACCTTAAACCGCACAAAAAAAGGGACACAAGAGAAGATTTAGGGTAATGAGGACTTTGACATTGAGCTCTTGCAGCTCCTCTCCTCCTGCAGTGACTTTCTAACACAGCAAAGTGCATGAAATAAGAAAAACTCAAAACTGCAACACTTGTACTGTTAAAGTCAACATGTCGTCCTTAAAAAGCAAGAACACCTTGTTGTTAAAAGTAGGGCTGTAACTAACGATTCTTTTCATTGTTGATTAATTTGCTGATTGTTTTCTATGAACTGTTCCAACGAACAAAGATTTTCAATCTACAATCTTATGACAAAGCAAATTGCCACATTTGAGAAGCCAGAAGTTTGACAGTTTTTAAAAGATAAAATAAAATGAGCACTTTGGAAATTGGTGATATTATTCCAGAAAACATCATTCTGCATCTGCTCTATGATGACATGTAAGAACATTACCTCACCAACTGGTCTGACCATAATGATGCCACTGTGAAAGCCAACATTTATCCACTAGATACATACAGACTTAAAGAAGAATCAACGTGTGGTGGATGTGATATTGTGCAGCTGAGGTGTACATGGGGAATTTGAACAATTGTAACAATAATGATGATGTAATCATCATTGTTAATGACCCATCCTTACTAACTGTTACCTAAGTTCTTCATCATTTCACGACGATGATCTGATTTATAGCTTTGAAGACTAAATGAACACCTTGATTTTGCTGGTGTACGTTACTGTGCATCTCACTGAACCCACTGTGACAGCAATCAAACGACTGTTTAAGCCTTGGTACAACTCACCCATGTTCTAGTGAAATAGTGTTAATCAATGTTACAGACTCCCAGAGTAAGTAGTGATTAGAAGTAAAGCTTTAATCACCATTTAGACCAGACAACAATGCTTGACCTCTCACCCTGATAACTTGAACAGTGGGTACAGCTGAACCAACCAACTAGAAAGTATTACAGCCTGAGGACTCATTAATGATCTAAGTTAGGTGAATATGAACCAGAGCAGCCTTGAACATCATCTTCAAATTCTTTCGATGATAAAAACCAATGTGCACATCAACATCAAGATTGTCTCAGCGCTGTTACTATGAAGCTAATGAGTGTTTCCATGACCTGTTAGCTATCTGGTTGGATCTGCCAACGAATATGAAAACGTCCTTACCTCGGTTTACGTTATGAGGAGGCGAAATAACAGATTCTGACGATTAAAGCTGCTTTAAAACTGAAACCATGTGTATAAATGTGCTAGCTAAGTAGCATGTTAGCGGGCTAAATTCTGGCAAAGTCGTACCTGTACGTTCAGGATGCACTGCGCATGGGCGGTAATCGTGAACTGTTCTGATTGGTCGATATGGCCACACAGCTTGAACCCTGGGATTAGTCTGTCAGGATAAACCTGTGCTTTTTAAAAGGTTTAGAAGTCCGTCACACGCTTTGTATGTAAAATCTTTAAAGAAAGGACTAACCGGAGCTTTTGTTGATGCAGTGGAGTAAAACTATATGTCTCCTTTTTGTGTAAAATAACATAAAATAAGATTCATTCGTTCATTCATTCATTCATACATCCATTTTCACCATGACTATAACTCCTTCTCAGTTCTTTTTTTGCATGATTTTTGTACCAATTCAAATTACACCTATTGCTCATTATAATTACACTTTACATTTATGTGAAATAAATTTTGTTAGGTTTGCAATAAATCGTAATATTTACATTGATGAATAATTGATGAATTAACTCCGTGGACTCAATTTTATTATTTAAAAAAAAAAAAACAATAATGAAATAAGAGCACACTGAGCAAACTTTATATCACCGACTCCCCCAAATCACTGCTGTTTTACTTCTCTCGCGATACTTTGGCAGCTGTACACGTCACACACCCCAGATATCGAACCAGGCTAAAGCTAGGCTAACTAGCTGCTGCTGAGGGACATGTAGCCAGTCAAACGCTCAGTCTGTGTCAATGAAGGATTTTCCAAAGTGACTGGGACATGGAGTTGAGAAATATCAAGGACCAGGTAGTAAATAAAGATTTTGCTGTTGTCTAACTTGACGTTAGATAACTAACAGGACTCCCCACGAGCACAGCAAACAGCTGGCTAGTCATGGCAACGACATGTCGAGCAAAGTTTGCTCCAAGGCTTTTTAATGTCACACAGTTCCTGCCAAATAACATTGGGCCATACGTTTCAGTTTGCATGATAGCTTTGCACGATTGTTTGCTGTAGGATTAAAGTTTGGACTTAGTTATGCACTAGGATCTTGTCCGTAGGGATATTTTTGTACCTGTGAGATGCAAATCTGCCAAAAACATTTAATATTTAAAACATCGGCCTTAAATTGTAGCCATATTTCTATACTACATACCCATATTTGTTTCTCCCAGTTCTGTGGAAGGCAAATCACGAAGAGTCATTTCTAATAACCCCTCCTACCAAAATAATCCTTCACATTGACAAAAGGTAATGTAGGGTATTTTGCATGATTCAGGAAGCTTCTGTCCTTAACTTCACTGAGGCAGATTACACCTTCCCAGTTCAAATGTTTTGTAGAAGTCACTTCAGGTATCCACATTATTGATGTGTTTTTGACATAGGCATCAAATCTCAGCAAAACGTTTGACTATTTACAATTGCTACAATTGGGTTTTATGACTGCTGCTTTTATATGAAAAATATAATGAAACAGATTAAATGTAATTTTGTTATGTCGTTCTTTATCTTTTTTGCATGTCATATCTCTCTTCTCTCTCAGTCTCCATTGGTCCAGGCTATATTCAACCGAAACACAGAAGAAGTGACATTTTTGTTAAACCATGACGAAGATGTCAATTCACTGGTAATATTATCACACAGGAACTCAGCACACATGATATTATTGAAAGATTTGCATGCATTATGCTTTGTTCAAATGGTTCAGCTATATTTTATTATTTCTGCATATACACATATATGTTATATTTGCAAAGCAGATTTTCTCTGCACATTTGATGCAGAGAAGTCTAAATGTGACTTAAATATTCGACATGAAAACGTAGAGGAACAATCTACTTTGCTCAAGCATTTGGAATCAAAATATAACAAACATAATAGTATAATAAAATAAATCTGTTAAAATTAAATAAAAGTAATGTAGGCTGCTTACTTCCCTGTTGTTTTTTTTTTCCTCTCAGGACCAAGGACAAAGCACACCACTTCATGCTGCTGCTTATTTGGGTGATGTCCACATTATGGACCTACTTATTACTTCAGGTAGAAAAAACACTTTTCTTACTGTGAAATATGTGTCAGCAAATAAGACGCTTATCAATAACCGACTTGTATAAAATGTTCGTTTGATGACTGCAATGAATTGATCACATACAGAAGAACACTCCTAACTGGCCTGATTTTGGTTTTGCTCTGTGTTACAGATGCAAATGTCAATGCTAAGGACCAGGGTTTGTTGACTCCTTTACATCGAGCAGCTGCATCACGAAATGAAGTATGTTCCTAGTTTCAAAGCACAAAAAGGGGAATTGTAAAGAGTTGTTTCTTAGAAGTGAACAACAGATAATATTTAACATTGAACATGCATCTTCAACGATTTTTTTTGTTTTTCTCCCAGAGGGCTGTGGAGTTGCTACTGAAGCACAAAGCAGAGGTCAACACACGGGATAAATTCTGGCATACACCTTTACACATGGCAGCTGCAAACTGGGCTACAAGCTGTGCTGAAGCTCTGATTGCACATGTTTGCAGCCTGGATGTTACTGACAGGTCAGGAAGGACACCACTGCATCATGCAGCTCACAGTGGCCATGGAGAGGTAAACTATAAAATTGATTGTATGTAATATTTAACCATTTATCCCTTTATGGTTGACAGTTATCATTTTAAAGCATATGGAGGCTTGAGAGTAGATCTGCTTTACAACAGTAAATGATGTCTATACGTTGTATGTGTCTTGGTTTCTGGGAGTTGTTTAAGCATTTTGGATTTTTTTTGTTTTTATTATTTTAATTATTTTTGATATATTAATATAGTTTCAGATAATATTTGTTCTTCTTAGGAGCCAAAATACAACACAGCTCTATTTGAATGAATTCAAGTGTATTGACTAAATTGTTGCCCAGATAAAATGCCACTGTCCACTGGACTATGGTTGTAGACTGAAATGAGTTAGTAGATTCACTGGTTCATCCAGTTACTGTTTTTCTGCAGATGGTGAACTTGCTCCTGAGCAAAGGTGCCAATGTGAGTGCCAAAGATAAGAAAGAAAGGCAGGCAATCCACTGGGCTGCACACCTTGGTAAGTGTTCTCACTCCCCCAAGAGACACAAATGTATAGTGACATAAACCAATCTCCTATGTGAATTTAAGGTAGAACAAACATTTCCATAAGCCACAGTAGTGTACTATATAATGGAGCTAATTGTACCAAAAAATGGCCAAAAACAACCAACTGAAAGTTCTCTCATGCAACCACCAATTGTCCGTGGTTATAGGCTTTTATTCTACTCTGCTTTTGTCATAGTCAAGACAGAGAAACAAGTGTCTAAAAGAGTTAAGTTTTGTGACTTAGGGGAAATGTATATAGCTTACATACTGTCACAAGTGGACGGCTCATGCTGTCACTACTTTCAAATCTGATTCATACATCTGTCGACAGGATAGCAGTGTCATCAGGACATGGTTGGCTATTTGATTGAGGACATAGGATTTGTTTCTTTTTCCAAAATGACAGCTCTTAATATACAGCTTTATTATATACAGATGATTTATGACAACAACATATGACAGGATTAGCTGTCTGATTAATATTATACTAAACAAGCATTGTTATATGCGAGCATGGCAGATGCTTGTGGTGAATGTTAAGCTCTTCTTTCAGGACACATGGAGGTCATGAAGCTGTTGGTGTCTCGCAGTGCTGATGTAACGTGCAAGGACAAACGAGGTTACACTCCGCTCCATGCTGCATCTGCTAGTGGGCAGTTAGACGCTGTCCAATATCTGTTGAGGCTGGGGGTGGAGGTAAAGTTAAATCTTTTGAATCAAGGCTGCCAAAAAGCTTTAGTACTGGCAAATCATGTTTCATCACATTTTCCTCCTCTGCCTCTTAGACTGATGAACCCAACATATTTGGGAACACAGCACTCCACATGGCTTGTCACACAGGCCAGGACACCGTGGCCACGGAGCTGGTGAATGGCGGCGCTAACATCAATCAGCCCAACTACCATGGCAACACACCACTGCATCTGGCTGCTGCCTCCTCCAGTGGGGTTCTGTGTCTCGAGCTGCTAATCAACAATGGGGCTGATGTCAACCTGCAGGTATAGAACTTGCTTTTAATAAGTGGATTTCAAAAGGACAAGATATATAAGAATATGTCTTTTCGTGTCATAGTCAGATCATGGTCAGAGGATTAAATTTCAAGTTTATGATTTATTATTTATACAAATGAATGATCAATTATTTTAACAAATCATGTTATTTTAATTTTCTCAGAATAAAGAAGGAAAGAGCCCTTTGCATATAGCTGCTATGCACGGACGCTTCACAGGCTCCCAGATTCTGATCCAAAATGGTAACACAAATTGTTAAAAAAAAATTTTACACAGCATTTCCGTGTAATACAACTAATCCTAAAACAGTGAAATGGCATCATCACAACACACTCTGACTTAAAATACCAGAACGTGTCTTCATCTGAAACACTTAATCATATTAACACCATGTTTGCTTCTGCCTCTGCACACAGGTGGGGAGATTGACTGTGTTGATATGTATGGAAACACTCCTCTTCATGTTGCTGCACGATATGGTCAGGAGTTGTTGATCAGCACCCTGCTAACAAATGGTGCTGACAAAGCCAGGTGAGCTTCTCCTCTTGGATGAGTCCAAACCTGAGATTGTTTGATAATGGGTTTGCATTTCAACACCTTCAATTCACTTGTCTTGCAACGCACGCTCTCACTTAACGAAGGTGAGCGGACCAATAAGACCTGGCTGCAGAGAGACATGGTGTCTTGTCTCTTAGTGCTTGGAATTAAACGCACGCCCCAAGATGTGAGCTGCCATAAACAGCCACTCAATAAATTGTAATATAACACTGCCCAGTCCAACTTTGGATAAATAAATGAATGACTATATTTAGTCACACACCCACACCCCCCCCCACACACAGATTTAGTCATCACAAATGATCCTTGCTAACCAAGAAAAAACTTAAGAACTTAAGAAAATATCAGTTATCTTGCAGTTATCAAGCTCCCCAATTTAGCACATAAAAGAGTGAATAATCTTTGTTATGATCTCTAAAGACAGGGGATACATGGGATGCTTCCGCTGCATTTGGCAGCGCTCTTTGGTTTTCCAGACTGCTGTCGAAAGTTGCTGTCTAATGGTGAGAATCTGTTTAGATTCATCAGCTCCTGCTCTCTGATTTATTCTCTCCTGTGTTTTAATGAGTGACGTAAGTGAGTTTCCACTGAAGTGTTATTGTGTGTTGTTCAGGTCAGTTTTACAACATCATGCAGTCTCAAATATCATCAGTTGGGTTTGATATAAATATCTTGGATGACCGCGGGAGGACCTGTCTGCATGCAGCTGCCTCTGGAGGGTGAGTGAATGAACACACACGCACACAAACATTAAATATTAAATATTGTGAATATTCCATAAATGTATTTTCTTTGTTGTGAAAACAATATTTGAATATTCTTTATTTTAATTGGTCCAATGTGTAGGTCACTTCGTGAACCACTACTTTTAATTATAAAAATCTATACCTATTGTTTGCCTTGTCAGGAAGTAGGGTTGGGGTTAGGGCAGCAGCAAAAGACAGAATCATACACACAACATGAAACCTGTTCATAAGATGTCCGTTAACTCTTTTTCTTTTTCTCTTTTTGTCACAGAAATGTTGACTGTCTCAACTTGCTCTTAAATAGCAGTGCTGAACTGGGCATTAAGGATAATTTGGGAAGGTAAGCAGTGCAAAATAGCTAGAGCTAAGAATTTAACAATGTTTCAGTGGTACCTCATATCATAGCTGAACCCTGTTGTACCTTGCAGATCTCCGTTGCACTATGCTGTAGCCAACGGGAACAGCCACTGCACAATCTCCCTGTTGAGAGCTGGCGCAGAGGTCAATGAGCTGGATCTGATGGGCTGCAGCCCTCTGCACTACGCTGCTGCTTCACACACCTTTTGTGGGTGAGAGAGCACATGCATTTTAATATTTTATTCATTCAACTCCAAGACAGCACAACATCCTACAGATGGTTCTTTGTTGATAATGACTGACTTCTTTCAAACCAGTTTTATAAAGGCCCTCCTTTCTTTCACCAGTGGGAGCACAAACTCCGATTCTGTCTACAGTGCAGAAAAGGAACAAGAGGCCTCTCTGTAAGTCTCATTAACATTATATACACAAAGTAGATTAACTTTATACATTAAATGTGCTTTCAGTCACATATCGTATCTATCTTTTTAATGTATGGACACTTTAAATTTCAACTGCGTGTTTCATTTTACATTTGCCGTAGAGTTATTAAGTTGTTGATAAGAACAGAAAACAGATAAAATCACAGTCATATTTATGCAACTATCAGACTTTAAAGTTAAATTCCAGGCATGCTATGTTATGTAACATTTACTAGACTGATCTAATTATTTAGACAATTCATATGTTGTCATGTGACATTAAGTGGACTATTTACTATATTTACTACTAAGTGGACAATTCTTTTATTACTCCTTGTGGGAGAAGAATAAAATCCAGGCAGGATTCTTAATGTTTTTTAACTCTGTGAGTTCAGGTGTCTGGACTACTTGCTTGACAACGGGGCAAACCCAACTCTGAAGAACAGTAAGGGTTACAGCGCCGTCCACTATGCAGCAGCTTATGGAAACAAACAGCACCTCGAGCTGGTCAGTGGTATATTTGATCTAGATGCTTCAATTTAGATTATTGTTAATAATTTTCCTTATATATAAACTTTTTCTTTCTCCTCTGACTATCTTGCAGCTCCTGGAGATTTCTTTCAACTGTCTAGAAGAGGTTGAAAGTAACATTCCAGTTAGTCCTTTGCACTTAGCTGTGAGTAGGATAAATACCACAAACCATTTTCCTGTTTATGCCATGATGAACAAAAACACTGAGGAAAAGTGCCCCTTTTGAATGATAGCCATGCATTCTGCCTCCACTACAGGCGTACTATGGTCACTGTGAGGCCCTGCAGTTGTTGTGTGAGACATTAGTGAGTCTTGATGTGCGGGACATCGAAGGCCAAACTGCACTCCACCTGGCTGCTCGGAGAGGTTTTGCCCCATGTGTGGAGGTGCTACTAAAACATCAGGCCTCATACACACTTAGGGAGCACAAGCACAAGTGGACGGCTCTTCATGCTGCAGGTGTGTGTGCGTATGGCTCGAGGGACTAGTCTGAACCTGCAGATAACAAGACCTTAACAAATACACAGTATATGTTTTGTTTAAAACATGACTTTAAGGTTAAGATATTATTTTAAAAGAATTAGAAGGTCCAAAAACTGTTGTCATTTTTTTTCAACATTTATTTCCCTATTACTCTTCTTCCATGTGCAGCTGCTGAGGGCCAAATGGACTGTCTGCTTTTACTGGTCAACAAGGAACAAAGTGCTGATGTCATTGACAGTCCAGATACACAGGGACAGTGAGTCACTTTTTAGTTAATGCAATCATTTGTGATTAAACATTGAACGTTTCTTAGCTTTTATTGCTACAAAAATTTTTTTACATTACATCTAATTTCAAGTATGGCAAACTTAACTATTTTTCACATTCTGACTGAAACTGCTTTTCTTGAAAGTACAGAAAATTGGTTGAAATGAATATTAAATAGATACTAATTAGAAAGTAATAAAGCAAACAATTGGCTAAGGTTATTCTAGCACAAAACAAGATACCAGTGTACAAGTGGTGTGTAAGGACATTATTAGAATTTTGATGTGACTAAACCAACACTTTTTTTTTGAAATTATACTTACTGAAGATCAAATAAACAAGCCCAAGACAATCATTTGCTGTTGGGATACAATAAGAAAATTAAACCTGCTAACCCACACAACTCTTTGTGTTGCTTTGTGTGCAGGACGGCTCTCATGCTGGCAGCTCTGGGACGTCACACCGACTGTGTCCACATCCTGTTGGAGAAAGGAGCGAATGCTGATGCTGCAGACAAAAAGGGCTTCACTGCATTACACAGAGCTGTACGTGTATTTGCTGTGTGTGTTCATATTCACTTTTTTATTGCACTCACTATAAAAATGAGGTAATGTGTCCCTTTACAGCATCTGTGATGTTTCAGCCATATCTTGTGTCCTTAATGTTTAGGCCATGTTGGGCAGTGAGGACTGTGTATCTGCCTTGTTGGAACATGGAGCGTCTGCTCTGTGTAGAGACTCTCAGGGAAGGACCCCACTGCACCTTGCAGCCTCCTGTGGTCACACAGAGCTACTCCGTGGTTTACTAAAGGCTGCTATGAAAGCTGATCCTCTGGACTCCATGTTGGACCACAGAGGCTACACACCCACGCACTGGGCTGCTTATCATGGTGAGACATCACAGCACGAATAGCTGTCAAATACACTTCACCAAAGAAGATGTATTCTGTGTTTAGCAGACTATATGAACATAAACATATTTAAAACATGATAAGATATGTATGAAGGGATATTTTCAGAACAGCACCAGCACAATTTCTCATTTCTGGTTTTTATTCACAGCATTATCTTTGCATCTAATCAATTTCACTAAATTTTAATACATGCATTTACATGGTTAAATATTGCATTACCATAATTTTAAAAATATTTTAATATTGTTACAATAATTTGTCCATTTGTTCCCTATTTTCTTTAGGGCGTGAAGGATGTTTGCACATTTTACTTGAAAACAAACTTTTTAGCAACCAGGAAGGAAATCAGTTCACCCCATTGCACTGTGCTCTGTGAGTATCATATAAAATGTAAACACTCATCATAAATTTTTTAATTAAATGTAAAGAAACCGATATTGTGTGTCTCTTCCAACAGCAGTAACTGTTCTCCCTCTGCAGAGTTAATGGACATGAAGTTGCTGCCGGACGTCTGGTGAAGACTGTTGGACCTCAAATTGTTAATGTTCGCGATGCCAAAGGAAGGTGGGTTCTGCTCTCTTTTGCAGCACTGTCGTTATGGATCAGTCTACAGATGTAGAATTTTTTATGTTCATTTTAAATGTGAGCAAACATTTGAAAACATGATTACAGAACATGATGGTAATATTGGAAATTAAATAATTGTCAATGTGATTATTACCTGTTTATGGGCATTTGGTGAAGGATTTCCACATATTTGGCAGTTTTATTACATAAATTGTATGTTTGGTATCAAAGTCATTAAAACATTTTATTTAAGCCTCAAATTTATAACTGTGGGATGTTGAAATATACTTTTTACATCTTGTATAATATATGTATAATATGTATAATAGTAAAAAGACAGTGATATGTTGCAGTTAAATACAGTTTGAAACCAACATCTCCCTCCATCAGTCTGTACCTGTCTATTCATCTTGTATTTTATGTGTATGTTGTGTAAGTGTAGGACCCCACTGCATGCAGCTGCTTATTCAGGAAATGTTGCTGGGCTCCAGTTGGTCCTGGCCCAGGGAGCAGAGGTGAATGCTGGGGACCATTGTGACTGCTCTGCTCTGATGGTTGCTGCCGACTGTGGACAGACCATGGCTGTTGGTATGTGACTGACATGACTGACGTGTTAAACTGTGCATGTTATTCTTTTCTACACTTGGGAAACATTACCACATAAGACAAGACAACTCACATGTAAAGAAGAGGATATTTCTCAGAGTCATGCTTTAATTTCTTCTTTATTTGCTCCAGATTGTGTTCTCATCATATCTGAACATTTTCATTTCATCCCTCCAATTATTTCTCTTCAAGTGCTCCATTGTCCACAATGATTGTACCGAGGCAGGAATACTTCTTTTAGCACATGTCGACTGTGGTTTTGGACCTCACTAATGTTTTTCTTTAATGCATCACAGTTTTTCCCTGTTACACTAAAAATGAGTCACTGCATGTGAAAAATACTCCAGAAAAAATACTTGAGTATGATACATACTCCAGTTTTTGTTTTTGAAAGATGTCTTATTTTCTGCATTTCAGAGTTTTTGCTGCACAAAGCGAAGCCAGACCTGACCCTGGTGGATGTCAATAATAACACAGCCCTTCACTTAGCCTGCAGCAAGGTCACACACACACAAACACCTGCATGTACTGTATGCATTCCGTGGCACAATAACTCTTGCATGTGTATAGCAACAGATAATGATTTACAGCTGTCAGATAAGGTGATGACCTGCCAAAATATAAAATTTTAATTTCCTAATTAAACCCTGAAATGGAACAGCAGGAATGTTTTAACATGTTGCAATAGCATTGCACAATGTGCAATTCAAATAGATTTGATGAAATGATTAGTTGCCTCTACAATATTACTTAAGCATGTTCTCACTTATTTCAATGTGTTTTATTCTGCAGGGTCATGAGATGTGTGCCCTCTTGATCCTTGGAGAGATCAGCGACTCCTCCCTCATAAATGCAACAAACAGCGCACTCCAAATGTGAGTTGTCCTGAAGCCCTGGCCACTACATTTTTACAACCCAAGATTTCATATGCATAATAACTTGTATCTTTTTGCAAAAGTACTTTTCTGGCCATTATTCAATGTCGCTGTGACTCAGGAACAGAGGGGGAGATGTTGACCATATTGCATGAGGCAGCAATTCTTGTTCAATCTGGTTGGACTGTTAAGAGGAAACTTTTATAGGTTTACAATAATGACTTTTTCTGTCATTGGCCCAAATAATACTGAATGATCTTTAAGTGTTTACCTCTGTCATCAGACCTCTCTCTCTTTCTCTCTCTCTCTCTCTCTCTCTCTCTCTCTCTCTCATAGGCCTCTTCACATTGCAGCAAGGAAAGGACTGGCGACTGTAGTGCAGGTGTTACTGAGCAGAGGAGCAGCAGTCATGGCTGTAGATGAGGAAGGTAACGAAGAATTTTTATGTTTAAATTTCATTTCAAATGAAAAATTGACCATTTTTTCCTGCCAAACTGTTTCACTGGTATTTATTTTCCTGTTGGCCCTCTGTAGGCCACACACCAGCTCTGGCCTGTGCCCCAAACAAGAACGTGGCAGACTGTCTGGCCCTGATCCTCTCCACAATGAAGCCTTTCCCTCCCAGAGAGCCTGGTGGTGGCACAGCCTCCCACTTTAACCCCATCCTGAAGAACTGTGGCATTGCAGCCACCTGTGGCTCCAGTGGAAACCTGTGTCACGCCTAAGACCACACTGGCACTATTGGCCTGCACAGGTGTGTGACAGAGTGAAATTTACTCCTCATGTAGCCTAAAGTCTCCACACGCACATACATACAAGCCTCCCTAAACATGTGTGGCTGGACATGCGTAGCTTCTCTTGCATGTTGTGACACTTATACTCGTGCCCATGGAGTCCTACACATAACTAGTATTAGCAGACCTCTTAAATTATCTTAATTGTTATATGAGTTGAGTTTAGTACATAAATGTTATTTCAATGACGCACTAACCATTAGAAACAAGTGGAAGTTTAAACATGAGCACAATAGACAAGTCTCTCTACCTGAACCCCGTCCACCGTCAGTATTGGCTTAACTTGTAAGCACATTAACCACCAAAGCCTGAAATTTCCATGTTTGTTCTCAGCAGATACAAGTGCAGGAATACTAAATGATTGTGTGTGTGTATGTGTGTGTGTGTCTGGGGGGGGGATCTGCAAATGCTATTTTATATTAGATGTTGCTTCTTAATATAGTCTTTTTTTCATTTTTAAAATATTGAACTGGTGCTGTAAACCTTTTATGCAATTAATAAGGCTCTATTTTCTTATTCTGTCCAGAGTGTACCAGACATTACAATGATATAAATAACCATATTATTCGAATATTATCATGATTTGCATTTCATTTTAGTAAAAATAACAGTAACAAGCATGTGTATAGTTTTAATTATATAGTTTACTGAGTCTTGTGTATATATAGCTCTTTAAATGAAGTTAACCTTTTACTTGTACTATCTTGAAAATCCCAAATTATTGAGAATGAATCTCAGGTCAGTGTGTACTGTACAGCAGGTGCAATAAAAAGCACATCTTAGGCTGGATGTTACAAGTATAAAATGTGACAGAAATACAGAAGTGTCTTTCAGTGAAATAAGCCAGAGAATAAATCAAACTAATGAAATAACAGTCTTTCAGACTTTAAGCAGGAACATCTGGTGTTTTGTGCCTGTTATCTGATGAGACCTCTAAAACCTATGATATGTAATTTACACTAAGATAAGACCAAGAAACAGCAAATCCATCAGATTTGAGAAATGGGATTTAACAATAATGTTTTTCATTTTTTGCTCGATGAATTTGTCAGTCATCAAAAATTATTGTTTATCAAATTGTCCATTCATTTTCAGTTGACTCATCAAGCAGTTGTTTCAGTGCTATATTTCAACTTTGTCATCTGTACAATGAAATGCAATTTAATAAACTGCCCACATACAATGCCACTAATAATTTTTGTGAAACACTAAAACAGAAGTCACTGTTTTTAAAATGGGATTTTATGTACATGTTCCACTGCAGAAAGTCACTGCTTTCAGTGGCAAAATCTCCTATAGCCACGCTTCCTTCATCCAAAGAGACCAGAAGCTGTGCAATGAAGTGTCCAGCATTTATTGACATTGAATAACTCTGTCAATAGAAAGCATTTCAGATATTTTAGAAATGAAATAAGAAAAAATGGCAGATTGTTGTTGTTGTTTTTTTTTGTTTGTTTGTTTTTTTCATTTGCAAAACGAAATGGCACAACACACAATACTGTACTGGTACAAAAATGTCACTGCCTCTCTCTTTAAAAATCAAGGTTTTATAAATGGAGTTGTGCATTTAATGTTTACCTTTTTATAATTTGAAAGCAACAACACAGCCTTTGGTATGTTCCCCGTTTTATACATTTTCTCTTTGTCTTTTAATACCCACTGTATTATCTTAAAATGGCTTTAAACTTTGCACTCTGACATAAAGTTTACATTTTACAGTAGGTAATCCTCCTTAGGTTTATGCAAATATTCTATGAAATTTAAAAGTGCATTTTACAAATTAAACATTATAACAGTAGAACACTATCCCATGAATGTTTCCTTTCTAGTGTCATTTGAAATAAATTACTGTGGGATAAAAATACTGGTTTTGCAACTTTCAGTTGTAGTTAAAGGTTTTGAATAATGTTTGTCTTTTACAGCTTTTCATGTGAACAAATTGTTTGTCTTCCTCAACATCTTAGATTTCAGGATGCAACAACTTGAAAACTCTGTGTGCTTTTGTTGTGGATGGCATTCATATGAGAGAAATTAAATAAACTGCCACAATCAAAGAGTTATTGATGTTTTTTTCTTACCATTTCTCTTTTGAGTTAAGCTGAATGACACATTGACAAAATCCTTTTGTTTGTTGTGTCTATAAGAGTCAGTCTTCTGTGCCCCTATGGTCACACTCAGTGCACCACAGTCATACTTCACTTAGTCCCAATATCACACAAGAGGGAGATTAAGGTGAACTAAAGCACACATTCATGGCTATTGAAAGCTGAGATTAGCCTTTTTTAGTGTTGTCTTGATCGATAGTTGATTGACATATGTTATGATGGTAAAGAGTCCAATAGTTTACCTGTTTGCCAAACTAACACAAACAGAAACCTAACTCCAGTAACATCTCCTCTTCTCCTCACAGCTGCCTTTTTTCCTTGTCCCACTCGGACCAAGTTGTTGTCTATTTTACCTGAAACATCCTGATCACTGTTGCTGTTTTGTCTCTTTTTGCCCCACTTCTTGCTCTCTTTTCTTTTCTTACTGTTTATTGTCCTGTCCAGCCTGTGCAGTTACAATGTCACGTAAATATTAACCACATATATATTTTCCATTATTCACAGGGTATATTTTTTATATTGTTAAGATGGGGGCTTATATTTTTATTTGTATTATATTTGTGCATGTGAAATGGAGCACTTTAACACAACAATTTCCTGCCATGAATTAATAAAGTATTTCTGATGTTCACATGGGCTCCTGGCTACTGCTTTACTGCTTCTCCTTTAACGTCTTCATGTAGTTGCTGCTGGTCGCCAACAGGGGTCGACATTGTTCGTGCGTTTCAAACAGCCGCGCTAGTTGAAACGGGAAACATCCATTTGGTCCCTCCCGGCTCCCGTCGCCGGTGCTGGTGTCCTCTTCAGCTCTCGTCTCTTCACACAGTCACGAAGATGGCGAACGTGGTGCTGGAGTTCAAGGCGTCAGCCGGTGACTCCGAGCCGCAGACCCGGCCTGTCCTGATCATCGGGCAGCAGAACAACCTGCAGCAGGTCAGCTGGAGCCAAGTCAAAGGAAAACTGCAGCCCGTCGTTAGCAAAGAGGTAACGCTGTGAAAGATATTGGTGGCTCATGTTAGCTAACGCTAACCTAAGTTTGCACAAGCTATCGAAGCTATCGGCTAAATTAATTTAACGTCAACGGAGATTGAACACGATAACGTGGCGGTAATGTTATCTAAGATAATATCTATTGTGAGCTTACTCAGGCAGCTAAAACACGAACAACTAAAATTATATAAAAAAATAACAGCTTCTTAAGGCAAGATAATTAATTTCTTTTTAAATCGGTGATTTAATGTCTTTGCTTTGAGATTTGTTTACTTCTTCAAACAAACGCAAATTAAGAGGGAAATGTGAAGCTTGAGATCATGTAGTTGGTACAAGGTGCTCCCGATGAGCAGTGACAGGTCCAGTGTCAGACCCAGACAAGCTTTCCGCTCTCATTGTCCCAAGGAGCTGTAAGGCGCGCGATGCCCGTGGTGCAAAGTCCTCAGGGGTTGTTGTGCAACAGTAGCAGCCAGTCTATAAAGAGAGTCTTAAGAGAGTATGTCTGTGAGGTGAAGGTTTCCAGTCAGTAAAAGAGCAGCTCAGTGCTCTCTGACAATGATTAGTCGATGTGGTTATTACTCCACTGCTTACAGTGCTTTCATTGCTCCTGGGTGGTGAAAGGGCCATCTATGAAGACTCAAGGTGTTAATTGACACTGGGGAGCCTCTAATCTTTTAAAACTCATTCTCAAAATTTCTTCACTTGATAAATATTGATGGTTTTCCATCTGTTTCTGGCCTGTCCACACACACACATCTGAGCTGCAGATAATTTTAGCCTTCAAAAAGATCAAATTTTATATGTGATAGTGTCTTTAATGTACAAACTGTCCGAGATGACAGGCAGTGCAGTAGCTGGAGGTTTGATATCAGAAAGTGATTGAGATGAGTGCATGAGATCATAAACTTGGGCTCTGGTGAGACTTGGCATTAACATGGATCTTGCATGATCACATCACAATTGGACAGCTCTAAGTACACATGTTCACACTTGGCATTAAAATGCATCCCCCAATGCATCTTGAGTCACCAGTTATGGTTGGATCTCACTTCTCTGCTATTCAAATAAACATGTGCATCAATTCTGTTTTACCAGACTTTTTTTTAGCTAGTCCATCTATCATGGACAGGCCTACTGTCAGTGTCTCTGTTTTGTGCTCAGTTCTACAATGATAAGATTTTAGCTATTTGAAATAGTTGAAAAATAACAATAATAGACTAAATCTACATATAGCTGTCAAGTATAAAAAAAAATATCAGTTCATGAAGAAACTTGAGTGAGACAATTTCAATGTGGCTCAGTGCTACACATCAGGGTATGCACTGCTACAAACATTTGGCCATGTGCAGTCAACACCACCTCTAAATGTTGGCTGAGAGTTTAATCTCAATGCATTTTGCATTTCACTGATATACCCAGAGCTTTTGACTTGTGATCATTTCACCTAAGACCCATATTAATGCCGGATGTAAACAAGGCCTCAGAGGATGGAAACAGTACGAAGTGAGTACAAGTGCATGCAGGATTCTTGAACACAAACAGATTTAACACACTGCCTTTTATATTGAATCTAAAATGTCCGTTTTGTCTTATGTTTTGTCAGATCTGGCAGGCGGCTCTCAGTGCTTTGAACCCAAACCCCACGGACAGCTGCCCGCTGTACCTCAACCATGCTGTGGTGGCTGCGCTTCCCTCACGGGTCAGCAGGCACAACAGCCCATCTTCTGCCCACTTTTTGTCTCGTCTGGTTCGTTCCTGTCTGCCTGGAGGGAACAACCGCAGCATTGTGGTCAGTATCTTCATTTGGATTTCATTTGATCTGGCCTACAATAATTAAGCCTGTTTGTGTGGTGTTTGGGAGAGGGGCGGGGGGCACAGAACCGTTTCTGTTTCAACCGGGATGTTGTCCTTCCGTGTCTGCTTCTGTGATGCCTGTTGCATGTAAATCTTTGTCATCCAGTGGGAGTGGATGGTTAATATGACTGTTTCTTTCCTCTCCAGATGGTCTGTGAGCGTTCAGATGTGTTTGCATCCTCCTGTGCCATCGCCAGGGCCTTCCCCATCTTCTCTCGCCGGTCTACATCCTTACGAAGGACTGAGAAGAAACACGTAGTTGTGGAGTTTGTGATCATTGGGCAAGAAAGCAGTCCTTTGGACGTTGCAGAACTGGAGGTACTGCCATAAATTTTTTAATTAATTTTCTTTTAATTTTATGCAACATTTCAAATCCTTTCAGCCCAAAAATCTGCCATACCTGAAGGCTTTTCTTGTTTGCAGTGTCTCTCTAACGCTGCTGATGGAGTGCGGCTTGCGGCGCGCATTGTGGACACACCGTGCAATGAGATGAATACAGATCACTTCTTAGATGTAGGTGAAACAGTTCAACTTTAGCAAATGTTGTTGACATTACCATAGCAAATATTTTGCTATTAATTTCTGTTTTAGGAGATCAAGGCTGTTGGAACTGAACTTGGAATTACTCCTGTCATCATCCGTGGAGAAGAATTGAAACAAAGAGGGTTTGGAGGTACCACATCTGCATTAAAGCTAATTTTGCCCTCTTACCTAATTGTGGATTTTACAGCAAAATCTTGCCGTGTGGTTAGATCTGTGTTATTTTAGAGTTATTTTGCTCTTCAGTTTTAACTGAAATCTAACTGCAAAATCAGTTTCACAATTCCAGTTATTCAAAGTAATGTTTGGATTCTAAGGCACACAACATGCAGATCCTATTTCATAGCTAGATATTTACTCACTGCATGTTGCACTGCAAATTATTTCAGCAAATAATTCACAAATATATGGATCATTGAAAAATAAATTTACTTTGCATTCATGGAGGTCTCTAATCCTAATTTACTATAGTTTTGTTTCACTTTGCTGTAACATCTTTGTGTATTTGTCTATCTTGGTAGTTAGGATTGTGTGTTTTCTTTCGCTTTCATTTTTAAGGTATCTATGGAGTTGGAAAAGCAGCAGAGCATCCTCCTGCATTAGCAGTTTTGAGCCACACACCGGATGGTGCTACTCAGACCATTGCATGGGTGGGCAAGGGCATTGTGTACGACACTGGTGGACTCAGCATCAAGGGAAAGGTATTCTTATTTAACTATAACTGTTGTTTTGTGGCTAAAGTAGCCCAGACGCCCCTCTCTGCAGCAACATTTTCCAACTCCTAAGCGCATCTGTTCACACTAGACATACCACGTGTCTCCACGTGCATCTTTAGGCCAATTCTCAAAAATCCCCTCACATGTATTTTCAGGTATTTTCAGTATTTTCTGCATGCACCAGTTTATGTTGTCTCATATTCAAAGGTAGTAACTATTTTTTTTTTTTTTTACAAACCAGCCAGTAAAGCTTTTCTGATTGTAAATCTAAAGACCACTTTGCATTGTCAAGCACAAATTTATGAAGAGGTGCAGCATGAGAGCAAAATCACAGATCAAGTTAAACAACTGTATGCTTCATCACATGTAAATGTTTTTTTTTTTTTTTTTTTTTTTTTTTTTTTTTTTTGTAGACCACAATGCCGGGGATGAAGAGAGACTGTGGTGGAGCTGCAGCCATTTTGGGAGCTTTCAGAGCTACTATTAAACAGGTGAGGTGGCCTGTTGTAAAATCGCACAGCAGTTAACATGCTGTTATTTTAAATATATAATTATTAATATAATTCTGCATCTTAATTTTTGTAAAATCTAATTCTCTCATCTCTTTGCTTCAGGGCTTTAAGGATAACCTCCATGCAGTGTTTTGCCTTGCAGAAAATGCAGTTGGGCCCACAGCCACACGACCTGATGATATCCACACTCTCTACTCTGGAAAGTGAGACTGAACCTAATATATTGTATCATTCTTTGGAGTTAAATTTGATCGAGAAAGTGTCAGATTCTATGATTTGGTTTGTTTATGCTCATCTTGTGTTGTTTGTCCTATCATTGTATTAACTAATAAGCCACAGGAATGAACGTTGATTGTTGTAATAAAAACTTTCATCTTTTATTTGTCTCATTCTAAAGGACAGTGGAGATCAACAACACTGATGCAGAGGGCAGGCTGGTGCTGGCTGATGGAGTGGTGTATGCCAGCAAAGATCTGTCAGCTGATATTATTCTGGATATGGCCACCCTGACAGGAGCACAGGTGGGTGACAGCCTCTTCATGTCTGATCTTTCACAGGAATGTTCTGGGGGATATTACACCTCTATTACAAATCAATAGATAACAAAAGACAGTAACCATCAATGAACTTGACCTTCCAACAGGAATTGTCTTTGTCAAAACTCTTGTTGTTGTCATCCAGGGGATCTCCACAGGGAAGTACCATGCAGCTGTGATGACTAACAGTGAGCAGTGGGAAGTTGCCTGTGTGCGTGCAGGCCGCAGCAGTGGAGATCTTGCTCACCCCCTGGTTTACTGCCCTGAGCTGCACTTCAGCGAGTTCACCTCTGCCATGGCTGACATGAAGAACTCTGTGGCAGTAAGTGACAGATTACAGAGCCATCAAAACCATATGCTTGAACAAGACATGAGAAAAAGGCACAAAAATCTGACAGGAGAGAGTTTCAAACTTTGAAATATACTACAAAGACTCTCCCTTATCTCTTGCACAGTTTACTTGGTTTGCTAAACTTCAGCAACAGGCTGGACTCCATTACCGAGAGCTGTAGTCATGTGATTACTATTCCTAATACTAATTATTAGCTTTTGTTAATGCATCTTTTCCATAGCCAGGTTTGTCTAAACTGCAGTCTTGTCGAAAAAAGTCTATAAACTGATCACTGTCCCCTTTAGACCTGGCCAATTGTTACTATTTGTAAAGTATGTCAAGTCCATGAGACTGATGCTATAATTTATTTATTTTTAATTTAGTTTGTCATCCTTTTCTTGTGTTTTGACAGGATCGGGAGAATGCCCAGAGCTCCTGTGCCGGCCTCTTTATTGGTTCCCACTTGGGCTTTGATTGGTCTGGTGTCTGGGTCCATGTGGATATTGCCTCACCTGTTCATGCCGTGAGTGCCTAAGGTTTTGATGTGCATACAGTTAGTTTGCATTCAGTAGTCTTGACTTTTGTCTAAATTTAATCATGACTTAATGAAATGGCAGTTTATTGGGCGTAAACATATGTTGACTGCTGCATGCAGCTGGCTTGTCAAGACAATTCTTAACCTGAAATGAGCAGAGCTGGTGTGTCATTACAAATTAGACATCACACAGGTTTGGCAGAACAGAAATTAAACTTGTTCAGACCATGTCTGAACAAGAACAGAACCACAGCTGCTGACTTTCTGTGTTGTTCTAATCTTGACTGCATATGGATTTCTCCCCATCTGTCTGCAACTGCAGATGAGGGAAGTGCTCTTGTTCTTTATTTAAAAGCAATTTAAGGTCAGTGTTGACAATTACTAGAGACTCAGCAGCCTGAAAGAGGAGCGTCAGCAGAATGTTTAAGGAAGTTGGAAACAATGCTGCTATGAAGGTTAACATGCTTTCCTGGTTTGACTAAACATTACTTTTAAGGAGTTTATAAAAAAAAAGTCTTGTGCAAGCACAGTTGAAATGAATAGGGTTGGGGGAATAGGTCACAGAGTGTGTGGTGGTAATACAAGGGACTTACTCATCAATCTCAGCAAAAAAACACAAATCAGACAAGATTATTTACAGGGCCAGCAAACCTGATGATCAGATTGTTTGTGCTGTACATGGTTTCCATGTTATACAGAGTCTCGTTTGATAAGCTGTTCTCTGCTGGTATTTTATTCATCCATTTTGAATATCAGTACACTCCAGCAAGAGTGATTATGCACCTTCACCTGTATTTTATGTATTATTTTAAACTCCAACGACTTTACGACTTTCCTGAAGGTGTGCCAGGACCTTAACTGTTTTACTGCCCTGTAATGTATCTTTATTCTCCTCAGCAGTTTACTGTCTTTTCTCTAAAAGTGATTTAACAATGGTTGATTTCACTGAAGTTACATTTATATAGGTCATTGGATTTTAGAAGGCATAAGGTTTCAGTCACATTACCTGGCAATGAAAGGTAATTACAGGGTAGCTTTACAGTAACGACACTGGATATTGTGATCTGACCCTTGTTTTTGTGCTTTATTTTGTCTGTGCAGGGGGAGCGTGCCACAGGGTTTGGTGTTGCCCTGCTCATGGCCCTGTTTGGTCAGGCATCAGATGACTCCATGCTGAACCTAGTGTCTCCTCTGGGTGCAGCCACCAACATGTCTGAAGACCAGATGGAGCGTGACTGCAAAAGACGAAGACTGGTGTAGAACAGAACCGTTTGCCTCCTGACCGTGACTGCTCTGCTGCCACCACACACACACCCAAAATGTTAAAGCAAGTGCTCCTCCTGTTAGAGATTAAACATTTTAAGCTGTGACTCAACTCCCTGTATTTGTTGAAATTTCACTATGCTGAATAAAATAGATGATCACCAGTAAATGATGTGTTGTATATGGCAATGATAAAACACTGGCCCTCCTCCTTTGACCTCCTGACTTGGCTCTTAATACGCTGATCACATTCATTCAGATTTTCATAAATGGCCATTTTTTATTTTTTCCTGCACCTCATCAACAGACATTGTGTGTTGAAATATTCAAATATGCAAATTGAGGAATATCCATACATATATACATCTTAGACATTGAGAAATACTGGAAAGACATTTCTTTTTTGGTAACCACTGCATTTTGTAGTCATCCTATGAGAAGTTGGGCCATGTGACCTCTGGACCAAACTGAGGACTGATTCCTTACTGCAGTTATACAATGGTATCAAATTAGTCATGGCAAGCATTTACCACGTGCTCTGCCAGCACAAAGACATGCAAGTATTTGACTGATTCTGGCTGATGTTTTTCCACCCATGTGACAATTATGTTCCTCAATAAAGGTAGTGTCATCTGACATCTGTTCATTTAAGTAAAATGCCCCAAAACTTCAAACCAAAAAATCATCTACATGCTGAGGTGTAGTTAAAGTCTGAGGAAAAATTAGCAAGGATACTTTAAGTTAGATTTTTTTGGTATACTATTGTTTCCAAGCTCAAGAGTTACCTCTTAACTCAAAACTCTGATATTTTGCAGATTTAACACATTTTCTGACACGAATGACATCAAATAATCCAATAAAGCTGTCAGCTTTAATGCAGGCACATTGATGAGATAAACATGGATAACCTTGTGTCTTAAACCAGTGGTCGGTAACCAATCTCTAATGGTGACACTTGTATCTGTTTAAAATGTAGGCTAAGTGATCACGTGATCACAGCCCCCTCCGTGCAAAAAGACACCCTTTAGTTCATGTGGAGCTGATATGAGCCTTCAACAGTTAGTTGTATTTCATAAACCTCTGACACACGCGTTTAGACATTAGTATATTTTACCCTGCGCCTTTTGCTTGGTCATTGTCCACGTGTGACTGGACATAAAAAAACACCTCGTGACTTCCTGTCAGCGCTGTCTGCGTGTGACGTGTTGCCGTGGTCACATGACTTTAGTGTTGGTACCGGTTCCTCGGCAGGAAGTTAACCGACCGCCGGTGGCTGTGGAGGCCGTGTCTGCTGCTATCAGCGTCCCCCAGTCTCCTTCTCCTCGGTGGAAAGTCGCTCTTTGGAGCCGCCTGTCCGACGCCAGTCATGTCTGGGAGAGCCGTGCTCGTCGTCCTGATGTCGGCCGTGTTGTCCGGTGTTTCCGCGGGAGTGTTTTTCAACCAGAAACAGCCCTGTTATGTCCGGACACCGATGAGAAACCACGGGGGGCTGAAGTGAGTGCAACAGATTTCTGTGCTCCTCAAAATAAATGAGCTTAGAGACCTGACAGGCTGGCTAAGGTTGGCTCAGACAGCCGTCAGACAATCAGTCAGACACCTGATTAATTCATGTCATTCACCCAAAGAATATGCCTTCATATATGATACATGATAAAGATAACTTTTATTTAAGGGGGGGGGGGGGGTTGCTTTGGTTTCATCTTCCCGCCCTTGTCAGTTGCACTAAAATACTGTTATACAGGTAGATGTAGATTTATGTCCGCAAGATGTTTATTTAATCACTGCGCAAATCACGAGGTTTGTTTAGTCACTATGAGGAAGTTAACAGCCCTGTAAATGTGCTGTTGACCGAGACACTGACAGGATAAAGGTGTTGGTCACAGTTACAATGTTTTTAATAGCCGTGAAAAACTCAAGAAAATTCAAACTTAAAGTTTATCTTAAACAATATGGCAAACGTTACAATGTACTTATTCATTTATGTAAATTTAATCTCATATTTTTTGTTCTAAAACTCAAAGTTTTCATATGCCCATGTACAATGTGCTATTGTTGTCGAAGAAACAAATCCATTCACCTTATAATAGTAATAAACCTTATAATAGTAATATTAATATTTACTTACTGCAAATAAATCTCTGCAGCAACAGATTTTCAATAATATTGTTCAACCACAAGTTGAAATACCCAACAATCAGAGAATATTTGGCCTAGTTTTGTTTGAAAAATGATTAACTGAAAATCAAAATAGATCATTCTCCTGTTGTTGACCAACCTGATCAATTAATCATCCAGAAGGTTCAAAGAAATGTTATTATCCACCTTCAAAGTCAGCCTAGGTGTTTGTCCGCCTGCCCACCTCTGTCTAAGTGTTTTCACATCACAGTCTTGATTTTGAGATTGAGTAGATTTTACTGTTCCCTTAAAACATTTGAATGACATCAATGATTAATGGCACAGCCCTAATTGTTACATTTGTGAGTGTTGTTGCTTGTATTGCTGAGGTAGAACTAATGTATATAATGACCTGTCTTTTCACAGGACTACTCCTCGTCCTCATGAGTATTTAAACACTTCTGATCTGCCCAAGTCATGGGACTGGAGGAACATCAATGGTACAAACTATGTCAGCACGACCCGCAACCAACACATTCCCCAGTACTGTGGCTCTTGCTGGGCCCATGGCAGCACCAGTGCCATGGCAGGTATGACTCATATGTTTTCTACTGGAGACTTAAAGACATGCTAATCCTTGTTTTTAAGTGATGGTGTAGGTCAACAGTACCTCACACAAAGTTTCAGATATATTTCAATATAGACAGTATATATAAAGATATAGTTCCACTTCCTCTTTATGCTGAAGTAACTTGAGACTTGGTTGTGGTGTTTTTTTTTTTTTTTATATCTCATCTGTGTTTGAACTCTCACCAGATCGCATCAACATTATCCGTAAAGGAGCGTGGCCATCTGCCTATCTCTCTGTCCAGCATGTGATCGACTGCGGCGATGCTGGCAGTTGCCATGGAGGGGATCACTCCGGGGTTTGGGAATATGCTAACAACCACGGGATCCCAGATGAGACCTGTAATAACTACCAGGCTAAAGACCAGAGTGAGTTTCCTTCAGTACACAAAGTAATGGTTACAATCACTTGCACAGTCTGAGTCTGAGCCATGGATGTTCTGTGTTCCCCTCCAAAGAGTGCAAGCCCTTCAACGAATGTGGCACCTGCACCACCTTTGGCCAATGCAATATTGTGAAGAACTACACCCTGTGGAAAGTGGGAGATTATGGACCAGTCAGCGGGAGGGAGAAGATGATGGCTGAGATCTACGCTAGAGGACCAATCAGGTTTTGTTTTTGTTTTTATTTCCAATAGTCCATTCACTGCTTCATGTAAAAAGGTTTTAAGTTTGCTTTTGAAAGTAGAAACAGCCTCAGGTCAAGAAGGATCATTGTTCCATCAGGACAAAGGGTAAAATGTCTTTCACAAGCATATAGCTCCACAAAGGATCACAAATACAAAAATTAATGAAAATAATTCAGCTGAATGCAACAGTTAGTGATTTGGACTCTTGTCTCTCCCTTTGACTGCAGAAAAAGACACATGATGTGAGATTTACAAATTGTAACCATCTTGCTCAGTGGCAGAAAAGAATACCAAATACCCTAAACCTAAAGGGATCTGAAATGGAGGACGTAGCAGCAGGTAGCAGGTCATGATGTGACGAATGATGTGTATGAGAAGAAGATAGAAATTATTGACTGCATTTCTTTCAACTGGTCACTATCAAAGGTTGAATGTTTGATATTATAAATACATATTTTTGTCTCTCCTACATCTTTCAAAAAAACTCAATCTGAAAAAAATGAGAATTATAGGGTCTCCAATTCAAAATACTTCATGGGCACATGTTAGCTGTATTATTGCATTATTCCAGTGCATCTCATTTCAGTGATTTACCCAGAGGGAGGATGTAATGTGTGATGTTTGTTTTCTCCAGCTGTGGGATAATGGCCACAGACAAGCTGGATGCGTACACCGGAGGCCTCTACTCTGAATACCATGAGGAACCTTACATCAACCACATTGTGTCAGTGGCAGGATGGGGAGTGGAGGACGGCGTTGAATACTGGATTGTGCGCAACTCCTGGGGAGAGCCATGGGTGAGTCCTCATCAGAGAAAGTCTCTCACAGTGAAAGTAGCAATGTCAGATCAGTGGTTAAAAAGAGATGACTCGCAGCAGTTGAAGATCAGTGAGATTTTTTACAAGTTAAGTTAAACTACCCTAAGTTTGTTATTCATTAAATGTCTAACATTTACAAACAGGATTTAGCATTTTCCCAGCAACATAAGCAAACTAATAAGCAAATTAATAAATTGACCCCAGTGTCAGTTAATTTAACTGAGTTTTATCAATTAATTTGTGAAAAGGAAAACAGATCCAGATCTAATGCAAGCACATCACCCCAGTAGTGTCTTAGCGTCTTACATGTTCACCTCAGAACTTAAGACGCTGCTCATCACCTTTAAAGCTCTCAATGGCCAACCCCACCTTACAATAAAGAGCTCATCCAGTGGCACCCAACCTCTAGATCTCTAAAGCTTTTGCAGTTGTTGCTTCAAAACTATGGAACCAGTTGCCATTTCACACCAGATGTGCTCCCTTCATCTCTATTTTTAACTGTAGACTAAAGACTATTTTTGCTCACTGGTCTTTTTAGCTTGCTAACCTTTCAGTTTCTATACTGTGTATTTGCTCTTTTCGTTTTTCTGTTTTCAGTTTGTTTCCTTATATAGTATGTTCACTTATGTTTTACTTGCCTTTATGTTATTGTTCTTTGTACAGTACTTTGGTCGGCTTATTGCTGTGTTTAAATGATCTCTAGAAATAAAGTTGCCTTGACAATTGTTTTCGCAATCAATCAACAAATTATTCCATAAAAGTTCAGTAATGTCTGATTTCCTGATGTCCATTAGTTATCTTATGTAATTTTAGCTGGAAAATGACAAAAAAAAAAAAGTTAATTTGTTTCTCCTCTCTTGTCAGGGTGAGAAGGGCTGGCTCAGGATTGTGACCAGTGCCTACAAGGGAGGAAGTGGCAGCACATACAATCTGGCGTTGGAGGAGGACTGCATGTACGGAGACCCAATTGTCCCGAAAGCCTACCTCTAGAGGAGACCAGTGTTCAGGGTCAGAGGTCGTCACTGCATGTCACTCATGTGTTCCCGTCGTATACAGAGGGAAATGTTTTATATGTAAAAGTTTCACAAGGGAAGTTCAGATTTTTCATTATTGAGCTCCTATCTGCAAATATTTTTTATATTTGCAATCGGGTCAGATTTCACTTCTAGTTTGACCTGCTTGAATCAATGCAGATCACAGTGAGGTGTGCAGGCTTTTATCATTTGAAAAAACTAGTCACTGCATGCTGAACAGTAGTGAATGGATAAATGTATTCAGTTTACATCGTCAAATGTACATACATACAGCAGGTTTTCAGTTTTAATTCAGCCAAAGAGTGTGTTTATAATTTGACTTGTAATGCACTGACACAGTTAACAGTTAATGCATTGACAGGATTGCACTACAACCTGATGCAGGATTTGTACCCCCAAAAATAATCTACTTTAAGTGTGCCTTATATGCATTTGGCGTCAAGTAAAGATTTATGTAATTTTGTGTTTTTCACACTGAAAAAGCTACAAATGAGAAACAGAACAAAACCGTTAGCTTTTGTTTTAAACTATGCCAATAAAAGCGACAATTAAAAGTGATTCTCAACAAAATCTGTCCTTTGAGTATCAGTTCCTGTTAGCAGGGTTGAAATGTTTAAAAGCTCAGTTTTAATTGAGGGATTCCTATCATGACAGGATTATGCAGTTTCTTATAAAACTGGCCATAATCCACTGTTCATCTAGCAAATATGTTACAAATTTCTCGTAACAAACATAAGCTACAGATCATGATCAATGTGGACGTGTGACATGGGTTTGTTGACCGTATCAGACTACAACATGAACTGGGACCAAATGGCCTTTATATAATGAGTTTCTCCATGCGAAGTGACATTTTATGGTCATGATTACATAAAATTGAAAAATGCACAAAAAACTACATATTCAGGTTTTTATTTTAAAACATCTTGAACCAACATAAAAATAGAAAATCAAATATACAGGTGAAAAAGAAAAATATTTTGCTGCATCTTCAGAGAGTTTCCTTGACATTTGCCTTTTTGTTACCTCAAGAGAAACTAATCCTCATCCATTGGTCAACCTGAAAAGTCTGTCTTGTTTCCAAGCTACGAGCTTGAACATGGAGCATTTAGTTAGCATCAACATGACAGATCCTCTGTCCCTGTTCGTCTTCTTGGTATAATCTCAACCAACAACGTTTTCAGTCTCTTTCCACATCAGTTAATCATGATGAAGTTTGACTTGCAATGAGCTGAAAAAACAAAATACAAGGAAATAATCACCACATGTTTGTGCTTCAAGAGGATGAGAGGAAGCTTTCAAAGTTACACAGGAGTCTGAAACAGCTCTAATATTGTGCATTGAATGTATCAACATATCACTAACCAATGAACTCAGCAACAGGATCGTGTTCTCCCTCTGTGCGGATCGTCCCTGCAATGCTTTCGTTCTCCAGGATCGGCAGGAAGAGCTGAACAAAGTCTGATGTGTACGGAGGCGCAATCACATCCAACACCTTTTAAAGAGAAATAATGGAGTTACTTACTTCATTCGAAAGGTGTTTTTAATACACAAGTTATACATATGTATATATTGTAAGTCTCAATTTAATAATAATATATATAAAATGGTATATTAAACTTTATAGCGATCATAAGCTGCTGTTACCTCAGTGACAAAGTATCTAATGAGAGAAATATCCGTGTTGAGTTTCTCCAGACACTTTCGAATATAGCCAACTACAGGGAGGACGTAGCCACGACTAAGTAGATGAACCATTCGGTCCAGCAGCGTCTTCTTCAACTCCAGCTGAGGGAAAAGTAAAACCAACATTTTGTTAGCTGTAATAAAAAGACTTCTGTTGAAAAGGGAAATGAGAAGCATTTGTTTCGCACCTGCTCCATCACGTCCAGCTGAGAGTGCTCCGTCTCAAACAGTTTGATGAGCAGCTGGAGGACCTGCGGGTGCAGCAGCTGGTGACACGTACAGATCTGTGCAGAGGAAGAATTTCTGTTTAAATTTAACTTCTGTCTTAAAGACTGAAAATCAACTGTTCATCTGGTGGTACTCTCCCACCTCGTCCAGCAGAGCTAAATGTACTGGAGTGTGGTCTGTTTGGAGCTGAAAGTACCGCGGCTCAGACACTGTCCAGTCCACCCACTTTAAAACCCCCATGGCGACTACTGGAAACCTGAACACAAACACACGCAGACGTCAAGTCAGAGAGGTCAGTCATTAGAGAGTGATGGAAATGAGCATTAAGCTATTTTTTTCTCTTTTACCGACAGTAAAATGTTTTTTCTCACATGAAACATGTTCATTCATCTACAATTGCAGGTTTTATGTGAATTTTGTGCTTATCAACTCACCGGATGCACTGGTACAAAGTGCCAAGCTCAGCCACCAGCTCTGTAGCTCCTTTGTTTTCATTGCAACACAGGTTGTGCACAGTTTCTATGGCCTTAGATGTTGACTTCAGCTCGTCTTTATTGATGTTGACTCGTTTGTTCTGGGAATGAATAAACAAGACATTTTTAAAAAAAGAGGCCAGGTGTTAAATGATTGGACATCACGATCAAACACTTCAATTTTTATTTCAGACCACAGGACATTTCTAAGACCTTTCTCCCCATGTGCAGTATGTGTGTAAACCTCTGACCCATGAGGATTGTGATATAGTGAATTCAAAGGGAAATAATCTGTCTCAAAAAAAGCTGGAAAAGTTGTTTGTGTCATGCCAAAAATAGATGCCCTTACTAACTTGCCAAAACTATAATTTGCTAAGTGTTTAAGAATTGAGTTTCATTGACTTCAGACTAAGTGTATGTTAACTGTTATACCTCAGCTGCTCCAGAAAGCAGGTTTGACAAACTCTGAGTCTAAACCTGAGCTCTGAGTTGATGAACCCTGAGAGTTTTCTGTTCAAGAACAGCTGATGTGGGTCAGTTCAATCATCTCTGAGTATGTTCACTAGTTCACCATGACAACGGGTAAATAAAGAGCAGAACCTCCATTTTAATTCAGTGGAGCCACAAAGATTAAAGTGTGACAGTGAAACACAATTATCTTTAAATAAAACATTTTTCCATTTTAGATTAAATGTTTTAAAGCTACACAGATTTTTTTGTGGACAAAGACAGATCTTAGTCTGAGTTGAGGATGAGTTGAGCCTCCATGTGTAATATATGAATGTCAGATCTGTCTCTGCCCTCACACCGACCGATCAATCATAAAGGAGGTCATGTTTGTAAAGACGTGTTTCATTCTGCTTTAAATCAATCCGTTCTGATCTGCACTTTGATGGAGACAGTCGTGAAACGACTATTTTTGGAGCAGAAAACCCAGTGTCCCCCATCTCAGGTTAAGCAACTCCCAGTTTTCACTAAACCCACTTTCTGGAATAGACCCCTGAATTTTTGGTTCCAGCACCATGAAACTACTGCACATATGTTTATATCTTTTGGCTAAGAGCAACACGTGTGCCTCATTATATGAGCAGATTTCAAATACAGTATCTGTTCTCCTTTTTCCATACCTTTTTCCACGTCTCCACCACACTGGCAGCGTAGGCCAGAATATGGATGTATTTGTGTTTATGGTCTTGGTTGATCTTTGATCCAGGCTTAAACAGTGACTGCATGAAAAGGTCCAGAAAGGCAGGCACCCTGATCTAAAGCAGAGGGTTAAGCAAATATTTCAGTTATCAGCACTTAAGCAATCAAGTAGACAACATAAACAAAGGTGGTCTGTTCTCACCAGCTCAACAGGAGGAGGGTCCATGCTGCTGAACATCTTAAACAGAACTGTGATATCTGCAGGATTCAGGGCTCCTTTAGACAACATGGCACCCAGTGCCTGGCAGGCTCGAGGGTAGGCTGCTGCTGTACCAAGTGCGAGTGTAATCTGACTGGCATCATGACCTCTGAGATAAAAGACAAAACCATATAATTAACAGTGAAATTCAGTTTGAATCTGTTTGATTTTGATCAGTTGAGGCAGTGTCCTGGGGCTTGTTAAAGGAGGTAGATTTCTCCAATCAGGCACCAGAATGAATAATTTGCATTTTTTGTTTTATTCAGCATCGTCACAGACATAACCTGATTTCGCAGTTAATTGCATCCTCTTGATTAGTTATACTCTGAAACTACTAAGTAGATTTCCGATGAAAAAGAGACAACTGTACCTTTCGTGTGCAGACTTCTGCACCTCCTGGCCGATCCTACGAACAGCCGAACCCCCCTGTTCTTCTTGAGCCAGAATGGACATCATCGCCTGGGCGAAGAGGTAGGTATGCTCGCCATGACACACCATCTTCTACAGGGGAGAGCAGGGAACAACTCAGCAAAGATCATCAAACAATGGAACAGCAAATATTGCACAGTACAACAATAACACTTTAAAGATGTCAATCTCATATCTTAATATTAAAATAATTATATATTTAAATATATTTGAAAGAATCAATCCAAGTTTCACAAAAAAGAAGAACATCCCTAATAAAAAGGGTCTTAAAAAAAAATGGTTAACGCAGAAAGGTTAGTTTTGATCCAACCACGGTGTACAGAGAGTGAGAGAGTGAGTTTAAATATGCCTCACAGCAAATTCTGGCAGGTTCTTCTCCAAGTTTTCCTCTCCTCCATCCAGCAGCGTGGCCAAAGACGTCCTTAGTACTCGGGAGAAAACCTCCAGCTGTTGACACGCAGTCGACACACTGGTGATCTCACCCTGATAACCAGCATCTGAAATGAGCTTAACACAGAGGATGTGTCACTAAATGAACTGCTGCAAAGCAAACAAGTGTTCACATTCATGTTAATTTCAAAGTGACAAACTGATACTTTTTCTCTTTATCAGTCAAAAAAAAAAGGTACAACCAGCAAACACAAACATATTTCTGTTTGCGTAAGTATACCTTTACAGTGAAGTTGAGCATCAGGCAGTCTGGGTGAGCCTCTGCCAGCTTGTAGAAGAGATCTCTCCACGTAGTGTGTGCTATCATCTGCTCCAGCCAGGCAGGAGTCTAAAAACACAGCAGACTGGATTTGTTTCATGTCAGCATAACTGCTCTACTTGTAATGCTGGTGATTTCACAAAAATATCTGGTCGATAACAACTTCAGTTATACAGAAAAAGATCCTGAGGATTTGTAGGCATTGTTGCCCCCTCAGCATTCAGACATCTCACCTCTCCCTCTACAGTGAAAATAGAATCTGCTTTCTGGGGGTCAAAGTGCTTTATCAAGAGACTCTTGAGGTGATTTTCTACTCGTTCTTGGACTTGAGCAGGCTCTACACCTGCAGTCAAAACAGAGAAATTACAGATAATAAAAAGTCATCAATGAAGCCACAAGGCAACAGGTGGGGATGAGGAATACTTTTCTAACAACATAAGGACAACTCAAAGCCCCAAAAACATGATCACAAATCATGTAGTCGATCACCTACCCATTTGGATGAGCCATTCTGCCAGCAGGTTTACAGTCTGAGCCACAGCAGAATAGTTTTCTGAGAGCAGCTGGATGACGTGTTCTGGAGAGCCACCTGCTTGGAAATACCTATGAGAAAAATATGGATGATATTAAGTCACCCAATTATTAGTAGTACATTTTTATGATTTAAGCATCTCTCTTTTATTGGTCAAAACTTCATCTTCACTGTCTCGTTGTCATGTTGTCAATGTTCTGTGTGTTGCAAAAAATGATGGAGGGTGTACATTATGTTTGTATGAGGAAACAGGCGCTTACGTTTTGAGGGTGTTGAAGATCGCAGGCTCCATAATATAGTCTCTGCTGGAGAATTTCTGCAGACAATCTTCCTGGATTTTCCCATCATTTTCTCCTTCAACATAACCATCCTCCTGAAAGATACATTTATTTATACTATTGTAATATTATCTCTGTTCTACTTAAAGCTGCATGATATACAAAAAAAATACTTTGGCAGATATTGTGATTTCAGTTGGAATAGTCCTTTTTCTTTAAATTATGTTTTGTTTGTTATTTTGTTTGAGCTTGTACCAAACAAGTATGTTTCCTTATGTCCAGAGAATATGATTTGTGGGGCAGGGTGTCTCTGTAGCACCACAGTGCACATTCCTTTTTCCTTTATCAAAACATTTTAGCTGCTGCAATTTACATGTTGCACTTGGTCATATTGAAATTTTGATTGTGTGAGAATAATTGCAGCCTTAGATCTAAATCCAGTGAAGTGTACAAAGTGGAGACCACTTTAAGACAGAGGACTCACAAGTGCCATAGAACAAACACTGTGAACAATATGTCAATGTAACTATCAGACATCAGTGAAAGATCTATATCATGCCAGTTGTACAACTGACTGAGCATAAGTGTATTTAAGACACACTTTAACAGGTATTTCCATTATTGATTAATCTGCCAAGAATATCCTCATTTAGTTGATTAATCATTTTGTCTCTGAAATACCATAAAATAGTGGGAAAGCTGTGTTATAATTTCCTTTTTCATAAGTCTTGTTGTTTGAACGAAGGTCCAAAGCTCAAAAATATTCTGTTTACATTGCTATAAGAGCTGAGCAAGTCAGACAATCCATTCATCTGAGAGGCTGGATATGTTTGGCACCATTGCTTAACATCAAAATGCATGTAGTTATTTTTGTCAATTGGCAAATAATTTCCTAATCTCTCCAGCTCTGCACTTTGGTTCATTATCCAACCACCAGGTCTTGACCCAGTGACTGTGAAGTCTTTCTGTCTGAATACAGGAGTATATGAGTCCTGCAGGGCTCCAACTGTCCTTATACACCATTTAACGGACCAGTGTATATAAGTATAGAAAACACACGTCGTTTGACTCTTGGTTACGCAAAAAATAAAAACGCAGAGACAGAAATAAAACTAAAGGTTTATTGGAGGAAGGTGTGCACACTAACATTAGCATGTGGACCAGCTGTGTCGGTAGTTAGCCTGTAGCCGCCTGACTGAGTCGGTCGGTGTGTCCCAGTCCTGCGGGGCATCTGAACGATACAGCTATGTGGACACACCTGTCTCTGCACATTAGCTTTGTGTTGACTGACTGGTTGTGTGCAACAGCCACAAGAGAAAAGCAGGCGGTGGGACTGCAGGTAAGCTAACGCTCGCTAACAGCAACAAGTCGACCTCTCACCATGTTGCCCTCGGTGCCTTCCCAGTCTCCTCCGCCGCTGTAATACTCCTCGTCCATAATGACGGGAAAGAAGTGGCGCTGAATGGGCAATAACCAAGCTGTGGGTATTAAATCTAGACGTGACTTGTGTGTGTGGGGGGGGTTTCCACCGTGGATGATGCTGGAGGCAGCTAACTGGTTTAGCTAGCAAGCCAACAACAACAGACGGAAAATCATGATCCGAAAATGGCGAGTGAGCGTGTTTCCACGCCCCCGCTTCAGGAGGGTGTTTCCCCCGGAGCTCAGACTGTCAGGTGCAGACGTCCTGAACACAGCATCTACCTGACCCTTCATCTTTACTGTCAGATTTATAGGCTTATGTGAGAAAATAGCTAAATGTTAGAATATGAAGAGAATGACTTCAATGACTCTGTGTTAAGTTAACATGACAAGACATGAAAAGCCAGTTGGGGAATAAACTCAGTCTCTGTCTGGTTCATTGGGTATAACTAACCTAAACTAATGCTGTGTAATGTAACTGGCCTGCAATGTGTCCTTCTGTCATTAAGATTTTAATGTTAAAGTCAGTATTAAAGTCATAGTAAAATAGATACCGGAGGGGCATTTAGTTCTGCAAAACTAGGGAGGGGCTTTGGTGTTTATAGCAGCCAATAGCTTGAATGTACTTGAAGGACCGCTCGCACCGTGGGATTGACAGCAGCTGACAGCTGAATTTGGAATGCCACAGGATGGTTGTTATTTATTCCCACCAGGGAATAAATAGGGGAAGATTATTAAAAACAATGAAAATGCTTGGGCTAGTGAGGGAGAGACACAGGCTTGTTCCTGGTCCGTGTATATATTATTATTATACATTAGGTATAACACATCAAGTTAATGATGCCAGAAAAGCATACCTGATGTTACCTTAGAGACCACAAATGAAAAATACATCTCCCCCAGTTTTGATCCAGTGTCTCTCTGTTGATTATTCATTTATCCCTTGTTATATGCCACAACCATAACGGGGCCCAAAAGTTTGATCTTTTTTTTTTTTACCTTATAGGAACATGGTGTCAGACTTTGAAGCCCATTATATGTCAAAAATCATTGTCAGAGTATTAACATAACAAAACGTTAAAGTAATATAATATAAAACACAAGGATTATAAAAACATGAGTATTCATACAATTATATTATAATAGTAAGCATTTGTTGATGTTAAACTTTCAAACTGAAAAAGTAACATCTAAACGCACATCACATTTGAAAGATTTAACTTATTTATATTTGGTATTTGCCTGTATACAGTTAACCTAAGTAGACTGAGGAAAAAGGGATTTATTGGTTAAATTATTATACAGTAGATTTTTGAACATAGGTGATGAGCATTTTGCTATGTTAAATCTAATGTGTTTATATATAAGATGTTTGATTATGAAATATGGTTTTTACATTACTTCTTTTTACTGTGTAGATTATTAAACTGTTGATTCATTTTGAATGTTTACCACTGTGGGCAGTGTGAATGATTAACTACACATGCCATCAGACAGCTTGTTGTAGTGCACACAGGCCAGTGAATGGGTTTTGGAGCACATTTGTCTGAAAGCCCCATTATATTACTTTAAACATATTGTTTACCAAGTTATAATTAGTCTCTCATCTTGGAGTGGAGGCTTTTTTAATTAAATAATAATACATTTGCCCTTAAACCAACAATAAATAAATAAATAAATTCCATCTTAACCTGTTGGAATTAACTAACGTGTGATCACTTTGAACAGGAAAAACAAAATTTTCACAATTACGTGAATGCTCTAAATACTGTATGAGTTCATGGTTTTAAGCTTTTCTGCTGTCACGTCCTGAATTAAGCCTTGTATGGTTTTCGGGTCAAATTGACCCGTTTCAAGTATAGTATAAATTTAGTATAAATTATAGTATTATACATTTTTTCTACCTGAAATTCAATGGCCTTAGCTTATTTTCTGTGATATACATGTACAAACAAACAAAAAAAAAATCATTGAGCACACATGTTACTATACTTCACACGTTTACATCCTTCATATGGTCTTCGGGTCAGTTTGACCCGCATACACAGAGACACACAGTAGGGGGACAAGTTGGCAGCAATCCGCACTGTGTGGGACCAGTGGGTGGACCGGCTTCCCTGTATTTACCCCAGGCCCAATGTAACTGCCTCAGTTGTTCATCTGCATTTCATAAGATAAAAGTGATTGATTGTTGAAGTTCCAGTTGATGTATTGAGTTGTTTTGAGTTTGAATTCAAAATAGTTAATGTTAATGAAAACATTGTCTCACTTTGTTTTTTCTGTTTTTTTCACTTTTCTATTGTTAATTGTGTTCTAGTAGAAGCTGATTGCAATCAATAAACATATATGTTATCGCAATTGTTTGAAATTGAGATAAAGACAACATATGTTAATGGTTTATGAAGTAAAATTTAATTTCTGAATTGTTTTTGAAAACCCAAATATGTTCCGGGTACATTTGACCCGAGGGATACCAGAGGATCCCAAAAGTGAAGCCAATACAAGTATCAATTAATCATAATTTTTACAATCAGGTGTGGAGTTTTATTTTGGTAAATAAAAGCCAAAAACTGAGGCTGATCACTGTAAATGTGAGTTCATGGTTTTAAGCTTTTCTGCTGTCACTTCCTAAATCAATCGTTACTTTAACAATCAGTTATGGAGTTTTATTTTGGTAATTAAAAGCCAAAAACTCAAGATGAACATTCATAATTTGAGCTAATGGTTTTAATCTTTTCTGCTGTCACTTCCTGAGTTAATCTAATAGTTACTCCAAGAGTTAATGCTAATAAATGGACTCTGTCTGTTTTTGTGTGTGAGCAGTTCTCAAGAAAATCAACAGACAGTCCTCCATTTAGACCTCCATTTTCATCATGTCACAAAGATCTTTTTCTGTGTGAAGAAAAAAATGATGATGTCACATGAATCAGAATGTGATGTCATCAGACATGAGAAAGGTCTTTGATCTTTTTCTGTGATGTCATCAGAGATTAAAGGACAGAATGTTACTTTGAGTTCGTTCAGTAGTGAAGTGATGCCGATTGGTGAAGAGTGAAGAGTATTTGTACGGTACAACTTTTGGTTGAATTTAGAATCTGAATCTGAATCATTCAGTAATCCACAGAAGAAATTTGGTATTTGAATTGGTAACATTTAATTTTTAGAAATGGGAGCGAATTGTGTACACCCGGAGACAGAAAACGAACATTATAAGTTGGAGAGATCTGAGGCTCTGTTCGGTAAATTAGATGTATACTTTGTAGAAAAGTACTTGGGCCATGGAGTTTATGGGAAAGTGGCCCAGTGCTCAAAGTTGGAAAATGGGGAAAAGTTGGCAGTGAAGATTCTGAGGAAAGACATGTCCTGGGCTGGTAGAAGAGAGCTCGCCATGCTTAGAAAAATTAGGCAGCTTGACCAAGAGAAAAACAATTTGGTCAAGTTTATTGACGATTTTGAGCANTCTTAGTAGATATTTTATTTATTTATTTTTTAGATATTTAATAGAAATATCACCATTCGGGCTCTTCCAGCTGCTGGAGGATGTCTGACTCCCAGGAAGCCAACCATTATCAGTTGTTTTGAACCCTGTCCAAAACTAAATACTTTTTGGCATAAGATTTATTCACAACTAGTGATCGAATTTGGGTCAAACAGGTTCAAACCTCAGGCCTACCTGTGTGGGCTTGCTCCCACAGACATGCATGTAGATTAATTGGTGACTAAATTGCACATAGGTGAGAGTGTGAATGTTTTTTGGCTCTGTGTCAGCCCTGCAATGTGGTGACCTGTCTGGAGTGTATCCTGCTTCGGCCAATGTCGGCTGGGATTCCCAACATTTGGTCCCCTTGCCCCCGACCCTGACAGAAAAGTGGTATCGATGATGGTTGGATAGATATTAGACTATCTTTCATGACCCTGAGGGACATCAGTATTGTGACCGTTCGCTCCTGCCACCGGAGACTGGTACTGTAGACTGGAACAACTTCAGTCTATCAGTGTCGTCACAGCTTTCCTTAAGACAGATGGCAACTATTGCTTTTAGGCTTTACTTCAAAGTGACCCACTTCCAAATACAACCTCGAAACCTAAAGAAGGGGAAAAAAAAAAAAAATCCTTCACAGATTAGTTGCTTTAACTTGCAGTAAAGACTAAAATGAGGTTTTTATGAGCAGCTCTGGTACAAGCGAAAACCAACTCAGTAGCCTTCTTTGATAGAAGTACCAGCTGTATAACATTTACTTTTCAGTCTCAGACTACAAAAGATTAATTTTACCTGTATGGCCTTCATTTTCCAATGACAAGTCCAGGCACATGGGAACAAACATTTTTATTTTATAATGCAAACTGCAACATATGAATTATATTATTTACCCAAAGGAGCAGAAAAAGGTCATATACCCGTGGCAAATAAATCACACAGTCTGTGTTAAATCTAAGTCCAACACAATATTTCCATCCTAAATAATAAAGGAAAAAGCCATCCTAAAACAAAATGTACATTCCTTTGATGTCGGACAGTTCATTCTTATTTTGTGAACATCAAGTCTCACCCAGTGCCAAGAACTACAGATCTGGGGCTCATTTTTTTCTTCTGTAGACAGCGCAAAAAGGGAAACTTGACTTCATATCAGTTGATGATTTTTCAAGGGATGTGGGCAAATATTCAGGAGCAAACTTCTGGATATTTTGGATCAACAAGCTCAGACAAACAGTATCTGCCTCTCTTGTTTCTGATTTGAGTTCACAAATTTTAACTGAACCGTGAAATATAGGATTCATAAAGTGAATTCTTCTTAGCTTCATGCCTGCTTCAGGCATCCTATCAAAGAATGTCTAAGCACAAATATAGTTCAGGTGAAAAGTGAACTTCAATTAATCAGTTCAGTTATTGCTTAGATAAATAATAATTACTCTACGAGAGAAAGATAAGTTTCACATTGTTCAGATGCATGTAAAAAAAAAAAAAAAAAAAAAAAAAACAGTTCTAAAATGTAATGTCAAATTGACTTTTTTTGGTTGAAAAATCCCTGCGCTGTTGGTTCTTGAAACGTTTTGCCATTTTGTACATCTGCATCAAGTCTTGGAAAGTTTCGGAAAAGGATTAGTTGATTGGCTGAAAAATGAGCCACGTGATGAAAACAGTGACAGAAGTCTTTTGTAACTGGGAAAAAAGTAAATAGCACCATGTTCACTAAGGGCAAGCCGAAGGGTAAAAGGGGGAGGTGGGAGCCACAGGGCACGCAGAGTTCAGGTGTGCACTTAAGTGCTACGGCTTGCAACAAAACAGCTGATCCTTCAAAGTCACTATTTGGTCTTCATTCTCCTTTTTTGTAGTCTGGCTGTGTGCAGCTTATGCAAATATAGTCCTCCCTCTCAGCTCGCTCAGCAGAAAGTCCCACACAGATCTGGTGGAACCACTGGTTGCAGCTGCCATCACACTGGACCCAGTTTACCTGAAAAGTATGAAAAACATTTCTTTTTTTTTTTTTTTTTAAATGTGTGTTTTTTCTTCTCCGTCATAGCTCAACCCATTTGTGTAGTTTGGATAATAATGACGACAACAATAACAGATGTCACACACACACACACACACACACACACACACACACACACACACACACGTGATGTAAATGCTGCATGGCATGTATATAATAAAATTATATAAAACTAACCTCATCACCCTCTGGCTCTCTGCACCATGGTGCTGCACACAGTGAGTAGTCCTCCTCTGAGTCTGATGGAGCAGGGTCAGATACTGTGTGTGTAGGAGAACCAGTCCTCTTGGTTTCTTCACTCCTCTCCTTGCCTTTCTTGGACTTCTTCTTACGGCACTTCTTGGCGTTGTCACTGTGCTGAGAGTCAGAGCTTTCCTTCCGTCGCTTGGTCCTTTTGCCTTGACCGTTCACTGCCTCCTTTTTGAGACTGGAGACTCCATTCTGCATTAAGACATAAATATTATAATTAATATACCAAAAAGTTGTGAATAAATATCAAGAGTTATTGCGAAAATGATCCCCGAGCAATTTACTTGTTGTAATCGTTGTTGGCTGTATTTGTCATTACCTTGTTGTGCTGGGGGCTCCCTCTCTGAGACTGTTGAGACTCTTGGTCCTGTTCTGTGTTGTTCCCACAGGGGGCATTAAGTGAGGGCAGGGGGGCCAGTTTGTACAGCAGGTATCTGTACAGCTGTTCCGTCTCAGGCAGAGTGACCTGCAGCAGGAATCCCTCCACCATCAGCTCATCCAACTCAGGACTGAGTCCTGTGACAAAAATGAGGGAGGTCAGAGGGTAAAATAAAATTAAAAAAAAAAAATGTCTAGATGCAAAGTGCAAAAATCATTTAACACTTACCCTGGAGTGGAACAGACTCGTGCTCTGTATAAAAAAATGAATCATTTATTTCCTGAGTCAGATGTGACGATATTCTGGGTCCAGTTCTCCCCTGAAACAATAAAGAACAATCAATTATGTCTGTAATGCCATCCAGCTCATGTCACTAATTACACAAATAAGCCCTCCGATAGTGACTCATAACAACAAAGTAATTGTCCAGAAGACTTCAACTATATATGATACACCGAGTTCCAACTTACATTTCCACCAATCATCTTTGACACTTTCTCCAGCAGTCCCTCTGTGCAGGCCTGCTGTACCTTGTGCTGCCATCGCACCGTCCTCTCGATGAGGAAGCGCAGGGCATCTCCTTCTGGAAGTCGAACCCGAATCCTCTGCAGCGAAGCCAACAGGGGCAGGACCTTGTCCAGAGGCGGCTTTCTCGACCGCTGACAAAGAGGGCAAAGCCAGGCTTGACCGTACTTGAGGTCTGAGGTTGTTTCCATGCAGCCACAGTGGAAAACATCTCGACAGAGGTCACACTGCACCATGGCACCTGAAGGGGCCTTTTGGCAAACACAAAAACTAAGTGGGCAAGAGTTTTCAGCAGGAAGAAGTTTCGATTCATTTGAAGCCCTTAGAGCCAACAGGATCTCCAGCTCCCTCTGGTGGACCTCAGCGAGAGTAGTCATCTGTGAAGAGAGAAGATTAAATTTATTGAATGAAATTAAACACAATACTCACTCTTACTCTGCTGCCTGACACCAGATTAATTGTCACTAACAACTACAGAAATTAGTTTAGTAATCAGTAATAATGTTTTGCTGTTCACTGTGAAGCATCCAACCTGTCTTTTGTTGCTTTGTTCATACATTAGTTCACACACATACATATGAAATCAGTCAGAAAGGTGACCTGACAGTGAGACATGCAATTATTAAGACAACTGTTTTAATACAAGATATAATATGTAATCAAAATTAGAATGCTAATATTTATGATTGACAGCTTTGGTTATACTATTATATTACACAATTATACTCATTGGGGAAATCATTTAAAAAGAAGAAGAAAAAAATAAATACAGCCACACTCACAGCAGAGGCAGAGTCTTTGCTCTCAGAGAGCGCTCTTTCCACATCACATAGAGACTCCAGTTTTGTTGAAGCTTTTTTACTGATCTGTGGAGCCTCTTTTGTTTTTTTAGATCGTGACTTCTGATGCCCGGTCCCTACATCACATCTTGGACAAAGCACCTGAAAACATCAAAGCAAACGCACATTACCCGTTGAACCTGGCATGTAAAACGGCTTTGAAAGGATTCAATCTATGTAATATCTCAGTTTACCTCGAGGAGAGAGAAAGAGGAGTTTTTCTGTAGGAATGTCTTTGCTGCACTCTCCTTCCATGCCTGAACATCACAGATGAGGGCCTCCAATCGACTCAGGGGCTCAAGCCTCACTGGGATACCCTCTGCTCTGAGAACCAGCTCAGAGAGGCTGTCTAGCACTGGAATACGTCCACCGAGCTGCAATTATAGTCCCACAATATTTACAATTCAAATGCCACCACCACGTCTAGCCTTGGTAAGTGTTGAGAATGTTTTATCTATAACTTTTTTTTTTTTTACCTGGAGTGCTTCAGCTTCATGCAGCCACTTCTTGGCCTTGGTAACGACATCCTTAAGTTGTAGACAGTTGGGCAGATAAGCAGGGATGTTTTCCACTTCTTGTAAAGCAGCATCTAGTGTTTCTAAGCTGTGATATGGCCTGTAAAATGACACAAGCTTTATTTATTAGGTACACCTTCTATTCAGGCAGATAAATACATAATAGAAATGCATTTTCCCTTACAGATGTATTTAAAAATAATGTAATAGTATGATATTTGGTCACTGTTAGTGCTAGCCATGTCAGAGTCTGATGCTTAAGTCTTTGCAGTCTCTGTGGAGCCATTAGTGGGTTAAGCACTGTCAAAACACCATGATCCTCTTTATCCACCATGATCCAGCTCTGCAGACTTGGCACTTTTCACTCTGCACCGTCTGAATTTTAAGCTGGTTTCATGTTTTCACTTCACACCTGTCACAGGTGTTTAGAACATTGTGTATATACAAAATATTAATGCAAGACAGTGCTCAGAGGACCAGTACTGTAATGACAGTGATTTTAGAGTTTCAGGCTCTGGACATATAAGGAGTAGGCGGGGTAGAAAAAAGCTGCAGCATCTGACTTGAACCCTGATGAATGTTACCAAGTAGTACATCTGTTTGTTTCTTCATCCAAAAACAGATACGGGACTGACTACACAGAAAAAAAAAAAAGCTATGAAAACTGAGGGAGCAGCTCTGTGTCCTCACCTGGCTTCCATGAGGCTGAGAACCTTCTCCTCCCACTGCTCTGACACTGTCAGCAACTCTTGCAGACGAGCCATGGCTTTCTCCACAGAGTTGTGAGGGGCTAGGCCGACGCCCTGGTCTATCAGCCTCCTCATGGTGTCCAGACAAAGACTGTCTGGCCAGCTGCTGGCTTGGTGCACAGCCTCCAGCCAGCGAGCCTGCTCCAGTCTTTCCCTTAGCAGGGGCAGCTGTGGCAGCTCCACATCAAGGCCCAGACTCACATCCAGCAAGTCCTGCAGCTCCAGTGGGCTGGGGGACTCATCAGAGAGGAGACGTTCACTGCACTGCTGGAAATCATCCACCCTGGTCAACAGGTCCTAGACGTCACATTGAACAGACATTCAGTGCCAACATTTGAATACATGGTCAACACTAGGTTAAAAAATTAAAAATAATAAAATAATAATAAAAATTATGTCAATACAGAAAACATGTTTCACGATGAAGAAACTAATTAAAAACGTCCTATTTAAAATCTAAAATTCTGTTTAGAACAACGTGTACAAAATGCTGATATGTGTTTATCAGTCTAATCTAAGCTCACTAACCTTCAGTAAAGGAGCCTGTCTGATGGTACATGGCAAGTTGTCCAACTGTTGGACAAAAGACCTCAGCTCCTCCACAGTTAATTCATTCTGGTTTTGAGACTTTCCTCCTCCAGAACGATATCTGCAACACAGATTAAAAACTGTTTAACAGACCAACAGTGGACAGATACCAAAATGATCATAAAAAAAAAAAAATTCAAAAGAATTTCTCTAAACTAAACTGTTTGCAATCTAATAATAAAGTCTGCATTTTGCCACCTTTTTCCAGCAAGTTAAATGGAAAACACTACCAGTAGATAAGCCACAACCTCATATAATAATTGTTATATGGAGCAAATAATAATTATGAATATTTATAATTTCCTATCAGGCCCCTGTACTCTGGAACAACCTCACTGCTGACATCAAACCGTCTGACTCTATACAGGCTTTGAAATCCAAACTTAAAATGTATTTTTATGCGTCAACTTTCAGCTTAGCTAGGCAGCTTCATACTTCAGGCGTTGTACCTATTAACATCCTATCACCGATGGGTGGACCCAAGCCTTAATAAATCAGTTAATTCTTGTATATACAGTATAGTGTAGGTTGTCCTTTTAACAAGATTACTGATGACTAAACTCTGAAATTACTGTGTTATTCTAAGTGTTACATTTTTTTTACTCAGGCACATGAGCACCTAAGGCTGTGTCTCTCTCAGCAGGTAAAGCTTGTGTCCAATGTGGGTCACAAAGCATATTTTTTGGATGGGATATTTATTTTATTATGGTCTGGATTCACAGCTATGCAACCAAACATGTCAAATCTATTTTTGTAGTACCTTGTCTGTCTCTTCCCATTGAGAAGCTGTTGTGCCATCACAGCAACTTTTTCTGCCTCTGAGGTGACTGTGCGGAGCTGATCCAGGAGTCCAGTTTGTGGGAATGCCTTTGTTTCTGCCTGCTCCACCAGGCTGTGAAGCTCCTCCAAACCTGGTCAGAAAACGGTACTTCTCAGTTCTCAGAAGACACATTCACAGACTATAGGTGGATGTGAACATATGTCCCAAAGACAGACACGTGGAGATTACTGGTACATGTAGAATTAAAAGTGTCGACAGCTGTCTTAAACTACAAGGTAAAGTAATACAAGACAGTTGACAGCTGACAGAGCATTAATGATGAAAATGATATTAATGAATAATTGATTTAATCTCCTTAAAATCAAGAGGAGGAGGATTTCCAAACCCCTTTTCTTGTTTCCATTGTTCTCCAGGATCTCCTGAACATTAGACACCCAGTCTTTATACGATTCTGCACGCAGCTTCACTGATTCCATCATGGGGTTCAACTCATCCAGTGTAAACTTGTAACTACAGGAAAAGACAAAACAAGTCATATTATATGCTGATCATTCCATATGTCCAATAATAAGTAAAATATAAAATACACGTAGGATGAGAAATTGTAAATAAGAAGGTAATTAGCCATTGAGTACTTATTTTATTTTTAACAGCTGCTTTTCACAGGATTAGGCAACAAACCACAACTATTATTGCAAAACCACTACTGTTTCTCTAAAATCAGCAACTTGCTAAATTTGTAGGAATCTGAAAAAACATGCTTTTTAAAAAAGTATCTCATCAAAACTATCATTATTAGAATGTTGATTCAAATTGATTAAGATTAATGAAATCTTTTTTATTTTCCATGTCACTGCCTCAGAAACTGCATTTTGCTTGTCTAATTTTATCTCTGCTCTGTGATGGAAATGTGTCATTGCTCAGAAAAACTCAGCAACTCAAATTCCCTGTAAGTACATGGTCGATGCTGCCCTTTTCTGCCAGTGACTCTCACACTTTTGTTTTATGTGATGATAAGACGTTTTATGGAAGCAGTAAATAACAAGTAAAGTTCAGAAGCCAGTATATTCACTCAGTGTGATTAGTGAAGACTCACTGGAGTGTGAGGTTGCTATGAGGACATGAGCAGAGTTCCTGGGTGTGGTACAGACAAACCATCTTGCCAGGACTGCAAGCACAGGTGATGCCAGACAGGTAGCAGGTGGTCCGACACTTGCAGCACTGCCGCTCCTCGTCTGGGAGCACCTCATAATCAACTTGCTGCGATCGTACCACACCCTGGGGATATAAATTCACAGTTGTTAGAGCTGCAGAAGAGAGAGAGGAGCTAAATGTGAGAGCTGTGCAGACAAAAATATAATCAAATTTTTTTAAATCTTGATTACACATCATTAAATGTATACCAGCTTACCCCACAGGAGCAAACATAGCAAACTGAAAATATAATGAGACCTTAAATTCCACCCATTTGCTCTCATTTACATATTGCATTGTGCAAATACCAAAACTACATGCTGCCATCATTATAACTCTTTCATCTGATATACTTATTTTAAAAAAAAAAGACCATTTAAATAAAAACTGCTCACCATTTTGTTAATCTTTTTTCTTAGTTCCTCTTCCTCTTGAAGCATAATGGTTATGTCCTTTTGCACCGCTGATGCCAGGTCAACATCCATCGTGTCTGCTTTACTGGCCATATTGCAAATCATCTCGTCATGAGAGAAGACACAGTACCTGCTCAGCTGGCGATAGTGTTCCACACAGTTGCGGCCAATGGGCATCTGCCAGAAAACATGGAGATAAGTTACTAATGCGGCAGAAAAAAAATATATAGTAATGATAATAATTCTTCAGATTACTAGTGTATTTTGATGTTAAAGAAGAACATTTTTCTTTTAAAGTGTTCCCTTTGGACACAGCAAAACATTTACTGGAGGATGGTGAAAAGCTACTACATTTGAGCAAAGATAATAGATAGATAATAGATAATTATTTGAGCAAAGATAATAATTAGACAAAATATTTTTTTTAAAAATAACATAGTTGGTACTATGCAAACAGGGGGCTCAATCAATTTCTTACCCAGTCCATTGTGCAGAAGTTGACAGCTTCAGCAAAGTTGAAACCCTGGTTGAATCCACTGTGGTAAGCTCTGGGAAAAGTGATGACAAACTCACCTGCACACTGGTTGGTGCGATAGATCTAATTAAGAGTAAGAAAGGACAATAAAAATTACCAGTTGTATGCATTTGATAGTCCCTGTGTTTTAAACTTGGAACTGGTCTGATCTCTTGAGTTATCTGGACAGGACAATACAAGCTTGTTACCGGTACGCCGTTGTTCATCAATGTATTGGGATTCATGATGGTGACCAGCTGGTGAAGGAGGTCTGGCTGAGACTCAAACAGCTCAGGGGCCAGTTTCTTCATGACAGACTCAAGGTGCTCTGCAGCGTAACCAGGAGCCCCATACCATGTCTTTGGCTCCCCCCTACACATATGGTCAAAAAACAAAAAACACTTGTATTGGCAAGTTATGATAAATTACTGTCATTACAGTATAGGACAAAACTGATATGATATATACTGTAATATTTGAGGTATAGATTGACTGAAACCAGGAGAAGAGTAACAGTTTGTTTTCCGATTCTAAGAAAGCAAACATCAAAATCACTATTACAGATACATAATAGAGTTTTGTGAATGCCCTTTACCAGTGAAGATAGTTTATAGAGTAGCTCCAGTGGTCCTCAATATGCCAGCAGAAGGAGGAGAAGCACATGCCCACATAGAGCCAGGGTAACTTCATCCCACAGATGTCAGCTGTAACGTGAGTCAGCACCGAGGCATCCAGCACCGGCATGTTGTTCAGGTTCCACCCACTGCTCAGGTAATGCTGTAGGTGAGAGACAGGGCTCAACACTAAACTTCTCACTCAAATGTAGCCTTATAAACAGAAAAACAAACAATAAACAAAAACATAATATCAGCATTGTTCATGTCTCTCAGTTCTAGCCTACATCACCCACATGCACTGATTAAGAAAAACTGAAAGACAAAGGTCAACGTCCTTTGAGACTTTCAGTTTTTACTTTTGCATTGACACTAAATGTTTATTAAGTATTTATAGTGGGCATATTCTTAGACATTATTATTTGTTGTATATTCATGACGACTATATTTTCATAGGGTTTTAGAAAGAAGAGTTAATTATAAAATGTTTTATTTATAAATAAATAAATAAAATACATTTTTTAGTTTCCAGTAATGTTTTATTTCACTTAATTCAAAAAACAACCAAATTATGATAAAGAATGAATTTTGATAGTAGCCAAGTATTGCATCATTGTCATAAGAGACTATTTGTACCTCGTCCTCAGGAGAGACTTCAAAATGGCTGTTCCTCACAGGGAAACCACTCCCAAACTCCTTGGAGGCTATGTCTGCTCCATACTCCACAGTGACATCCTCCTCAATGGTGCTGACTAGACGCCAAAACTCCTTCTCTACCAACTCTGTGGGAACCATCTAAAAAAAAAAAAACAACAAACAACAACAAAAAAAAACAAAACACAAAAGCACTATATTAAACAAATCTATAACAATTATACTAGATTCTAGACAAACGATGATGTGTTTCTCCAATAACTGCTTCTGTCTACAGCCCCTTTTAGACAGCCTGTTGAAGATGGGAACTCTTATTCCACATCGCAGCTCTGTATAAAAGATACAAACATGGACTGGTGGGGTATTGTTGTTGTGGCAATAGACCTGGCAGCATAGGCAGTCACAGAGCTGGATCAAGGCCCGTGTAAAAGGAAGAGAGCAGGCATGACAGAATAGACACTGACGCCGATACCCCTGCCCCCAAAGCATTAGATAAGACAAACAGGACTTTCTCTGGGAGTGTGCTATCAAAGCATTCCTTTGTTCCAGACCAAAGTCATAAAACCAACTAACAGAGTCCAGAGAGTTTCCCTTTAAAATCTTCCAAAATCTGCCTCTAGTCTCAGAGGACCTTTCTTCAAAACAAAAATAGAACAATTTGATGTACTGGAATATTTTGTGCATTCTCACATCTCACTAGGGTTTAGTACAAATCAATAATCAGTAATAATTATTCAGTAAAACTTTTATTTCCTCTGTGGCATTGCATGTTTGGGGTTTTGTATTATCATCTGGTGAGATGTACAAGATTTCTCCACACAGAAGCATCTGGTGTAGAGATGAAAAGAAAAGGAACGTTTGGTTTCAACACATGGGCCAACTCCAGTGATTGCTACACATTAAACTCAAAACTGTAACTGGTTTATCTTTACTAGTCTTGCCCTGAACTCCTATCTCTGCCTTTTGCCTTCTGCCCATTTGCCATGCTGCTCTTCTGCTCAACTCGCCAATGCTGCCACAACTACTGGCTGTGTTTGAACTTCAATTGAAGAGGCGGGTCTTTGTGGCTAACTGAGAGCTTCAAAGGACTGCCATGAGGTCATAGGTCTGTGGGAGAGAGTCCTTGGACATCACCCTTCACAGCACAATGTCCTATACATACTCTACATGCACCCTATTCACAGAGCTTTACAACATCCTACTGATTGTTATCTAATTCTCATCTCTGTATGTGGAGCTATCACCAATACTTGAGTTATCATACATTCTCACATCATTATGCATTTTCATACATTGAGAGGTTGTCAAAATGTGTTTGTGTGTGAATGTGTTGTCCTTAAATATCAGAGACCCTGAAATTTCCAAAATCAACAAGAGAAATTTGTTTCTTTAACTTTAACCAGTCACTGAAATTAAGTGTTATTCCAAACAAAAACTGAATTAGTAGAATGGAAACTATATCAAGTAATGAATGATGTCAACTCACATGAACTGGCATGTTAAAATAATCAGACTTAAAGGAGTCGGCCATGTCTCCAAAAGCTTGAAGGGTGTAGCTCCTGCTGGCCTGCTCAAAACCAAATGCGACAGCAGGTTTGCCACATTCCTGTGAGAATAAAGATTGTAGATGAAGTTAAAAACAAACCACTTGCATCTGTACTATATCTGTTGAGATCAGGCAGGAAATTATTCTCTTGTTGCCTATTATAAATCTCTGTCAGGATTTAGCTCTCTGGGGGGTTTGCAGCTCACCTGAGCCAGGCACTTGGGGCATCTCCAGTCACCTTTGGGAACATCGTGGAGGGGAGGGATTAGACAGAAGATGTGATAGCTGTCATCACAGCCGTCGCACAACAACAGGCGGTCCTCAGCACTCCCACTGCCACATACCAGACACATGTACTGGTCCACCTGAGTACACAGAACAATTGTGAAAGCTGCCTTTGTTCTGTGATGTGCATCTGACAGCAGTGTGTAAGCATCAACCAATATGTATAAATGCTTTTTATCTGTACAGTATAGAAGTTATAATGATCTAAAACAGAATTTAGAATACACTTACTTTACTCTGAGGTTTGTTTATCTTATTTAATAGCATTTCTTCATATTCTGTTGGATCCTCATGTTCAATTGGCTCTTTTTTCACCTCAGTGACAGCCATTCTCACTGAAAAGACATGAATGATGACTCAATGGATGCTTTAATATTCTCTCATAACATTGCTCATTTTAAACCAACTCATCCAATTGTCTATGTAAACCAATCAGCACTTGTCTTACCAGGTTCTGGTTTGGCAACATATGTTCCCATCCTCCTCCTGAGATTGGGACGATTCTCACAAACTTCCCCAGGTTCGATTTTGACACATCCTCTCTGTCAGAATCATGGGAGAAACAGGGAGACAGTAAGACATCAGGTGCATAAACTTACATCAGGGAACTGATGTGGGAAATGTGTTGCTTAACCCTTTGAATGAATAAAAAAAAGCCCCAGGTGCAATTTAAATTAATGTCTGCTGATCTTCTGTCATGGTGGACACACAAGTAAATACATCTTGTTGTAAAGTGGAGAGCCTCACAAGACATTTCTGCCTCAGTGCAACTGCTCCATAGTAAAGCTTTGTCGAATGTGCCTCAAAGCTGTAAATGTTAAAAAACTAAGCATGTTTGATGTGGTAACATGAGAACAGTGAAAAACAAAGATCAGACTCACTTCAGATCTCATTCGTTTGGCTCGGCGAGCAATGCTGCAAGTCTCCTGGGGCTGCACAGACTGGCGCTGCGGGAGGTCATGTGGGGTGTACTCCTTATCTTTAGTGTCATTGGTCAAGGTGGCCTTCTGCAGAATGAAGACAGGAAACCTTCAATCATTTAATAATGAACTTGTCTGAGTGAAAATTGAGTGAAATTAAAATGGCCAAAAATCAACACATATGATCTCAAACAATATAGATAATCTTGGTGTTGCACATGTTTAAAAAGAAAACATTTTAAACACCTAAACTGAGGATTTAATTTTTTTTTAAATTTTATTATTATTTTTTTTTGCACTTCATCAGTACTGCAAATCAAATATGGCTGTGAAGCTTCAGTAAAGAGACAAACTGTTCAGTACCTAGTGCATTTTCATTGTTGTTTCTATGATATTCTCAGGACCAAAACAAAATGAGGTCCTCTTTTTTTCTATTGAAACTATAGTACTGTCATTGATGATAATCCTGTGTGTACTAAGATGGTGGGGGAAAGTCGGTACCTATGAGTTTATACTAATAAACTGAATATGTTGAAAAGACACTGTAATGGCCTGTGAATTCATCCAATAAACATCCATTCAACTGAGTGTAGCTACTGCTGCTCTACCGAGAAAAGAAAACATAAGTGATGTGACGTACAGGCAGATTGGCTCCAGTCTGGAACAGGTTATATGGGTAGAGGATCCTCTCATAGTGTGCCCGCAGATGAGAGCCAATTGCCTTGCCTGGAGCAAAGCCCATCTTGACAGATATCTTAGTCCAGCGTCGCTCTCTGCAGACTGCATCAAAACCTCCCTCTTCATTCACCAGCTTTGGAGAGAGAGAAACCATATGTTCTGTATTTTAGAGGGTGTGTTCCCATTTATGCGTAGAAATTGGTCACATGTAAATAAACACACAAACATATAATCTTGTTGTGAACCGTTTGTCATCTTCCTACACTCTTAATTACACATCTAGAATTTGCACATACTTTATTCAGCTGGTAAAGATCCAAAATCTTTCTTTCCACGTGAGGAATTTTCAGAGTGCATCCTTGAAGCTCCCAGAATTTTGCTATTTGATCCAGGAAGTTGAGCTTAACTCTGGTCTGAGCCTAAAAACAGGATGAAACAAAGGTTAGCTAGTTATAAACATTTCATTGTTTAAGATGATTTCAGTTATCCAGAAACAATAAAAGTATAATTCTCCTTTAGTTCAAAATTGTCCTAAGGAGTACTATAAATACTACTGGCACTATTAATATAAAACATATGAATATACCTCCAATTCATTAAGCCTTTGTATTCGTGGTGTGAATTTCAGTCTGTCCACATCACAGGCAAATGGTGGCTGCCATTCCTAAGAGAATTAAAGAAATAAAATTCATTAAGCAAAATGAGACTGATTGATGATGGTGTCATTGAAGCAGAAGGCTCTAAAAACATATTTTGTTAACAGATTTGTCAGTTGTCCCCCATGTGAACATTACATTGGTTTAGCCAAACCACTTACAACCCAGGCGACACAATTACACATTTTCATCTTACCCACAAAAAACAAAAACTAAAGATCCTTGGGACTGTAGGTTTTAGAAAAGTTTACTCAAACAGCAGGATTAAATTGTGTTTTGATGTAAGACTATTTTCAGCTGCAGGTTTGGTACATTAATGGGTCTGTATGGCATCAGGGCTATACATGTGGGTGTTTTCTAAAAAAGTACCTGAATTTATTGTTTTAATAATGTTGATTCTCATCACTTAAGTCTGCTGCTCTTAACTGGCCAGGTTTGGGTCAAGAGGGATAAAAATTTACAAAACACAGTGTCAAAGAAATTGCAGTTCAGTTAAACCCAAAGCTTGTTATTTGAATCCAGCATACAGGAAGTCACTGTCTGTGTGCAAACATGCAAATATGCTGAGAGCAATGTTTTCCGTTGAGCAATATGGCTGATCAATAATATAAATCTGTTTATTACATGTTCATTTTTTCCAACATACACATTTATTAATGCACAGATATACATTATATACATTTTGCATATACAAAGCTACAAGGAAAATAAACAGACTCATTAATTGCATTAAGCAACATGGCAATGTTAAAATAAAATATTATAATTCAAAATTTTAGCCCAACAAACGTTCTTATTGACAGTCTACACGTTAACATATACTATTTTTCAGCACTCGCACACTTTATTAAAACAAACTTACTGATGGTCGACCACAACTTCCTGCACAACACAAGAAGACTACAGAGATAGTGCAGTAATTTGCAGGATAATCTCAGCTTCCTTGTGCGTCATGAGAAGGAATATTAAAAAAAAAAAAAAACCAAAAAAAAAAAAACACCTGTAAAATTATAAAAGTGTGCTCTCTTGGCCAATATGAGACATATTGTAACTTTATTGGCTGAGGAGATGTATGTTAGTATGAAAAAAAAGCTTGAACAGTTGTACATTTGAAAATATTCATCCATTTCTTAAGAGTCACAAAATCCTGGAGTCATGAAGAACACAATAAAACTTTATTTCTGAAGGGAGTTTCAGGTTTCATGTTTGCCTGTCATTGGGTTTGAAAAAAGTAAAACTATGGCCTCAACTCTGTGTTTATCCTTTCAGACAAAAACACAGATCACATTCTAAATACTAATCTATATCAGATGATCTCAGTAAGTAGTGGAGTGACTTGTCATTGCTTTTGTATCATAATGAAGTGGACCTGTCAGCATTGAAATAAATTCTTAGTTCTGCTCTAAAAGACACTGTTCACATCTTGGAACCACACTCTTCCCAAAATAATGATACTAGACTGCATAGAAATGTACTAAATTGCCATTGGGCCTAGAAACGAGGCTACTGCTCAGGATCTAATTCATAGATTTTCCAAATAGTACAGTTAGTAGTCTAATAGTACACACTAAATAGTACAAAATAAAAAATAGCCAGCATTCTCTTTATAAATGGCCACTTGTCACTGTGGTATTAGTGGTGTAAAATGCTAAATGTTGCATACGACATTTGCTGGGTCTGAGCAGGCTCTTTTTCTTCCTGGGTTGAAACAGCTAGTCAGAACAGGGACAACAATAGGTGCATTAACATCATCTTATCATCTGTAGACAAAGCTGGATTAGACCCACAAATGTGTGACCACAAAGGGAAAACAATTGTTTTGAAACATATGAAACTGCTCAGTTTTGTGACCAGTCTTCTTTTTGTGACCAGTCTGATCACACCAGTTAAGATTACAAGCAGTTTTGGTCCAAACCTGACCCGCTTTCCCTCAAGTACACAATGACAAATACGAGTGGTGAGAAGTTAACCACAAACAGCCATAACATAATAACTGAAAATCATTTGCATATGCGTTACTAACATCTACAGTCAAAATTTAACCCATGTAAAATGTTGGAGGAAATACTGACCACATACTGTGCACCCAGAAATCTCTGATCAAAAACAGGTTGTGGTGCAATGTCTTCTTCCTTTCTAAAAGGTCTTTTTTTAATGCTTTTTACAAGAGAAAAGTAGCGCGAGGGAAACAAAGAAAAGGAGATCTCAGGCCAGGTCCTATCTCAAAAACACAGGATGTTACATGTACACAATGTGTGCCTTCACCATACAAGCCTCCAGGATGTCCAATGCTGCCTTGCCTTTCCACTCTCAAGAGCTCAGATTCACATTGCTGAAGGATTTAAGATTGTTTATTGGTTTGTTTGGCCCACACAAAACACTAGGGCCAAATTTTGGTCTAAATGTTCAGTAGAAACTGATGTGCACAACACGGGACTGCAGACAATGGTGCTTACACAATTTAGGCGAAATTGTGGATTTGAAAATTTGAATCGATTTCACATCTGCATCTTCACCATACAGCACGTAATTAAAAGAATTACCCTGCATTTTAAAAAATGCCATTGTGCTCATAAAGATGCCAATACATTTAAATGACTTGTAGTGATACCCCAAATCTGTTCAGGCTAAAGTGTAGTAGGCTGCAACTTTGTTTCACAATATATGTCTAAATAATGAGATTACAAACAGGTCTCTTAAAAAAAAAAAAAAGGATATGCACTGTAGACTAAACTGAAGTTAAACACTGGTCATAGCAAGGCAATAAATAGCCTCCCCTGTCCATTACACGTCAGGAGAAACCTAGACAAGCAGCATCCACAAGCTTTGCTCAGACCTTTTGCCATTGCCTTCTTTTGTTTACATGAGCAGTGCATTTGCAGCCACAACATCAGCAAACACTGAAAGCAGTGTCTCTCCCACCCTTTTTTAAAAAAAATAATAATCCAGTCCCTCTTACCCCATACCCGTTCTGTTAAACCGTGCAAAATAGGCTTTTACAGCTTCCTACTTTCTACTACAGAAGAGTCTCATGTTATCTGACGACATACACATCAAAGAAAACTATTCCCATCCAGGACCTTGGCATTTTTAAATAAAACAAAAATGTATATCTGACAGAAAGCACGTTAGTCATCAGTCATGATAATATAATCCATTAAAGATGAATTTGCCTTTTATCTAATTTGCGTGGACGCTTGGACACACCCTTGAATGCCCTCCTCTCCCACAATGTAATAAGGTCAATAAAAGAGACTTAAATTATGTCTATTTAAAGAAGGGGATCATTATCATTCCATCTTCTTTATGTGATGAAAAATTTTGTATTTGACTCCTGTGACGTTAGGGGGTGTGGATTAGTACATTGTAATCCTCCAATTAGAGAAAGAAAATGTTATTTAAAAAAAAAAAAAAAAAGAAAGAAAAAAGAAAAAAAAAGGGCAGCCAATCGTCCGGGTTATTCTAGTAATAACCGTATAATATTACCCAGCAAGCCTAAAATAAATGATACTGTCAACAACCAGGAATAATGGCGTTAATATAGGTTTTGCATGTTTAAAAGAAAAAAAAACTGAAGCAGAAACAGTGTCCGTGAAGCGCCGTGTTTAAGCGACCCCATCTCTCCATAAACAGTTGGTCACTGAGCACGTAGGTAACGTTAAGCCAGCGTTAATGTCAGACAACTGCAGCTTGAAACAGGCCTAATTAACGTGGGCTAGGTCACCTCACACCGGCTAAACCCGTCGAAAATAATAAACAAACAAATCCTGCTGGGTGAAAGTTGCCCTTTATGTTTATCCAACTGTGTAAAAGCAGCAGCCAGAAAGAGTTTAAACCTTCGTCCGGTTATTTCCGTGCTCCGACTCCAGGAAGCGTCTCATTCTGCGCCAGTGTAAACAATTTCTGTTTTATTTGCATACAGGCAAAACTTTGGCGTTTGAATTATTATTATCATCATCATCACCATCCCCCCCCCCCCCCCCCCCCCC
>CM076649.1:11237992-11268130 GCA_038496675.1 Rachycentron canadum | reverse complement strand
CGCAGATAACATAAGACCAGAGCAACTCCTTGGCTCACAGAGACGTTCTCGACTCAGCAGAAAACCATACCCCCCACCCCACACCCTCCACCCCTCACCTAAAGACGACGGTTATAATAAAACACACGGCTGGGTGCACGGGGGGTAAAAACTTGCCCAGGACACGGGTTTTTCCACCTGAATGTCTCCGGCTGTTGCAAACACAACACAGTCCGGGCTCAGGCGAGCTGACAATTCAACTCGGAGCCGCAATCCGCCATGTTGAAACCTGTCTAAAAACACAACTTTGCCTGCTGAATTAACAACAGCAGCGGAGGCCAAGGCCACTAAAACATTTTTTTTTCCTTTTAAAAATAAAACAAAACTAAAAATAAAACACTGTCAACACGAGGAAACACTCACCGGCGGCGGTCGGACCTTGCAGATGCCAGTTTTCTCTGCAATGGGTCGTATTTTGTTGATGTACGCAAAAGGGTCGGCGAATTCCTCCCAGCTGGGCTCAAAAACAGGGCACTCCGGAGGGGGGATGAACTCATTTAGCTGAGGTTGACTCATCGTTGCATCTTCGGTTGTGACCGTAGTTGAATATTTTTGTATTTTTGACGGGTTTCCTCACGCCGAAAAATGCTCGCTGAAGGTCTCGGGTCTCTCAGTTCGTGTCCATTCTCCACTCATTGAACTCAAAGACGAATTATCTAGTTGGAGACGAGCGGCTGACAGTCAAGAGACCGTGCCCCTCCGCCGCAGAAAGTAGACACCCTCGAATTTATTTAGCTTTACAGTTTGTTTAATACACAGTCTCAGCACGGCGACGCCGAGAGCAACACACACACACACACACTTTTAATCTTTATTTCACAAGCTAGTAGTGACTGTGTGTGTGATTAATATTTTACCAAACCCATACAGCTCCCGTGATGCGTATTCAAATCTGTTTGAAGGAGTAAAGTGTCCGAAAGACAGTGATAAAACGCCTTCAACGTCATTTTGGTCTAATTTGATTGTTATTCAAAATAAAGTTTGCTCAAAACTGGTCACACTTGTGAGTACAATACTCTTTAGTTAGGGATTATATATGTATTATTGGTACCATGGTTTCCTCACAGATGATCGCTTCCCTGCTGGGTGAGTTTAATACGAGTCAACCTTCAGCACGCCGGCACACCGAGCCCTCTCGGCTTTCGAGTACTATTATGAGTTGGATCAGGTCCGCCTCACCCCGCCCGGCTGTGCTGAAAGAATAGACGCGTCAGCTGGGTTTTCTAATCGAACACACCCACGAGATCCCTACGCGCTGACCGGCCCTTCGTTTTTAAATGGTCTAGTGGAGCTCGTTGATTGGTAGAGACGACAGTCATATGGGGGTAGTTGGACTGTTTATGTTTTCATAATAAACATTTTAATTAAGTCATTTAATCTGCCCCAACATCATAAGATATAAGTATACCATAAGAGTATGATAAAAAAAAATATCTTAAATCAAGTTATTGCACATGCGGTCGCTTGCTAAATAGTTAACCAGCCACATAGAAGAAATAAAAATAAAGAAAGCACCCATACAAACTTGTTAGGGTGGTACCAATTTGACTAGAAAATCATTTTATTGTGATTTGTGCCAGAAACTAATAGCTGAAATATAGCTACCCATGGAAGTTAAATTTAAGAGTTTAAAATCTTAACTACCACAATGAATTTCTTTCATAATCATATCAGTGAAAGCATAAAAGTATGTGTTTAAACTATAAGGTGCAACACAGCATTGCAAATTATTTAATCATTACATCATATTTTTCAGTCAACAATGACCCTCAAGGATTAGATGGGTAGATGGATGGATTGTTATTTTTAAGGATTTTAAAGCACAACAAATATGGCACCGTTGTAATCTCACACATTAATAAATTATTTCCTTTTAGCACCTACTAATTGAAAACAACCACCTTAAAATCTTGATGTAGAGAATGTAAAGCTCTTTCTGGCAATTTTGTGATTATATACCATAAATACACTTTGCTTTATGTGACAGTTAATTTTTCCTCAGAGAGTTCACCTGTTAAATGCTAAATAGAAGCGGTTACCACTTGTTAGTTTTTTTTCACTGCGAGACTGATTTGAATGTCCCTGTTCTCTGTTTCGTTTGAACTTCCCGTTGGTGGATCTTGGACAGCAGACAAACACTCATGGCAGATGTTGTTCACGGTTGGGAGAAAAATCAACTGCATATTTAAAAAGGTGGTCAAGATTACTCTGACAAAAAATCCAATTCTTTGAAGGCCTGGAACTAATGAAAGTTTTTGCTTGATAATTGACTGAAATGATAAATCATTTTTCAAATACTTCAAATACTCTAATTCACTGCTGGTTGACTGAATGTTTCAGTCCTCAACTATTTCATACACTATGAAGCACTAACTTTGAGAAATTGCACACATAATACATACATGTCTGTCACACCAATCTGAATGGGAGAGAGTTTTTCGTGGGTTAAAAGACACAGATAAAAAAATAAATAAAAATGAACATATTAGTCAAGAAACAACTGCAGGTTGTCACTTGACGGCTTCAAAAAACATTTATTTGAACAAAATATTCAGTGTGATCAAGGTGATTGGTAGAGACATAGCACTGTTATTATGGATAAGTCTGTACACATATAACAACTAGATCTGTGCGTAAAGTCTGTATCGTTGTTGTGTGTGAGTGAGTGATGTATTTGGTAGCCTGGGGTTTAACTCTGGGAGTAAATCCATGAAAAGATGCATAGCCTGCCAACACATTTTTTAAAGTTCTTGTGGGCCCTCTTAATAATTTACACTATGCATGATTCACCCTCCCCACAGCAACGTAGAAACTTTTCTTGTCATCCAAACAATGCCAGCCGATTGGTCCAATCTCACAATCTGCGCAGATGAGATACTTAATTCTCCCCACGTCGTTAGTGAAGCCCACATTCTCAAAAGAGTACATGTCGTCCACTAACCAGTGGGCAGTCAGCGTGTCCCCGTCCACTGAGCCCTCTGTGGTTTTGAGACCGGTCTTTTTCCGCATGGAGGGTAGGAACAGCTGATGGGAGAAAACGGTCAACAATAACATAAAAACACTTGACAGAACTGAAATCAGTACAGCAATGTTTTTTTTCCCTAGTATAAGGAAAAGTCCAATTTAGCGCCAATTTAGTAAGGAATAGTCCAATGGTCCCACCCCCACCTCTCCTTTGCTTCCAAAACAACCCTTACAGTGCTTCCAGCTGTCTTCCTCAGACAATGCACACACACTCAGTCATTCACAAGATGTAAAAGAAAACATGATTCATCAGACCAGGCCACCTTCTTACATTGCTCCATTGTCCTATTCTGATGCTCACATGCTCATTGTAGGTGCATGGACAGGGGTCAGCATGGGCACCCTGACCAGGCTTCAGCTACATAGCCACTTACAAAACAAACTATGATGTATGGTGTATCCTGACATCTCTCTATAGGAACCAGCATGAACTTTTTCAGCAATCTGACCTACACTAGCTCTTTTGTTGGATTGGACCATACAGACCAGGAACATCCCAGTTTTGGAGATGCTCTGACCCAGTTGTCTAGACATCACATTATGGCCCCCTTTTCCTTGCTTCAAACAAATCAATTTCGAGGACAAAATGTTCCCTTGCTGCCTAATATATCCCATCCACTGAAAGGGCCATTGTAACAAGATAATCAATGTTATTCACTTCACCTGTCGGGGGTCATAACGTTATGCCTTCCTGCTTATTGTTTTATTTCGTAGCAGAGGAGGTTTTCAGATCATTTACTTAAGTAATTGTAACAATCCTTAATTAAATGTAAGAATTCCCCATTACAACGTAAATTCACTTAAAATGTACATAATGTACTGTGAGTAAAAGAACAAGAGCGTTATTAGTAAAATGTACTTTTAGTATCAAAGCAAAAGGACTTGCACGTATTAAAATAAATAAAACATTACACTAGATTATTTTTTGCTAAAGCATTAATTTGCAAGTAAGATTAAGTTAGTGAGTTAGTCTGGGTGAAGATACTAACTGACTAACTATAACTACTTTATATACTGCCAGGAAGATTAATCTGTAACAGTGCATCATATTTTCAAAATGTTTTATGTGTTTAGCATATGTTCTTGGACATAAAAATGAATAACTTGTGAAACAAATGTTCTGTAGTACAAATGAAAGTATAAATTAGTGTCATTTACAATGGAAATGGTCCAGTTAAGTACAAGTACCTTTAGTTTGTACTTGGGTAAAACACATGTTGCATTACAATACTGGTTGTGTTATCCTGTAGAAGCAATTATATTAAACATAATTAAATTAAAAGCAATTAGGCACAATTATTACTCATCCAGAACTTGGGGGCAAATATGTGTGTCAATCCTACCTCTTTCTCTGCAAACACAGCCATCCCCGGGCACAGCACCTTGGATCCGCAGCGTTGACACAGAACAGACTTGCTGTTCTTGCCGTCCTCAGAAACCAGGTCCGATCTCTCCGTGCTGTCTGTGGGCTGCTCACTGTTGTCCATCACGACCCCTGACAAATAGCAAATGTACTCTGATGCTGATGCACAAAAGGCTTGAGACAGGATGTCTTTCACCGGCCCAGACGGACTAATTTCAGGGACAGTAACCGACTGTTAGCTCATCGGCCGGACAGCCTGTGGAGCGGGACGATAAGGCTCAGGAAATGTTGACCTTAAGTTAAGTTTTACTTCAGTTTTAATCACTATTAGCCTGATACAGTGGCTCTAAATGTAAACCCCGCCCCTTGCATAGATGCTAACACCAGTGCTAACACTGAATCCTACAATCATACGACAAATAACTACATTACAAATACACAACAAACATTTGAAAAAGCCAAATAAGACGTACCTAAAGGTTGAAGTAAAACAAGCGCTGAATGTGACAGGAATGTAATCAGGCAGACAGGTTAGCAGACGTTAGGCTAGCATACTGACTGGTCTGTAAGGGTACCGGCCACTAAATGCTCCCGTTCAGAAACACGTTTGTAAATTTGGTTCCTGATTCTATTTGGGTTTTTAAAATCAACATTTATGTATTTTTTCTACAGTTTGTCAGAGGGAAACGAGAAGACAAGATAAGACAAAGCTAAGACAAAAATGTGAAGATAATTGTTGAAGCAGTGGTAGAAAAACATTTAAAAATATAGCAATGTGAGTGTTATATTATTATTATGGGTTGTGATGTTGTTGTACATCACATGCAGTCAGCCTATGTCACGAATCTGATCCACTTGATAATTTGCAGTTAATCATTTTTTAAAGTCCTAATGTTCAGAGGATTTGGGATTTAGAAGAAAAATCTGCATGATGGTCTATTGCTGCATGTATTTAATTTTGCAGATCTGTATTGAGATGGAGAACGAACACACCTTGATAAAATGAAAAATTGTAGATGATTGTGAAGCCTTGAGGGTGTTAACATGGGTGTTTATCTCATAATAGTGTCTTTATACAGTTATGAATTATTTTCTACAACATCTGCGTGAAAACAGCCTATACCGTCTTTTCTTCCACTGATATACAACCAGCAGCAAATTGTAGTGGATGATTTGGAAATGATGAGCAGCTTTGATTTAACTAGGTTTAGGTTTATATGTTCAAAACACAATAACTGAGTTCATTAAAACTGTTTTAAATGGAGAACACCACTTTGTAGTTATGGACAAGCAATTAGTTAGGTGATGAATTGTCTTGACAGTTGCTTGGAGCTGATATCACATTTACAAATATCATGGTTTCACATTTCTAAGAAATCTACTCTCAAATATATATCATGTATGGCTCAACTCTTCAAAAACGCACTGGAGACAACTGGACACCATGTTTATACATGTGGAAAAAAATTTATTACAATAATTTTCCAAGATTACCATTAATAAATATTTATGTTTACATTTCAGTGAAATGTATGATTTATCACTTTCTACACAGGACATTACACAAAGTCAAGAATACACATTGTTTTAGTCTTTGTAATAAAGCTTGAATAAGTTGATCTAGAAAAAGGAGTCTGAAACAGCAGTTGATACAACCTATCAATGGAGTTGTAAGTTCAATAATGATTTGATTGTGTAAATACATGGCAAGGAAAACAAGAAAAATCAACATCTGGAAATCCTTGAAGCTCCCTTGACTGTTAAGATAGGCCATTTTATTTAAAAACATTTCCGTTGGCCTAAGGCACAGAATACTAAAAGTTTATATCAATCATACATAACACATTTTAAATCCCATATGGTGATTTAAAGTTTAGAATTTTATAGCATACACTAAGGTGCATTTGATATTTACACCTCTCATTGCATTTGAAATCTAGCACAAAAGAAAGATCTCTAGCTGACAAAAACACAATTTGACTGATCTAGATCTGTACATTGTGCGTAGCCCAGGAACTATTACTGTAGAAATCATATGTTTCTGACTGAAAAATTATGGCAGGCGAGTTCTTTTCACTTTAGCATTTTAAGCATCTTAGTCTAACCTGAACTGAATTTACTTTTCCACTGAAGCTATGTTTACCTTCTCTATTTACAATTTGAAAAATGTTTGTTTGGGACTTTGGTCAATTAAAATAATGCATTAAATGCAAAAAAGTAACTTCTACAAATTTCAGTATAAAATAAAAAAAAAAAAAGAGAGAGAAAGATCCTACCCCCTGATTAATTTTGGTCAAGGATCTGATTACCACTACCCCTAATGTTACTCTGTAGATCATATTTATGGGATTTAAGACATATGTTCCTTTCATAATAATATATTCTATTTTGTGTCAGTAGGCTTTTATATTACTGACTGGGCTTTCAGAGTACAGTTCATTTTTTATTGCAGAGTGGGTATAGGTGGGTTTGTGGTGGTTCTACAGGTTTTAATGAAAAGCTGCACAATCAGTGTCAGTTAAAAACTATCTGATGACATCCATACACATCATATGTGTATAGCTTAACCTTTCATCCCCCTCAAGCAAATGTGTGCAGGCACCTAAATGGTCCTGGACTGGTCTACAAGATGCTTCTGGCTAACAGTACATTCATCCTCTAACCTGCATGGAAACTGGGAGGGAGAAAATGAAAGGAATGGTTTAAAGTATGTGCACTCTGCTACAGTATAAATAATACTCTGTGCACCCTTTGTGCAATGGTAACAGACTATGGAGAAGTTGGGCTACTAGTGAGCTCAGAAGTGATCATCAGTTACAAGAATATATGATTTTGGTTTTAATCTCATTTTGACCTTTTTCTTGACAATGCAGTCTTTAAGATTCATAATTATTGACGTAGTGCCTGTTGAAGATTCCTTCCATAGTTCATTGGCTAGTTAATGCTACTTTATTTGAGCAAAAAAGAGCCAAAGCAGAATGACCATCAAAACCGAAACAGGATGTGAGCAAATCAGAAGTACAGAAGGAGCAATAAGTGATTATTGAATTCCAGCAGCATTTTAAGTGTTTGTGTGTATGTGTGTGTGTGTGTGTGTGTGTGTTGTGTGTGGGGCTATAACGAAAAGTATGAGTAAGTCACAGTCAGGGCTCTCAGAGGAGAGAGTCATCTGTGCATCCTCCCTCGAGGCCATAGCGAAACTCCTGCAGGTTGGAAACGCCATAGAAATGGATGAACGCTGCTGCCACAACCAGAACATGAAAAATCTGATGAGAATGGAACTAGAGACAGGGAAAAAATAGATGTGATACATGCGCGTTAGTAAGATTCATTACTATGCACCTGATGCAGCAAAATTAAAACAATCAGATTTCAATTGTTGGTAGATTGGTAGATATTGAGTCACATCAGTTGGAATAATCATTGTTGCATTTCATATTCACTTTTTAAAAAAATTGTGATGATGTGATTTTTATCAGGGCTTGTACCTAACTAGCATGTTCCCTTATGTCTGGAGAATATGGTGCTTACAATGTACAACAATGTTGTGACACATATTACATTTAAAAAAACAAAAAAAACAAAAAACATTTTGGATAACAGATTGGGATTTTGATTATATTTCGATTAACTGTGTTGCATCTCTGTTATATCAGAAGCCAGGGTGAGGCACTGCATTGTGAGAGGTTTAGCACAAAGTAGTGAGCATTGTAGCGTTGGTCATGAATTGCCACTTGGCCGTTACCCAGCAATAAGAATTTTGACTGATTAATACTCTTAGTTAGTAATACTCTTAGGTTAAAATATCCTGGGAAATAAACACCATCTGAGTGGGTAATCTCCGCCACGGGTCTCACAGTTAACAGCCAGCGCACCAGACTAACATACTAAAGCTCTCTCACTCTTGCCTGTTTATGTTAGTTTGAGGTTTAAGTTTGACTCTGTATTGCTTGAGTACTAGACTGGCTGTTCACAACAGAGGCACATTTCCCCATGCCAGTCAACAAGTAATTCTGTTCCTCTTTTTTAATTACACATAGAGCTGATCTTTACAATAGCCTCATGAATTTACAATGTACTCTAAATGTGTTCCTGGACAAGCAGGGTGTCTTCTGCAACAATGAAGTTAAAAGTACCATCACCTTGTTTCTCTAGCTTGTCTCTGTGTGTGCTTATCTGTCTTACTCTTTTTAATCATTGAATATTTGTATTTTTTCAATAGGTTACAGTTACTCCTCTTTTCTAAATAGTACATTTTAATCTTGTCAGTTAACAGTTCATGATTGGTTCACCATCATTGGCTTTATGCTAGAAAAAAATGAAATGGACATCCCTAATGAATTTTTTACCTAGTGCAATTTACAAGTTAGATTATTTTATTTCATATTTCTACCTTTATTGGACAGGAGAGTTATGACTTGCAACCACAGTCTCTGGCAGCTGTCATGAGGCAGGAAGCTGCCTAATACTTGTGCTGTAACTCTAAATCAAATTCTTTATTTTGGAGAAAATACACCTAGTGCCCTTTTCGTGTAATCAATAAATCTATAAAGTTCTGCTACGTGCAAACACATGAAATACTTACCCAGATGTCACACTTGCCAGGGAAATAGCGTTCAGGGATCCTAGCAGCATACAGACCAGCACCAGTGATATACATGGCCCCCATCAGGTAGAACCAACCCATCTGGCCCACAGTAGTGGCCTTAACAAAACCCTCCTCAATGGTGAAGTGCATGGTGGGGACAATGCCACTTAGTCCCAGACCCATGAACACACCTGAGAGAAGCATGAACTTGAGTTACTTGGTGGCATTGTGAAAAGAAATCTGTATTATTAGATGAAAAACATAATTCTTATAAACTCATCAATCATGAACAGTCATTTATAACCATCTGTTTCCAAACATTTTTTATAGCCATTACTCCTTATCCTCAACTTGTGAGTACCTGCTCTTGTGGGTCTGTGACGAGGTGTAGAGAAGCGGTCCCATTGGGCCACTATGATGGCTGCAATGCCCAGGACACATACAATGGTGAGGTAGATAAGTCGTGGCTGAGGGGAGCAATAGAATGAGTAGTACAGCCAGGGCACGAAGGAGCCCATGATCAGGAGGGCAATGCCCGAGTAGTCAAGTCTGAGAAAAGAGGGGAGAAAGCAAAGAGACAACAGCTGCTGGGTGTTTGGCTGGAAGATCTGCAGGATGCACAAAAAGCAAATGTTTCTAATCATTTCAATAGCTAAATCTATCTTACTTTTATATGCAGTGTTTATGTAGGACATACTGTACTAGGACACAATAACATACAGTTATTATATATAAGTCTACAATAAATATTTTTAAAACTGTACCTTGTATCAATGAAAAATGTTCATTCAGCCAACAAAAATTCAGTAAGACTTGGTAAACGCTTATCTTGCAGGTTTAACCACAGATCAGTGTTGGGCGTTGTGCTTTCGTACTTCCATACCATTAAAACAAAAATGACTGGCTGGAATGCAAAGTGCTGGCTGTTTCAGCAGGAGCAGTTCAGTGTTTAGTTTCTTGCTCAAGGACATTTGACATATGAAGAGGAGGGACCAGGGGTCAAATCACTAACCCTGTGCTGACTAGATGGTAGTTCTACCATCTGAATTTTCCAAGTTTAATGGGATTTTTTGTATCTTTTCATAATTGCACCTACTTCATGTTGGTGCTAAAATCATTTTCTAAAGAAATTTAAAAGCCAAACTCTGAATGTCAAACTGAACTGAGAAAAATGTCAAACCACCCAATGAAACATTCATATTGTGTGGGTGAGAAACTGTAACAGATGGGTGTTAGAGGGTAAGAACAAAAAATACCTCATTTAGCAAAAACAATACTGTAAATTCAAGTTTTAGCAAAACTTTGAACAATTTTACACTCATTGATGTTTGGGAGTTTAGTCCCCATTAATTGTACTGAACTCTAGCAAGCTGGCAAGCTGGAACTGAATTTATGTATGATGACACATATGGATGACTGAAATGAAAAACCCACCTAGTACAAGTGAGTCTAAAATAGGAAAAGACTGACAGTTACAAATTATTCCTTTCAGACAGTTTGACAGTATGAGGCCTTACTTGGAGAAGGTGCGAGACACTTTCTCAGAGTGGCAGTAGACTGTATGGAAAAGCCAAGAGAAGCTGAGGCAGAGCACAGCTCCCAGGAAGAACATCCCAAACACCACTTTCTCTTGCAGTGGGGCCATAAAATACATGTTGGGCCGCAGCATGGTTAACGTGCCCAGACAAAGGAATAAGATCAGCCCTGAGGGAGAAAACAGACCAGTTTGATTAGCAGCCAACAAGAGAAGAGACCAGAACCATCCAGAGTGTTCCTGATAAAAATGCATTATCAACCCAACATGTCTAGTTATAAACCAAATCAGAATAGGCTGCTAAAAATCTATTCTCAGCAATTCAGGAATGTTGTGTAAGACTTTAACTTCTCACCTAACAGGTGAGTCCAGATGTTTCCTGTCTCAGTGTGAATTCTGAAGATGCTTCCAAAACAGGCCCGGAAGGAAGGCATGGGGGGTCGATGTCCATGCAGAAGATAATCGTTGTCCTTTAGCCACTCTGGCAGGACATGAAAAGGGATGACCCTCCAGCGTCCCTCCCAAACCTAAAAAGTAAGAATAGCTATTACTCACAGATGTCCAAATTCACAATTACTGTATATCTTCAAAGATATACAGGATTTACATGTGGACTAATGGGAATTGTTGTAGAGATTAAAGTAAAACAGACAGATTGTATTTATCTTAACCATCCACTTTCTAGATATAAACACAATCAAAGTGCATTTTGGTTTTTTTTCATACATCTTTCTTTCCTTCTTTTCTCAAATTTCTAACAAGTTGCGGTGCATAAGCTGACATTTGTCTCCAATGGTTACTGGTGAGTGTCTTATATAACACATAAATCCTGTGTCCGACATGGATTATAAAAACAAAACTCACATATGACTCACTCAAACTACACAGCAGTCACAGGTTAATCCCCAGTTGTTGCTGTTCATCCAGATCTGCAAGTGTATGTCCATTTAACTTGCTGCAAAACCTGTATGCCTATGAGATGACCATGGTGTTATATTTCTGCTCTTTCAACGTGGTCACTACAATATTTATGCTGGTTGAATTTAAGGATGCAGGCCAAATTGTGCAATGTCATGGGATTTCTTTTCTTTCCTCATCTACCAATATCTACTATAGGCTTAACAATGCTGTAAAAAGTTATCTAGGAAAAAGCAGATTTGAATAGTTTTAAAGCCCAGGTTGGGAGCAGGGAAAGGTTGCTGTTCCAGAGTGAAAATATAAATTTTTGATTTTCATTATTTCAACGTACTTTGTGTACAAACTCCTCCATCTTCTCCATGGCATGGTGAGCCTGAAGTGGTAAGGTCAGGACCTCTCCCACCTCATCATCCTCCTCCTCCTCATCAGCTAGCATGGCAGCTCCCTTCAAAGACACCACAAGAGAATCCTGAAGCTACTGAGCAGAAACAACTTTTCTATGGGGAGTTTCTGAAACAGTCTTACCTCTGGATGGACGCCTTTAGATGCTGCCTGTCGCCCCCCTCCCTCCTCCAACAGTGGCCCCAGCTCCATCAGCTCAACATCTGGGACATGGCAGTCCTCAGAGATCCGGCAGTCTGCATCACTTGCAGACCCGTTTCGGCCTGACATAGGGAGACTGCCTGATGACCCTCTCACAGTCTCTGTATTCTGCTTCAGATGGTGTACTTCAATTTCCTCCTGCACAACCAGAATCACATTTTAATAGATTTTTTTACTTTATTGATCAAATAAGTTCGTGAAATTTGTCCATTTCTCTCAATATACAAACATAAGCAAACATAACTGCTATTATATACAGACCAGAAGTGGGAAAACAAATAGAATTTAAATGCACATCACCACGACTATTCCTGTGTTTTGTACAAATAAATATAAAGCAGAAATAAACATTGTATAAATTGTAGATATTTATGATATATTGATGAAATTCAGTTATTGGCAGTGTTTTAATTTCAGTAGATAATATTCGATAATGTGAGGTGTTTTTTAATGTGTGACAGATTATTAAATTCCAAGTTTACAAGAATAAAATATGCCCTTTATAAATGCTGAACCTCTAAATAAAAAGAAGATCTAGAAAACATCTAGAAAAAAATCCCTTTATTGTAGTCTTGCAGAAAACCCAAGTAATACTGTTGGCTTCTGCAATGTCACTGGGCACAACAAGCAGACAATCATCAGACAATTCATTAAAGGTTACCATGTTTCTTACTGTCTAAAAAGCAATTACAAATGTCATTAAGCCATAACTAGAGGATAATGGGTTTGTCAATTTATAATGAGCATCAGAAAAATGTAATCAGTCACCTTTAAATGTTAATGTATGTCTGATAAGGGGTAACACAGACATCAGGTCTGTAGTTATTAATATTAATAAGATATATGTTTGAAAAAAATGGTCCAGATGCCCTGAAGCCTTTTTCCCAAAGGGTCAAACAGTAAATGTATTAAAGAGCTAAAAATACAAACGTGTCACGCTGGAGGTGGGTTTCCCCCCACCTGGCCACCCAAAAGTTATTCCTACAAATAACTGATCTGAAAAGCATCAGCAAATAATTTATCATCTCATAACAGAGCCACTAATGACCGGTTATACCGCCTTTACAGTGTGGTGCCCATTTATCTGACTGCTGATTTAAAATGGCTGATGAATGTATCTGGGTCTCATTAGAAATCACACTCACTACAAAGGAACAAAGACGCGGCTGAACTTATTTAGGTCCGTGTCACCGGCCAAAATGCTCGGTCGACAGTGAAAAATCGGACAACAGCGACAGAAACGGGACAAGATACGGACCGATGATCCAGAGCTGAGGCTGACAACACGAACAAAACCTTTGATGAGCCACTGCTTCACAAACCTGCCGGACGGATGTTGATCAGCAGCGTCAGACGGAACATGGAGTACAAACGTAAACAACCACAAGATACAGAGGATTTGACCCGACCCCGTCGTCTCTACACGTCTTGTCACGCTTTGTATCAAAAGACTGAATGAACATTTACCGAGCACCGGTACATATTCGTCGGCTGGTCTCGTTATCGCTCGTGTATCGGCTTGCTAACGTCTCCTCTTAGCTAGCGCTCAGCAGCCAAGCAGGCGACGCTGCTTTGTGGATTTACCTGAATAAAAACTAAAGTCTGTGCGACGACAGCGGCTCATAACACTAGTTAGACAGACAACTGTACCGACATATGCTGGGAGCACTTCATTAAATGAACATGAGTTACCTGACAAGGTAGCCTTCAAACCAGGAAGGTGAATTATTTATCAATGTACGAAACACAATCCTTTCCGGAAGAGGAGATCTCTTCCGTAACACTAATCCATATTCTTTTCAAAATAAAAGCACCAACTCGACAGGAAACCAGACATCTTAATGCTGCTCAATGCTTTAATTTGTTTATGTTTATTTCATGTTTAAGCAGGTATTTACCACGTCAAAATGGGATGCAACCACTTTTTTGAAGTATAAAATTTATAAAATTACAGGGGTCCTGATATGCAAAACACAATAAAATGTATGTAATGTAATATGGCAACTATATAGCAAGTCTATTTCAAATATATATTATTTATTATTATTAAAATAAGTGTTGCATCAGAACATATAAAACAGCAGCCTGCAGCGGCATTTCGAAGAGTGGAATGACAATGTCTTGTGTGTAAATCTAGATGCTCTGCAGCCTGAAATACTGCACATTATCCTTTCAATACAACGAGTAACTTGGGGAAATAATTCACAGTGAAAGTCATAAAAATGAGAAAGAGTCTGGTGCATGGAGATGGACATAGCAGAAAATTAGGGAAAATAAGTGGTTGGATGAAAGCCTGTGTTCTCACAGCCTGTTGTGACCAGATGGCTGTTTGATCAAACTGACACGTGTCATTTTCTTAAAACTGTTTTACACACTGTGAGAACATACACAGCGACAGTTTTCTGAAGTAGGGTTTTTACACTCCGTCTCTCTCACATACACAATAGCAGGTAGAATCACAGATAGTGACTAACTCAAGAGTGAAATAATAACATATAGCACGCATGTCAAATGTGTCCTAAAACACAAATAGCTGAACAGTATGGTATAATAAGCCATAAGTACCAATATATCAAACAGTTTCTCAACCCCTTTCTAATTGTGAAAACCTTCTACAAACTAACTCATCATATAACTAATTACCTAATTTAACATAAGCATTTGCCCTTATTAATAAGCTTCAAATACACTCTCAACTCTCAGGTGTAATATTAATGTTGGCTCTGCTTTTAAGCTGTGAAACTCCTGTTCTGACATGAAGATATGTGTGCAATGAAAAAGTGTTTAAGTGTTAAGTGTAAAAGTATTTTGAGACTGGAATAACAGCGAAAGACCTGAGAAAATGAAACTCAACGATATGCAACGTTACTCTTTATTTACCTCCACAGGAAAAAAAACATTTTCACAGATTTTTTTAAACAATGTAACACATTATTAGGTCCACTTAAACTACTCTAACTGATAAATAGAAGGCAATAAAAAAAGAGGCACACTCCACACAAAGTAACATGATTGTGGTAACTAGACACAGTCTTTACCGCTGCTGGATGGTCCACGTCTTCTTTCATTTCAAGTCTGACTTTCTATGGGTCCAATGGTGCAAATCACAATAAATTAACACATAAATAGATCACTGTGAGAGACCAGTCAATGTGGAAAAGTAGCTAAATTTGTAGTAATTCATTAATTCTCAACAACAAAATCTTATGTGGTTGAGAGACATAGGGCTCTGCTTGTGTTGGCAGTGTGTCGAACCTTAGAGCTACACCTTACAGTGAAATACATTTGGTGGGAACAAAAAAGTTAGTGTGGAGTGATATGCTGTCTCAAACAGATACAGTTAAAGCTTGAGTCATTAAAATTTATATTTGACATATGAATAGCTGCCAAGAGTCAAGAATGTGCTCTTAATTAGCTACTTTATATTTTATGTGAGTAAATTAATATCTATTTTCAACTAGTTGATTAAAATCGGTTAGAAATTCAAGTTAACTGGCATAGCCACAGAAACATGTAAGTACAAAAAGAGACAAATTTGATGACAAAGAGGAAAAAACCTGGAACTTCAGTTTAAGCAGCTCAAGGTCACTAACAATGGTGACTTAATCAAGGTAACATTACAAACAAAATGTAATTTTAAAAGGGATAAGCTGGTCATTTACATCATTTTACAATCAATGTATTTTCTTCATAAGACTAGTGGAAAAGTAGAACTGTATCCCCAAACTAAGAAACTGCAAATAGTGAATGTCTCATTTTTGATGTTCCCACCTTCAGCATGATAGCTACAGATAACCACATCTAATGCAACACAATGTGATAAGACATTTGTTTGAAAGGAATCATAATTCATCTGAGAATACCTTTAGCAATGACCTTAATTTATTATTAAAAACATTCACATTTCTCAAAATCTATCTACAATAGATTAAATTTAGTGGTTATTCTTGCGTAAGACTTCAACCATCCTCAACCAGTTTGCTGCCAATTACCATTTAGAACAAAACCCTGTATTTTACACAAAAAACTGTGGGATGATGATGTATGTTTCTTGATATACTGAATAAAAAATATTGACAGTTAGTGGCAGTTGATTTCTGGTGTCAGACTTGGACAACAGTCACATGTTAAAACAGCACTTAGCAAAAGGAAAACATTTACCAAGAACTAAATTCAATGTTTAATTTCTACCTGTTATTGCAGAATAATGTACAGTCAATGAGTGAAAAAGACGAAACAGCCAGATGTTACAGTCATACTCCAAACCTAACACAGCTGCTCAAATATCAGTTGTACTCACAGTGTGACAGATACGTGTTGATTCAACTTTTTAGTAACATTGGAGACTCTAGTTTGCATTGTTTTTGCACTGGATTGAATTTTATCCTCCCTTCATTGCTATTTGCCTAAACACAGGCCAGGATGATGAGAGCTTTCATGAAAAAAGTTTGAGGTGTAAACATATTGATCCAACTTGATTTTCTGTTTACTTTGCTTTGTTTTATTGGGAATAGATCAAACTGCAGTCTTTGAGTGAATGTGTTCAGTTTAGTTTAGTTTTATCTCTTCAGACTTGACTTACAAAGTGAGAGCCATCATCTACAACCCAGTGTCCTTGTGTGTCCTCTGCAGCTCTTTGGAGAGCCCTTCTTTGGATAACCTAAATGTCAGCAACAGAAAAAAGCAGGAATACTTTCAGAATCATGATTCAAACAATCAGTAAAAACATAACTGACTGATCCATCTCTGTTGCATCCAGGATTTTCTCAGACATTTTAGACACAAGCTTGTATTTAAAAAAAGGATGAGACAGGAGAAAGGTGTTTACATCTCTAAACAAACGGAAGACATGAACTGAAATCTAAATGCTATCTGAACTGTGTTTGCAGTGGTGTTAACATGGTATCCCCAACATTTGCAGTACTGGTTTAATCATTTAAAGCCAGGTTATCACAGTGCATGCAAACCTGCTGTCCGTGTCCGATTGATAAACTTCAAATATTAATGTACAGTGCATGTTTCTTATCTCTGTGTATTTAAAATCAGTGTCCTTTTCATACCTAATAAAAACACATACATATCAGGTCTGTCAAGAAACTTGAAATAGCATATACTACTAAATTTCATTCTAAATTTCCACTAACTTTTGCACTTAACAACTTGTAATTTCCACGTACTGTCTTCATTGCGTCCCTCTAGGCAGTACATTGTGAACGTGTTGAGAAAAATGAATTGCTAGTATTACAATCGATGAATGAACTCTCCTTTTTGCAGTAGTTCTGGCTGACAAAGTGTTTGCTACCAGGCACTGTTATAAGTGCCAAAAACTGTTTAATGTGCCTACCTGTTCATGGTACTTTTGATTTTGGAAGCAGGGCAACTCCCGAGCTGACATGTTTTTCACTCTGACTGCTCCCTGTCGATCAAGAGAACGGGACCTGGGGGATTTCATCTGACTGCGTCGATGCCAGGACTTGAGCTGTTCATTCACCACTTGTCGTGGGACACCGGTGGAGCAATAGGCTGGGTGATCCCATAAAGCTGGGGAGGGGGAGAGTCTGATATTGGGAGGTAAAGGCCTCTGTGCTCTCTGGTGGGGCACAGTGGGGTCTTTATACCAATAGTCATATCTGTTGGAAGGACAGGGAGCCTGCTGGGCGTAATAGCTCCGTGCCATTTCCATATCAGGTTGGCAATACATTTCATTATAATAGGCTTTGTGAGTAGTGGGGCTGGACTGGTGCCTGGGATTGTGGTAAAAGTCAGTGCGCGAGAAGGCTTGAGGTCCATAGCTGCCAACTGGGCTTGAGTGTGGGAATGTAGACTGATATTGTCTGGGCAACTCACAGGGCAACTCCTGACATGGGGAACTATTGTAAGATCTAAACGAGTGTTCAGAGTTGCTATCCTCAGAGCTAGCATGGCTTCCATAGTTCATAGAAGGGGGAGGGGTCTCTGGTAGTGTTACTGTGTATTCTGTCAGTCGCCTCCGTGGACCTCTGGTACGTCCGCGGTCCTTTTCAAATGAAGACTCGGGGTTGGACAACCTGTGCAAATCACAAAAAATTTTATATGTCAACTACATTAACAAAGAGACAGAACAAACTATGTATGCCCATCTCACCATTTCTGACTACTCAAATCAACTGGGTGTGTGAAACTATCACAACTATAACTATATCACTGTGATTTGAACTTAATAACATGTACAACAAAGGTGTGCAGTTTCCAACACAAAGCACTGTGGATGTAGGTGCGGCTACCTGAGGGAGAGTTGTCTGTGTACACGCATCTCTGGTGTGGAGGGTGTGCTGTTTGACTGGGTGCGGCTCAGCCTCAGATGGGAAAGTTGCAGTGGCAGAGCAGATTGTGCTAAGCAAGCCTCCAACGGTGGCAACAGCTCAGTTTTGGCTGGACTGCTGAACACATAGAATGAATATAGTGCAATGAATATGTTGTATTTTGTTGTTTATATATGACCAAAAACAAACAAACAAACAAACAAAAAACTAAACTAAAATGTAAAAAAACAAACAAACAAACAACCCCCCCCCAAAACTACCCAGACATTAATGACCGAAAACTCCAATAATTAAATAATAATTATTAAAATTAAGCAAGCCAATAGAAATGTAGCTTAGGTTAAAGCATTTAACATATTTCTTAATTATTGTATTTCCTCTGACATACTGATTGCGTGTAGATGTGCACAGCACTGATCAATTACACTGTCAAAGAAAAACAGCAATTATCACAGTTTGAAGTTTTTACTACTGGACAAAAAAAGCTTGAATTACAATTGCATGTGAAGTTGTCCTTATAATTGACGATTGATAGTTCTGTGCTCTCCACACAATGACTGTTGTTGCACCAGTGTAAAAGCAGATGTCAGTGTTGCGCATTCATCAACACTGACATCTACATTGTGATACAGGGCAGGACATTAACGGAGCATTATTTTTTCACCTCCTTATTTAAACCAGCATCCTTTCACTAAAACACATTACTTCCACTCGTAGCCACAAGATCTGCATTTCACACATCTTACTACACTCAAAGTACTATTGGTCACATTTTGCATCTCCAATACTTAACAACTTGATGAACAGCAAAGGTGTTGTGATGGATGACCTGTGTTACCTTGTCTTGATGGAGGAGCGTGACTTCTTGCTCTTCTGGTAAGGTTGGTCCAGACTAGACTCTGTCCATGGGGAGTGTTGAATGGGAGGAGCGTCATGTGCTGGGCTTGAGATTGAACTCAGTGAAGAGTCAAGGCTCGGGTGGGGAGACTGACATGAGGTCAGTCGCAAGGGCTGTGGAGCCACAGACGGAGACATGTAGGAGCCGTCTAAAAAGGAGTGTGAGGTCACAGGGGGAGGCTGGGGAGTATCTGTCTCTACTGGATAGGGGAGTCCTGAGGACGGCTGTGATGACTGGCTTGTCACTTCTAGAAAAAACAGAGATGATGCAATGTATGGTGTAACTGTTCAAAGATGCTACCTGAATCATGCAAGTATCGGAGAAACTGCGAGGTATTCAAGACAAATACTGGCTGGACTTTGTTCACATTGCCACATGTTTTATGGTCTACTGGTCGCCTGACAAACAACTTTTAAACTTCATGAATTTGCTTTCACCAACACTGGGTTGTAAAGAAAAGCTGCTCTCAGGTAGAGTCTTACCGTCATCTTGCACTACAGAATCAGACAGTGAACTGTCATCAGATGTGCCCAGATCTGAAAACCAAAACAGAGAGAAAATGTTTTGATTCATATGTTAAGTATGAAATGGCGCACAAGGACTGTTCTATTAACATCTAATAAGTTATGAAGTGAAAATCAATTTATACCCTGCAAAGAAGATTATGAAAGGGATTTAACACCAAATTATCTTCTACCCTGGCCAGGCGTCTCTAACCTTGTTGGGTAATATTAAAAGCAGGGAGTGGTGATGATCGGCCGTGCTCTAGTCGCATCTGAAAGGCCATCTCTTGTAGCTGTTTGAGTTTCTTCTCCTCTCTTTTGCACTGTTGTAAACGGCTCTTTTTAACAGCCTTGCTCAGGTGATCCTCCTCGCAGAGCTTGCGCGCTGCCTCGTATATTTTCATCTGAAGAGCCAACTCAGCATCTGCTAAACTCAGTTTGGACTCCTGGAAAAAAGGTTGTGAGAGCGGCAGCAAGAGAGACAACAGTGTGACTCTGGAAATAATCACTATCCTTGAGCTTTATGCATTATTTATAAATGATATTGCATTCTCTAAATGCTGCTTGTACCTCTGCTGCCTGAGGGATGCTTTGTGCGTCCAGTTTAAAGGCAGCTCCAATACGTCTGCGAATCTGTGGAGGCTTCTCTCCAGGTAGTAGAGGGTAATCATCTGACAGCTTTCCTGTCAACTCCTAAAAAAATGCACACAATAATAGCCAATTCACACACATAACAACATTTTCACACGACTAAAGGCTTATTTTGCTTTAGACAGATAATGGCTTGATGACACAGTCAATCAATACGCAGACTTATAAATCTGGATTGATGAATCCTTTCACTTTGATTGTTCAAATAAGCACATGTCAGTTTAATTTGTCTATTCAACCACATCTGTGGCACATTTTGAAATGATGCACAAGAATCTTCGTTCTCCTTACATGTTGAGGCAAAAGGTTCAGGGAAACTGTTGCACAATTCTGTGAGATTTCCTTTCACAACACATTCTTTTGGTCTCACTTTCACACTCCAACATATATCCATGTCCAATTCAAGCTCAGGGCATGACAACGCAGTGTTACTGATTTAATTAAAGTACAGACAAAACCACTGTCACTTTGAGTCACTCATAGACAGCCACCTTTACAGACAGCCAAAAATGTAACAGCAGCCAGTGAGCTTACTTGTTCTTTTGTCACTGAAGGGTGAGGCATCATGCCTCCCATTAGTTCACCTAAGCATGTCCCAACAGGACTGCCCAGCCCAAGTGTCAACAGGAAAGAATTATCAGTTCTGGGATTTTACCCTGGAGCCAACACGCATGGTAGCAATACTCAAAACATGACTGTGTGTCCAGTTTTGAAATGACTTACAGAGCTTTTCTTTGATAGTTCACGGTACACGAGAGAGAGAGAGAGATGGGCATAAATGATTGAAAACGAAAGGGTGACGTGACAAAAGTGTCATGCTGAATTCAAAACCAGACTGTTATGGGAATATTTAAATTGCTCTGGCTAACTAAACCTGAATACCTCTTCAAAAGCTATGCTAAATAAAAAAAATCTCTCTGCAGCAACGTGGTACGGTCTAATTTCACTACAGAGTGTATCTGAAAACAAAGGGATGATGTTTCTATTCTGCTTAGTGGTAAAAGCCAAAATAATAATGGTTACAAAAGTAGAGGAAGACTATTTGTTTCCTCCCAGTAGAGCTTCTGAATGGAGACAACCATTTTGACATTAAGCTCACTTTGACGTTAATGTAGACAAATTTAAAAATCATCATCCAATCAATTTCTGGCATTTTTTGGGTCTTTCATCCACATATAATATTTTTGACTAACATCTCTTTTTTTCAAAATCCTTTCTTGTATTCATGTTTAAAATCTGCAACCTATGATTATCCTGTGATCTGCACTTTTCATTTGTCATGACCTGTGCACACTTATTGAAAAGAGACCTTAACCCCTAACGCCATTTTCTACTTTATCCACATTCATGTGGAAATGGAGGAAGACAAATGAAATCTCTCTCTTTCAGGTTACTTTGTTAAGCTGCAGTTAAATGTGTCATTGCACATCCCACACTAAACTACCTCACCTATTTAATCCTGCTTAATTATCTGCAATAGAGAAATATGGTGAGTGCGCTTTGTCACAGCTTGTCTAATGATGCTACAATTGACTTGAGTTTTACTTTGACTACGCCGATGAAAATCTTTAGAAAGATTTAATGACATAGATTATTGTGATTATGTGACTCATTTGTTGTGTGACATGCCGTTAACATGCATTTTATGCAGGCTTATTCTGTTGACCTGTTGTTTTGTAGATAACTATCACTTACAGCTTCACGGATGCAGAGTTTCTTCAGCTCCAATAAGCAGAACTCCAGTCGGTCTTGGAGATCCTGGTGTTTGAGCTTCATGGCTCGCGTGTGTGTGGTCACATCCTTGGTATGCGTAGTTGGGCTGTCAGAGCCTGTGTCATGCAACAGGACAGAAGAAAATGTACTCATTTGAATTAAAGTGACTGAGGTGTAGCTGTTATTATTCAGTACTCAACAAGGCTAAAGTTAGAAATGACCATGTGAAGCCAAAACATAAAGCAAAACCAAAGCAAAAATAGACAGTTGCACATTTAATTCCAATGGGAATCAAATAAAGATTAGTAAAAGAAAATTTTAACTGAAACTAGTCATTACATTCAACATCAATTAATTGATTATTTTGGTAAATTGGTTTGTTTAGTCTATACAAGTCAAGTGTAATAATATACAGAGTGCCTATCACAAGTTCCAAGAACCTAAAAAAAGAAGCTTATTTAGCATGATAATGTTTTTGCTGCTGTTACATTGCACTGCATTATATTGAAATGCATCTAATATTTATCTAACAGCTTAGTGCACATATCAGGACACAAAATTTGTAAACACTGAAAACAAAACTAAAATCCCAGATATAAAGAAGATACAAATCCCTAACGCTGTGCAGTTAAGACTGTTTCATCTTCTTAACCTTGTGCATTTTCACATTCAATTTTAATTTTTAGTACATAATAACTGTTTTTTGTTACTTTATATTCATTACTCATTACAAGAATATATGCTCAGATCACGAATCCCCAAATTTTATTTCAAATACAAAGAGCACTTTCATTATATTCAGATTAAGTCTTGAATTTTTATTGTTCTTTCATCAGTGACACAGAAATTGCTGACTGAACATCAGGATCTTTGCAACTATAAACAGTATGTGAGTGTTCGACTGGTGTTATCTGTAGCCTTGGTGACTAATGACATTGGATTAGTCTCAGAGCTGTGGGAGTGGCTTCAGGCAAAATGCATTGAGTGCCGCATACCTTCAGAGATTATTAACAGAATCCCTGCAGGTACTGACAAACATCTGAGGTGTGACAGGAAAGAAGTGTGACAGCGCTACAATGGAGCAAGGAATTCCTCTTCTTACAGGGACAATCCCCCATTCTTTGTAGATGGACACTTTCTCATTGTATAGAGCAGACGTCACGTGGCTCAATTAGGGCGCAAGGAATGTCAGAGAGGCCCTAACTAATCAGGAGGCACTACTAGTTGTAGCAAAACAACAAAGTTTGCTGTTAATACTTTTGTGTTATTACCACTGCCAAGGAGGTTATATTTTTACCCATGTCTGGTTATGTGATAGCAAGATTACAATTTTTAAACAATTTCCACTGAACTAGGTAGAGGAAAGGGGCGTGGGTCATGGAGGAGTCAATTTAATTTTAGGGCAGATCTGGATTATTTTCTATGAATTTGAATGTTTTACTCTCAAGTCTATTTAGAGGAGGTCTACAGTCTCTGAGTCCCCATCTTATTACTGTAGCAGCCTTAAATGAGGTTGACCAAAATACAAACGGTAACATATTCAGTAAGGTTGCAATTGCCATTATTCTTGTTATTGTTTAATCAGTGAGTTATTCTCTTATTTAATTGAATAACCCTTTGTCTAAATGCCAGAAAAAAAACTGTGAAACAACTGATCAACAAAGATATTCATTGTTACAGCTCTAACATTCATTGTCTTTTTCACCATTTACTTGCCTTTGAGAGCAAACATGAATCACATTAATCCGATTTTCTTTCATTATATATCCTTGTGTGATGGAGGATGCAGCGACTAATCTGGCATCAAGTCACAGTGAACCACATGCATTAGACCCTGAGTTTTCACATGACAAGTTGTTTTCTTTAACAAAGTAGATGACTCACACGTATTTTCAAATGGCTGAAATTACACCCTAAAACAAATTGAATTTGCTGTGTGCTGAAGGTGATTTGAGAAAGATTTGATTTGATTGACATGGTTAAGATCTCAGCTCTTATTTACTCCAGGTAATCTTCTGGGACTGAAAGGATGTCATTTTGTTAAGTGTGACCTCACTGCAGCCAATAAAAGAGGTAAAATGTATGTATGGCAGAAAGACTTCAACAACTTGAAAATCAGATGTAAAAGATGTATAATAGAAATAGTAGGTGCTGGTTAGTTAGGAGGAGTAAAAGCTCTTTCATGTGACCAGTAACTGAGCCCAAAATAGTCAATAAACCTGTGTGTGTGTGTGTGTGTGTGTGTGTGTGTGTGTGTGTGTGTGTGTGTGTGTGTGTGTGTATGTGTGTGTATATATATATATATAAAATTACATCTATGTTTTGGATAAAGTCTTCTGTTTGAGGTCATTTGAAAAACAGGTGCTATGATAAGATTAAGATAATGTGTGTGCTGAGTTTCAAAATTGATTTAAGCTTCCAGCAAAACTCTACTGGCTCAGCGTTTTGTTTTTAAACAAATATGTACTTAAATCAGGGATGTTGGTCTTATACAGATTTGTAAAACTCTTTTGAACAGTCAAAGAACACTTTGATAAGCAACTGTTTAAACCTCTACAATGACTCTCACATGAATTACAGCAATTGTTCCTCAGACACATTTGGGCAACCAACCAAAGAAAATCAACAGCCAAGTTGTTTCTACCTGTTTTAGGTTTCCTGATGCTCACCATTGTGGCTGATGTTGATTTATAATGGTCAACATTTAAATAAGCCAAACACCAAACCTTGCTGCAGTGAAAAACAATGATATAATGTAACTACACCTCTTTTGTAGAACATGTCTGCTCCATCAAGTTGTTCTGTACTGAGTGCAGGAATAACTTGAAATGTACCTTATGTGATCAAATGTAACCGTTATGCTGCAGTGACATTGGTAAAGAGATTTTAGATCATGAAACGCATTTTACCTGAATGTAGAATGATGCCACTGTCTGTGTCACTGATCTCTCCGTTGCCTTCCATATTAGTAGATCGTCTTCCTGTAGCTGTTCTTCAGTGGAGACAAAGGATAATGTTGATGCTCACCATGTCCTGTAATGTACAATTTCAGTTGTCAACCATCACTGTTTTCACACTTTTTCCAGTCTACATGGACATTAAGTATGTCAGCCCTGCGATGAACTGGCCACTTGCAATGACCTGCCCTCGCCCAATGTCAGATGGGATTATGATTTCCTCTTTTCTGAGGGCCCTTTTCTGTCCCAGTCACACTCACTTGTTGCTAACCTGATTGGTTAAGCATGATGAGTAAGCTAATATCAGCAAAATGCACTTACACAATATTCAGGAACTACAGCAATATTCAGTGCTTATACTGCTCACCAAGCTTTTTGCTGTTTATAATTTTTTGTTAGTCTGCACACTGTAACTCAAATACTAGTGGTACCTAAAACTGTCAAGGCAAAGTCCAATGGTTATATGGTTTTGATACAGAAACCGGACTAAAATCTTAATGGCTTGTGAAGCTGCGGGTCATCTTGTTGTGGGGGAGATAGAGAGTCCACAGTGAGCAGCACAGTGTTAAAGCCTATGGCCTCTAAAAAAACACCTGAATGATTATGTATAATTACAAGCAACTAGTCAACTAGTCAAAATGAGTTTAAGACCAAACAACTGCCTGCCCATGACTACATCTTGTGACCTGTTGAGTCAATGAGTCAAGTGTGATGTTCCTTCTTGACACCACAGTCAGGTGTAGTCATAGTCTCCTTCCTCATGAGTACAAATATATTACAAAGTCTAGGGTGTTTCCTGTGAAACCATGTTTACTAGTCTCTGATGTCATATGATTCCTGTTATCTAATTCTGATAAGTGGCTCAGGACGAGTGAGCCATACACATAGCTGGTGTCAAATAAAAACTGAGGCTTGTTGGTTAGATTATTAACTATGAATGTGGTTGCATTCTAACGCACAGGGAAGTTTGTCTCAGCTGGCAGTGGGAAGCCTCTCATCGGTCATTGTTTTGTTTAATTGTTCTGTTTTGTTTAAGTCATAAGCTGCAATATGCAGGAGGTGTTTCTACCATAACATTGTTCGAGCTACAGGGTGACATCCAGGAATTTTAGCATTTCAATATGACATTCAGACATCCGCCACACATCGCATATGTCTGTGACTGGGTGTTTCTCACCTCCCACAGAAAAGTGACTACTGGCTTCACAACATTAAGACAGAACAGTCAATCTACAGCAGACAGAAACAACAGGATTGTATAGCACTGACAACTCAAATTGAGTTAAAAATGAAGGCAACAATGAGCTACGTGATGCAGAAATGTTGCAACTATGATGATATGATCTTTGACATCCACAGGTACCAAACAACTATTAATTGATACAAAAATATTTTACTTAAGGTAAATTTAGCAAGTATGCTGGCCAGTGAGCCAACACAACCCAACTCAACCACAGGATATTTTATTGTGCATCTATTCACTATAAAACTACAAGCAGTCTTTGGTGTGTGAGGATCACAATGGTGATCAGATGGATGATAGCAACAATCAGAAAGGGCTGCAGCTAACAATAATTTTCATTGATAATGAATTTTTTTTTTTTACAAATTACATTAAATTAATCTATCACAATAACTGCAGATTTCATTGATCTTTTCATTTCAAAGTCATGCTGCTTAACAAATCAATTTGTCAATTAATTGATTCTCAACTAAAACCTATAAATATGATGGTCTAATATACTTAATATATCAAAGACATAATGTAGTTCAAAAGTTGGGGTGTCAATCATATAGTTAATCATATGGTGTGTTTTTAGTTTCTTTCTGTGCTTTTTCATGAGCTAATCACTGAAATCCCCTGAAAATCCTATGGACTCTTATCCCTCCGCTGCATGTCTCCAGTCTTACAGGGAGGGAAAAGAAACTACTAAAATACTTTGATGCGTAGTAAATGTGCAGCATCACCAAGCAGCCCACAGCACGTTTCTGATCCAAGTATTTGCAATTTCTGAATAGACGATAAAATCCACCATCAGAAACACTGAAGTACAGGCGTTTAAGGGAACACGCTCAAACACAGGTAAGGAGATGTCCCTATTTTAAAGGTGCTAAGAAACAGTGGTGGACAACAAAACATGACCTGAGGGCACCACCTACCCCCCTTTTATTTTAAGTCAAGTGTTTGTTCAAGTACCACAGAAAAACAATTTTCATTACACTGACTGTGTGTAAAAACATGAATATCTCAGTGAAAATTAGCAACTAAAAATACTTTTAATAGAACGAAAGCCATTCCACATTAATCCAAATGAATTCAGACAGAAGCCGAATTAATAAAAGGCAGAACATGAAACACTGCCAGAGGGACATCATATGAAAAATCTACTTACTTTATGAGAAGCTCAGGAAAAACTGTTAAAATCTGAAGATTAAAAAATTGTCCCTTAGAAATCCCCACTTGAATGTAAATGCACAAAGCCCAAGCTGTGTTGAGTCTGGACAGGAATGAGAGACTCGCCCACTAAGAAAGTGCTGCTTTCTACAGGGGAGTGGCCTTGCACAGAGAGGGCTGAACACTTTAGTCGGTATCATATAACTCAGCACTCCTGTCCAGCTTGAAACTGTGTCAACAACAATGGCCAAGACACTGAGAAATTATGTCTCTTTACCTCCTTATCAGTATACTCATAGTAGGGTGAAAGCAACCTGACTGAAACATCTGTACAAAAAAGCAAAGTATGACAACAACATTTTTGAAAGAAAAATTGCAAAAAATTGTTTGTTTCATATATTTGAATGCTTTTCTTTATTAAATAAGTAAGATAGTAAAGTTTATTTTTTTTTTTGGCTCAAACAAGATATTTGAAGATATCACCTTCTGCTGTGTTGATTCTATTTTTTTTTTTTTTAAAGATGTTCTAACATTTTATAGACCAAACAATACATGGTTTTGTCTAGTATTTGACAGATCAATTAATAATGAAAACATTCATCAGTTGGTGGCCTAGTTACTTGACCCACATGATGCTAGTAAACAACAAATTTCAGCAGTCAAACAGTCTTCTTCACTGTTGAACTATGAAATATGTGGGCACAGGTCTATGGGACATTCTGCAAAATTAAACTCAAAGCTAAATAAGTAAAGTCAAACATTGTGCTTTCATCACTGATCACAGACGACTTTATGACTTGATAACTGATAGTTGATGATTGTCATGTTCTAGAACTACTGCTTTTTCACAATTACCACTACAAATCATTGCTAACTACTGTGGCAGTTCAGATCTGCATGTTCAAAGATTAAATAAATGCTAGGTGAATTACTACTGCCATCTCCTGGCTGTTTAAAAGGTCAGAAAAATGCATGACCAATTTTGAATTTACTAATTCACTACCATAGATTCTCATATGGCCTCTGAAACTTTGCTATTTCTCCACCTATGTCCAGAATGCCACTGCCGAGCCCCCCCCTTTTGTTTCCACTAAAAAGCAGGAAACACATGGTGCTGGGATAGTCCTCATGATTTACAGACACCCAAAGGCAGCACCTGCTCTGTGACTGCATGGCTCACATTCACTCTGAATCTCAATATTCATTTTGGCTTTTCAGGAATGCTGGTGTGCAGACACTCTGAAAAAAGGCCCCACAATTCCCAGACACTCAAGAATCAGATCTCAGATGACATGGCACTGAAAACGAAGCAGCTACAGGACAAAAGCAGAAGATATTTGGCTGTGTAAATTCTGCATTTAGGCTTCGCACAGCAGACCAGCAAAGATCAGTGGATTAATCAATTAGTTGAGCTACATAAAACTAATCTGCTACCAGTTTGATGAGCCATTAATACTTTAGGTCAGTCTTTAGGCAGTCAGTCTTTTTTTTTTTTTTTAAAAAAAAGATGTGCTTGTGATGGGCACTTTTCACTATTTTGCAATTAAAAGATTGATCAATAATGAAAATAATTATTCATTTCTTATAAAATATAATATCTGGTTTATTAAATATTGTTCTACTTACTTACTTACTTGGCTCATTACCAGATCAGTGCCAGAGCATAAGTTAGAAGCCTATAGCAAAATACCAGCCTTGTCACACTACTGCCATATGTACAAAATCGAAGCTTTCACAACAGGTTTCCACAAGCAAGCATGACATACTGCAGACTGCTGCATTAAGGACGCTGCAACCCATGACGCCCTGCATGATAGAATTTATTGCAGGACTGTTAGGTTAGAGGGCATTCATTTTAGATATGCATTTCTAAAAAACTGCCAACTGAGTATACGTGTAACAAAAGTCTGAAGGGAGGGATAACACCACCCTTCCACAAACCAGTGCCTGTAAGGTTAATAAAAGAGCAGAAGCAGTAGCATCTTATGTAAATAGGCTGTATACCAAACAGCTTGATAACGTACATTCAGATTTAAGAGAAGTGTAATCATACTGATTAGCAATCTCTCCTGACAGAGGAAGGAAATCGTTGTATCACAACTTTAATCAGTCAGTGATATCATTGGAGGTTTTGAGGTTTGTCATGCTTGATGTTAGGACTAGTTAAGCAGTTTTCCACATCACTGTAAAACACAACACCCATCCAGTGTTAAAGCAGCCAGTTGGTGGATGTCATGGGTAGTTTATATAAACCAGAAGTCCCTCAGAGACAGAGAGGGGACTTTGTGTAGGCAACCCAGCAGCTGGCATAACAAATTCTTTAAATATTCTTGAGTCCTTTTATAAGTGTACAGCTAGAGTACTACTGCCAGCATGTGGAGCCATCAGCTGCCAGGGGAATCACACATTTTCCTCTCGATATTTTACAACTTGCCTCTTCCAGCAGGTGCTAATAGATCATTTTGCCATAAATGATGCTTAAATTAAAGTGCTGTCATTAAAAAGTGCTATAAAGTCACACTAATGTACTTGAGATCCTGAGGCTTTAAAAGGCAAACAAAGCACCTCCCGAGCTGCTGGGCTGCCTCCCACCTCTCTCTCTCTCTCTCTCTCTCTCTCTCTCTCTCTCTCTCTCTCTCTCTCTCTCTCT
>CM076649.1:11080577-11234197 GCA_038496675.1 Rachycentron canadum | reverse complement strand
TTCAAGCACAAACTAAACTTTTGCTGGAGAGGCTACTTCAGCAGCTCAGTCAAGTAAAGCAACGCTGCGATGCTTTGAAGTGCCGTAGGAAATATCAGCTTCACAATAACATCGAGCGTTTACCATGGTAACCGCGTTTCCCACAAAGTATAAATGGGCAAGTTTGTGAAGTCGAGTTATCAAAGTCGACGGCATCATGATAAAATTGGTGAATACGAGTCAATTTGGCTCTTTGGGAAAGTTGTCAAGGCGTTGTTTTAAATTAATGTTTTACTTGTATTTTTCCACTCTTGCCCTCATGTTGTTGGGAAATTGGAGAAATATATCACTTGGACGCTGAAATAAAACAATATCCACCATATAAAACAATCCACAGAGGGGTCACTTTGCTATTTCTGCCACTGAGTGACACTTGAAAGACTTTCAAGTTATATTTACGAGTTCAGTCGCAGAAGTTACGAGCTTAGCGTGGGCTCGTGAATGCCGCAGAGATCATCCACTTCTCCGCTGCTGTGTGGGCGGTTTACGGGCAGAGATGATGCAGGTATGTCTGCACTGTCTGTTTGCTGGTTTTCTGGTTATTTCACAATAATTGAAGTTCAATAGCCCAAAATTTACAACATGTCATTTTAGTTTTCAGCCACTAGAGATCAGCAGTGCGTTACATAAAACTTCATTATAAACCTCTACTGTACAAGTACAAACAACACAAAGCCACGCTCTCAAAGGGACGTTTTCTATTTCAGTCAACAAAACATAGAAAATTATGAACCCGACTGACCAATTTTCCCAGAGACACAGCATAATTTGACTCTGCAAAGCCACGGTAAAAGTATTTGCTCTGGCTTTTGAACACATAACATTTGCTGTTAAACTTGTTTTTGTGTTCAAATAATTCTATATTTATATTTTTATTCTGTGACATACAAAGCACATCCAATGAACATTACTGACTTAAGTGAACATTCATGAAATCATGTTTCTAGATATGTCAAATATGTTTTAATAAATATTTAATTATTAATTAATAATGATATTTAAAATATAATTTATTATTGAATGGGGTTCAGTTGTTTTCAGAGAGTAACAATTTGTTAAACATGCATGAAATAGTTATTAAAATTATATAATGTTCTTCAGAGACTCTATCTCTCTCTATATATAATATATATATTATATCTATATATATTATATATATATAGATATAATATATCTATATATATATTATATATAAATTTAGAAGAACGTTATATATATAAAACAATCTTCTAGTTATGATTTACAGAGGATCAAATTATTGTCTTATAGTAGTCTGTGGTCAATGTCTGCAAGTCTGCATTTTGTCAGTAGATGACCTTATTTCTCCTTTTCCTATCTCTTTTTCTTTTTTGATCAATGTCACTAAATCTGAAACCATTTTTTAATGTTTTTTATTCTTTAATGGCAATTTTAGTTGTAGGAAAATCTGTTTAATGGTTTACCAAGATTGTTTTTTCTTCTGTCACTATTTTTAATCCTCCACAAGAGAATATTTTATGACACTGAAACTGAAAAAACACTGAAAAAAGAGAATAAGTCTTCCATACATGCAAATGTCATCAAAGGTACCAGGTGTCAGGTTTGCTCACAGGACAGTTACAAATGTTTTTTTAAATGAATGACTTTTAAAGCCTCAACCTCAGCTTTTTATATTTTCCTAAGTTGACCTTGCACAGATAGTGTAGCTCATGTAAACTTCTGAAATTTAAGACACGAGAAACCACAGCAAATCATTTGATCTGAAGGTTGCAGAGTTGGCATAATTTTTTCGAACAGTCTGCATGTTTGTTGCTCAGTGGCGATAAGTTCAATTATGCAACCAAGACACAATGCAACTTCATGTTTAAATTAAAGACATTTAAAGAGCTGGGGAGTGATGGGAAAAATTAAAATTATATAAATATGGAAGCAAAAAAGTTTTAATTTACTTTTTACTTCAATTTACTATCAGAATCAGAAACTGTATCGCCTTGTAAGAATCTGAACATTGTGAAGTGAGTGACTGAGTGAAGTGACTATTACAGGAAAATTATAAATGCTAAAACATAATGTAACATGGGAATTATTCTGACTGACTTACCACCATGAGCCAGACCAAGTATTATGCCTTCAGCAGCAAAACCTGTCAGGATGTTGATTTTGGGCATGTTTTTAATTCAAATGTATTTGTTGTAAAAGTATTAATTTTAGTCTGCATTTGTAACACATCTGCACAGACAAAACTCAGATGTCTGTATACCAGTGTATACCATCAGTGCATCTGCAGCTATAGCAGATTGTGCCATCAAAGAGTTAGTAACTTGAGGTAAGTTCAAAGATCTGTTTTAGTTCTGAAAATCGGCGTTGTGTTATGAAAGTCTCATATCCACTGAAGAACTATAGACAGTGCTGTGAGAACGTCTACAAATCAGTAGTCTCACCATGAACAGTGCCAAACTGACTCACCCGTAGGTCTGATAAGGCCAAGTGCCAAGGTCTCTCCTTTCATTTTCTGTGTGACAAACTGGCAGAAAATCAGTCAACAAATTCACAAGGGACTTTATTCGTGAAAAAATGACATTCATGTTGTAACTTTTTTGGTTTTAATTTAGAAATTAAATTTTCACTTTTACATTAAAATGAAATATTATAATAACATATGTAAGAATGCGGATTCTGTAAGTAATAATATAAACAAGCTGGGTTGAGGGTAACTGACAAACATTGTATGTGAAATTATTACATATCTTAAACTGCAAAAATGTTCAACATCAACTTAAGTGTAAATATATATATTTTAAATAATTCAGTCAGTTATTCTAGATAAACATTACAGTGATAAGAACAATTAAATATCGTATGAATTTAATTTTTCCTTTTCCTTTTTAATCTACTTGACCTTTAACATTACAGTCAGATAAACACTAAAGAAAATATTTGCCACTAGGAACTCAAAACACAATGTCACAACACAATGTTACTGTCTGAACTCTCAGTCGCATAAATAAATCAATAAGCGGCACAAAAACAAAACAGAATATGTGAGACATTTCTCAGTGAACAGCTGTCACCTATGTCCTGGCAGCGCAGGGTTGGTTGGCTCCTCACGTTCACAAAGTCAAGTGTCCTCTAGCAGTTTAGTAAACCTCTGACCAGCCAGCGCCTGTGGTCAAATTGTGAGCTTCAGTCCATTACTATATTAAACTGTGCAATAAACACAAAAATAGAAGATCGAGTATGTAATTATTATAAAATAGAGACGATTCCTATAAAATTGCTTAAAATGTTCTGGAAGGCCACACGTATTTGTCAACTGCATCATAGTTGTGACTGTGTTGCTCTGTGTTTTATCTTCTTTCACCTTTCAGCAAAAAAGGAAGTGCGCAACTTCCTCAGTTTTTTATTATTTTAGAAATTAACATGATTAGGACTGACAAATAATATTTGAAACATTTCTATGGAAGAATGCATTGGAGGAAAACAGGTTGCAGGGTTAAAAATAAAAGGGGGGAATTTCCTGCACCTACCCGCACCCTGACACCCAAATCTGATTTATCTCATTTATGAAACCGCCACATTCATAACTGAAAAACAATGGGCACACATGAACATCTGAACTTTCAAATACCAGCCTTCTCTGTAACGCTCGTATGAATACTATTGATTTTTGAGAAACGTCGAACAGTTCCATTTAACCTGACTCAACCTTACTATACAATAGACAAGCTCCTAAATAGAGAGTAGGAGCTTGTGCACATATGAATATACAATTAGATCTGAATTGTCACTTGACAAGACTTTATATTTGTCTTGTTGCAAGTGGCAATTTCTGGTCTGGGAACCTTTGCTGAACCTACAATCAGTGAGTCCCTTTTATGTTTAGGCATTTGCTGATTTACACATGAGAATCTCTTGTGCTCTAACAGCTGTTGTTTCCTGTTGTAGGTGTCAGTGTTTGTTGGTTTTAGGTTGCCAGTTTAATGTCTCGTGTCTCCTGCTGCTTATGTCTTATTCAAATTGTTTTTGTGTTCTTCATCTTTAATTTTGTGCAAATTTCACCTGGGGAAGTGGTTAAGCTTCTTACTTAACACCTCCAGTCTCATAGAAGTCTACATGAAGTATTTTATTTATTGTTTTCTGTCTGTGATGACAGATAATATAAAAAAAATCGTAACAACATATTTCTCAACAAATCAATGCATACAAAGTCATTATCCACAGAAGCAACATATGTAGCCCAAATAAATTCTGCCTCATCAATACAATTGACAGTCATAAATTATCTTGTTCTGAATTCCATATATTTATGAATTTTCTGAATATCTGATATTGATTTTTGTACATTATCATATCACAAACACTGGACTACATTACCTTCATATTTAGCATTTTACATAAACTAAATTATTACTTTACTCCCTCTCACTGTTTAACTTGGGCACTTACACATCAACACTGGGTGATAATGTATTTGAGATTTGAATCAAATGTGTCAAGTTCCTCTACTAGATTGCTGAAAATAGTACCAAGTCATAGACTTAACCAACTTCTTTGTTGTGACTCGTGTAAATGTCAGTTATGAAAAATTACAACTGTGAGATCATGGCATGTTTATAAATGAAGCTGACCATAAACTTTATCAAAATCCTCTGATCTTTTTTAATATTACTTTGTTGAACTAGGTGTGAAGTCTCATTATAGCCCAAAGGTTAACTTGAAATTTGACTTCTGAATCTGAAACTTGAGAGCTGTCTCTTGTTTCTGCAGTTAAATGGCTTATTACAATATTCATATTTGCTTTTATATTATAATGCAACCAAATCATTTTCTTGCATCTTTCTACCATTTTCATTAATGATTGTTAACGAGCTAAGTAGTATCATCACAGACAAAACGCTGCAGTTTCTTCAATTAAAATCATGTTTATTATGTTTTTTTTTCAGAAATGCAACTTTATTTTTCACAGCAATATGTACATTACCTTAAACAACAAAACACACACACATACCCACATATATATACATATAAACAAACTATGTTTGTTTATACAATTACACTCTACTAATGCTTCAAAAAACTGAGTTAAGGAATTTTTTTCCATACAAACATATCCATAGCCAAAAGATATTGCAGCATACTGCCACTTACAGTGTACCAACATTATTGTATACTGTATTACTGTATGTTTGGTTTAAGCAGTATAAACAGCATGATCAATATTTATGGAAAATTAGATTGAAGGAAAGATAAGTGAAGAAAATCACATTATTGTATCAACTGTTATCTGAAACTGTCAAGCACTGCAGTATCAAATCTCTTCAAACCATATGCTTGCTTGCTTTCATTTCATATTTAAACATCCTCTCAAGAGTGAAAGTCTGTTTTTGTGACAATGCCACACAGATGTTAAAGGACAATAGAACAATATCAGTTAACTCAACAGTAATAGATCAGAGTCAGTTTTCATCTTCTAGTCAAACACCTGAACCTGAGCTCTCCCTCCAGTTGTTCCAAAGCTCTCTGAAGTACCCACATTGGTGAAGGAGGCTGAAGAGTTGTGGCTCTGAATTAACTTGGGCTTTCCTGTGCAGGTCTTGTACAGGATCATGACATTTCGTCTGAAGTGATGGTCCAGGAAAAAGTAAATGGCTGGGTTCACACAGCTGTTGAGGAAGGCCAGGCAGCATGAGATAAGGAGCCCATTTCTTTGCCATGCCAGAGTAGCACAATTTGCATCAACATTTGAGAGCTGTGAGCCAACTATAATGGCTTTGAAAATGTTGAAGGGGAGCCAAGACACCACAAAAGCCACAATAATGAAGAGGACCATCTTGAAGGAGTGTCTGCGGCGGGCTTCAGCTCGAGGATGTGTTGCAGCAGCACAGTGCCTGTTGAGATGCACAACAATGATACCATAGCAGAGCACAATGATTAACACAGGAAAAACAAAGGTGAGTAATGCCATGGTCAGGCTCAGGACAAGAAAAAAGGGTGAGTTGTCAGTTTCCACACAGGATAGTCCATCACTGGATTGCTCCACTCCTCGGTACATCAAAGATGGGATTCCAAGCACCAGGGAGCTCAACCATACTGTGGCACAAGTGGCATGAATGCACCGGCTACTCCTCATGTACTTTGAATCCATCAGTTTCACCACAGCCAGGTAGCGATCTACACTCATGCAGGTAAGAAAGAAAATGTTGGAGAAGCGGTTCACAGCAATTATGTAGCTGCTCAGCTTGCACAGCAGGTCCCCGGCCAAGCCAAAGTCCCAGCGGCCGTTTTGGCTGGCAGAGATGGCCCACAGTGGTAGGGTGAGGACAAAGATGAGGTCAGCCATGGCCAGGTTGACAATAAATGTGTCCACCAGTCGCCCGCCTCGTCTACCTTTGTTGCTCAAGACTGAGATGACAAAAAGGTTTCCCAAAAAGCCTGTAAAAAATATGAGGCAATAGGCAATAGGAAGGAGGGTGTTGGAGCCATGAAGGTCTGAGCTGGGACAATCCAGGGAGACATTAATATTAAAGAAATCATCTTCAATATCGCTGTAGTTGTCGTAATCATAAAGTGGATACTCAGTGTAAGCATCCATTCTGAGAGATAACAGAACTGGTCTTCTGTGCAACTGTTGTGTGGCACTGTGGTTAATCTAACCATGTCAACATGCTTTGACTTGTTATTATATGTGAAAACCACAGCGAAAAGGGATCCTCCTTCTGATCTCTCACCCAATACCATCTTTGTTTGTTTGACTGCAATAAGTTCTTCTCTATAGCCTACTTTAGGTGAGATTAAATATTTCTTGACTGATTTGAAATAATGTCACACTTTGAATCTTGATGAGCAAGAGTAGGTGACTCTAACATGGTGACAAAATGTTTACAACAAACACTACAATGTTGCTCTAACTCATTCAGCATGTAACCTATGACTTATGTGAGATAGGAGTTTACAAATGAGAATGAAAAGATAAAGATAAAATCTCTCACAAGACAGACATTGTTTGTGCTTGTGTGGTTGCTCTATAAATATTTGCTCACATGAATGATCACATCTGAGTCTTTTTTTAGCTTTTTTAATACCTTTTTAGCTGTTTTGTGTATTAGATGTATCTTACCAGTAGGGGGCAGGTATGATTTACTTGTGTTTTACATGTGCTGACTTCTTGCCTGAATTCAAGCTGTCTCTGCTTCTTAAGAAGGTATCAAACCGCTTCTGCAAAAGAATTTGTGTCACTGAGAATTTCCTTCTCATTTGCAAAAACATAAGATGTTGTACATTGTACAATTAGACATAATCAGTTATGTCCTCAATGATCATTTCTTGCAATTGACCATAATACTGCAGGTCAATAATAATAATGTTTGGCTTATTATAATTAAGGGCATCATTCTTTAGGTTCACAATGAAAAGACTGACTGAAAAAGATTTCACTTGAAAAGTGCAAGCAAGTAAATCATAGGATACCTAAATACCATGACAACAAGATCTTTGGTCAACTATGTTTCCAGCGCATTCAATCTCAAGCCATGTAAAACATATGCTCATAGAATAATAATAAAAATAACAATAATTACTATTATTATTATTATTATTAACTACTACTCACTGGTGTAATGGGAGCTTAGGATGAACCCAGACAACCACAGTCTTATTTCCTTTTGGGCTGACTGACTGGATATAAAGACATGTTAGGGTATTTATCCACTTTCACCAGTCGGATTCAAGATTTGAACCAGTGACCTTTTGTGTTACAAGTTCAGTTTATTACTGAAGTTAGTATATTGACTATTTGTAGAGGCTGAGCCCAGCATTGTCTCGGCAGAGTAATATGTATGTATGGTCGCAGGTAACAATGAGAAAGCACACAACTTTCTGTTGTGCACGTTGAGTCATCTATCATTGTCACTCTGTTTCTCCATAGTGTAATTTTACTATTGTTTTAGGATTGTTATATTATTGTCTGCTCAGTATACACAATATCTGTTGCATGTCTATCTGTCTATCCTTGGTTGCTCTTCCTGAGGTTTCTTCCTATTCTTTTCATGAAAGAGTTTTTTTGGGATTTTTTTTTTAACCAGACTGAGAGTATAAGGATGGAGAAAGTTAAATGTTGCACAAGTCACAAAGAAGTATAATAATAAAGAGACAAGACTATCTTGTTGCTGCCAGATATTAAAACCTCATATTAGCAAGAATAGTAAAATTATTTGTGTTTCATTCACTGCAGATAAAGAATAGCTTGATTATCTTTTGACCTGATGATCGGATGTACAGATAAAGCTGTTTTTCTTCATCAGCTGTTGGGCGTGCACTGTAAAAAGCCATGGTCACAACAGAAACCAAACTGGAGCAACCTCAAACTGCCTGACTCTGCCATTCTGGGTATCGGTATATGTTTTGTTTTTTTTGTTTTTTTTTACAAATACTGGTTTCGAATATAATTTTTCTCTTTTCCTCAACAGCTAAGAGGTTCTCATTGAGCTTTAGAGAAAGATAATAGAGACTGACAGGACAGAGAAGGCTTTGGCAGCCATGGCCATTGTTACAGAGAAGGAAACTGTCATCATGACTACCTCCTCAAGACATAATAGACCTCAGGAGACATGAACTCCGTGGTCCAACTCGCAGCTATTGTGCTGGGCCCGGGAACAGTGAGGTTGGAGGACAGGCCAGATCTTACAAGAGGCCGGAGAACGCTTCATTGTTCTGCAGGGAGTTTCAGTTAAGAAAGCACCGTGAATGAATGACCTCCTTATAGGATCCCCGCTCCACTTTCTAGCATTGTGCATTATTCAAACACTCCCTTGCTTTGTAGTTTCAAGGTGATGTGAGAATATACTCATCACAGCAGAAAATCCTGTCAGTCCTTATTGAGTGGTTTGACGCTCAGCTGTACCTTTTCCTTTTAAAAGTTTTAATTATTTCTTCTGCATTCTTGCTGCTCTGTCAGTGGAGCGCTACATTCCTCTCCTCGAATAAGTGCTGTCTCACTCCAATTGAGCAGAGTAAATGTGAGAGCCAGTGAATGGAGCAGCCTCAATAGGAGAAAATAAACAATTGCATTGGTCCATGGGTGCAGCGGGGGAGAGCGGATGAGAGGAAGGGAGAAAGGCCTCCCTAACGTGCTAAGATTCCCATGGATACTTGGTCCTTTTTCTGTTTAGAGGAGGATCTCGTAAAGTACTTCAACAGTGGATGATTTCTCTTTTTCCTTTACTCTGTTTTTATTTCAGGAGAGAAAGGGTGGTATGCGTCAGGCTTATTGTTAGACATGGGGTGGGTCACATGCACACACGTGCGCACTCGTACACACACACAGACACACACACGTACAATTTGCTCCTCACTTGTCAAGTGCTAAGTTTCAGAAAAGGGGTCTATTGTTTGGGTGTGAAAGGTTCTTGTTTTAGCTGTTAATCTAACTAAATCAAAAGTTCCTCTAACACAAAGGATTGCACAGCCTCAGTCCTCTATTCTGTCATTTTAAGTGGTTTGGGGCTTTTAACTGTTCCCATTTGTTAAACCCCAAAAAACTTCACAGTTTTAACCCACTTTCCTCACACTCCATGCCTGATGTCTGCCCAATGTCCTATTTATTCACATGCAAATCACATAATTTAAAAAAATCAAGTAACAGATTTATTACTGTAAAGAGTGAAGATGAATTTCTCTTCGTTGTCATAGTTGTCTCTAATTTGATAATTACATCCTCTGTCATTTTTCCTAACTCCAAAGTTAGCCTTTAAGTCATAGAAAAATAGGAGGTGTTTGGCCCTTTTTTATCACTCTTCATAACAGCCAGTACAAAAAGGCTGGTGTCACATAACATTAAACTTGGTTAACTAGCTGTATTTTCAAAACAATATAACAGGTGTTGCCACATGGTTATTAACACATTGTTGCTGGGGATCCAGAAAACAGTCAGTGTACAACAAATGGAGTGTTTTCAGTCAGAAAGTGTTGCTGGTGGCTAAAATCGAAATAGTCGGTTACCATTTTAAAATAGTTATATCTAGGGTGTTGCTGGGTGGTTGTTATGGTTTGTGGTGGGGATGGGGATGGGGTTGTTCAAGAGTGTTCTGCAATTTTTAGGGTGTGATATGTGTTTGCACTGTGTCAACAGTGAGAGAAAACCAGTAGTAATTTTAATCTTTACAGAGTGGTTCATGGCTCAGTAGAATTTATTTTTTTTAAAAAAGTAGAATTTGTAATTGACTAGATTTTGAAAATGTGACTTTGTTAAGTTCAAATTGCATTTTTCTAGACCACTAAGAACACCCAAACAGCACTTTCTTCTACCACTTGTACTCATATTGCACTTCTGTCATACATGCCCACACTCAAACTGATGGACCAGCCGTCAGAGGTAATTCAGGGTTTGGTATCTGGTGGGATCGAGCCGCCAACCTTCCCATTGGGGGGGGCAACCCACTCTACCTCCTGAGCCACAACTGCCCGATAGCAAATCATCGAAGATGCATGTTTCCACGTTGAGTGAAAGTGAGCACATTGCGTTTTGTGTAAATTGTGATTTACGAGTGAAGACTGTAGAAGAAAGACCAATCTTTACATTTCTGTTGTTTCAAAAACAGCAACGGCTGATGAGTCTCAATGATGTGTCAACAAATGAATCGGTTTATTTTGTAAAAAATCAGTTGGGAAGTTTCCCATTTTAATTTGTATAAAAAGGTGATGTGACATTATTCTAACTGTACTTTCAGCTTCACATTTATTTGGAAGCAGCCCCAGAAGCCCTACTCTTCTGGGGCTGCTTTACAAATCAGGCATCAACATGTTAGCAGTATGGCTCTGTTGCTCTTGTGCCTGCCAAGTACTTTCTGAGTGTAGTAGTCAATTTTTTCTAATACTGGCAAATAAACTGAGTAAACACTTAAAAATAAAGCTAAATGTTACATCGAATCAGTATTTGATATTTCTGAAAAACAATTTAACAACAGTGAAAATATATCAAAGGTAATTGCTTTGATATCTCCCTAAAAATCTAAACTAAAACACAATCATGACTGTAAATCACATTTCAGAGGAGAAACTGAAATGCAAATATGCAAATAAGTCAGATTGTTTTTAGGACAATACGTAAGTGGTGAAACTTTGAGTGAATGACAGAATAATAAGATCTGAGTGACAGTTCACCCAGTCCAATTTAAAATTTCATACAATTTACACTGAATCTGTTTGGTACCTTGCTTAATGTTTCTTTTCAAATTACTTGTAAAATCTGATGCAGAATTTGCAAATTTAAAAAAAGAAAACCTACATCTGACTTGACAGGAACTGAAAGATTTCAGTCAAAATGTGTCTCCCTGAGTGCAGGTTATCTTCCCATCTTAGAACATTTAGTAAACACACAGCTTAACTACTCAGAGAGGAGTCATGTTTCATCTGCTCCTGACTCTGCATGAGAACTTAATGAGCAGCTTTGAGAGAGGACAGGAGAGGCCTGTTGGCCAGTTACCCTGTGGCTGGATCTGGTTTGTGTTAAGGAGACTATGATGGTTAAATGGTTAAGTAAGAAAATCATTATTGTTAATGCTCTGCTGGCAGCTGGTGGCATGAGTATGAGAGCTCGGCATACAGAAGTTTCTACAAAGGACAAGTTTACAAACTGAAAATGCATTGTATAAACCTGATTATATGCACTGCGAGGCATATGCTACTCAGGTGTAATTTGTCATTAGTGATAGTTTGTCATTAGTTTTTCTAACTGGGGATAACAAAATGCACACCCTAAATCTTTCTCCTACAGTCAATAACGCACTTTACTTTGATTTCTGCTCTTGCAAACATAGCAAAAACACTGTTTCATTTTCCCACGCAGCTATGAAAGAAAATACAAGATTATAGCCTATTGTAATGAATACATTTCAGACGCAAACAAGGTATAAGGTGGAGCCATTAGATATCAAACCAGCCTTTCCACAATTCTCAAAGCATGGAATATATTCCTTAGTCCAAAGTGTCAGTTTGTCGAACACCACAACATGTAATGATGTAATAAATGCTGTATTGACTTAATGATCATGTCGTTACAATTCCCCACTTAAATCGAGACGCAAATGAGGCACAAGAGACCTTTGCTTTGCTGCATTAATGTTAGTGGTGTTGGGTCGTAACATCTTACAGTTTTATTACTTAGCATTAGCCCTTTCATGACTCCAATTGAGGACCCACTCATACTGTCGAGGCTTCATTGGAGACATATTGTTCATTCAGATAACCTAAATTATTGTTACTTTGTCTTTGATTTCACAACATGAAATATCTTTTGTTGCAGCAATGAAAAGTCTTGAGATTGATCATCTCCATGACCATGGCTATTTTAAACTAAAGCCATGGCTTACAGATAGGTAGGTAGGTATAGGTAATAGGTAGTTTAAGTAAAAAATTGTGACAGTGTCACAACATCATTTTGGATGATAATGATGATGGGATCATGGACATTTGTGAGTAAGGGTGAGAGGAGAAGACTAGACCAGCCAGTTAATGGGTGTACTTGTTTTACTGGACTGCTCTTGTCTCCCAGGGGAAAGTTTTTGTAGCAGATGGTTGCCTCTGTCTGTAGAGTTGAGTGTCAGCTGACAGTAAATGATCATCTCAGCGAGGGGCCAACATGTTATAGCTTGTCCTTGTATGGTTAAGAACAAGGTTGTAGGCTGCCATACTGTAACAGAGGATGTGATGATGCTTCTGATTATTGATCTACAAAGTGGATGAGAATTGTTTGTTGGCATTGATCCTTTTTGTTTGACTGGAGCAGAGCATATGCTGCAGCTTCTGCTACTGGGCTGAGCTGATTATAGACAGGAGACGAGCTCTTCCCAGGAAGTTGAAAGTCTCAGCTGTGTTCACAATGACAGAGCTGATCTCTGGGGGGAAGAAGAGCAGGCAGGTTCCCACTGAAGTCAATCCTCATCTTAACAGTTTGGTACGTTTTTCTTGACATGATTAATATCAGTGTGACCACAGTCTTACCTGTCACACTGTGTCTTGGGCACAATGAGCTGATTCAACTGCCTGCACTTGAGCATAATGAGTCTCAACTCCTATGTATGAGTAAGCACCCTCTCACTCTCAGTCAGCCTGGCAGGTCACACAGATTTCATTCTCAGGTTTGTTATTAGCTGTGTGGACCTGTTCACATTAGGAGTGTTTAGGTCAGTAGGTCAGAGGACAGGCTCTCCAACACCTGGGGGACACAGAGTTCATCACTCAGAGAGCCATTAGGAGCAGAAGGCTGGCCCCCAACCAATGACAGACAGGCGGATCACTTCTAGCAGCAAAAGGGAGGTGATCAGTAAGAACATGCATTTGTGTGTAAGGTGTTTAGTGCTATGATTGTGTGCAAACGTGTGTGTGTGTGCCCATCTGTGAGTTAGAGGGCAGGCGAGTGGGTGGATGGATGTACAGCACAAGCAAGTAATGTTGTTGATTTTGGAGAGGGATTATTTTTTTGATTAGAAAGAAGAATGGTGGATTCAGAGGTGGGTTGATGAATGTGTTGATGGTGGCATTTTGATAGGGGTAATTTTGACCTGACAGGGCCCAGGCTCTCTCATGAATCAAAATGTGTCAGCCAGGCGCTGGAGATGGAGGGCTGCTCATTGTGGCTCTGACACCCATGTGAGGGGCTGAGGCTGCTGGGGGTCAAGTGTGACACCTCATTAGGACGATGTTGATTTAGTGTGGTCACAGCGCAACAGACCTCCTCCCATGGGGTATGGAGAGGCGTTTGAGTGAGGGGGTGGGGAGCACTGAGCACTGGACAGAGAATGGGGGCCTACTGCTCTTCATCCACAAGGCCATCAGCCTGCAAATCATGCACCTACACCGAACACACCACCCTACCCCCCTTTTTAATTTTCACCATGTCGCTAGTTTTTAAATATGCATTTCATTAAACACAAAAATGCCTTGGGCGATTGTTTTTGAGACACACAAATGTATGTCTAAATCTATTTTTTTTTTTAAAAGTTGGCAGGTCTTGTCTGGTCAGTTTCCCCCCTCAGTGAACCCAACACCCCTGACAGAATAATGCTGACCTTTCACCTTTGATCTTTGGATTTGAAATTGTTTTCTGTAATGTCAAGATTACTTCTGACAAGCTGCAGTTGTGTCTCAGCTCAAGTGCAAACTGATTTTAGGAACAAGAGTTTATCATATTCTTGTAGATGTCAGTCAGTTAAATTTTGCTTGTGCTTTATTTTGTTTTTAGGTGTTGGCATTTAAAAAATGAGCTTAAATAGCTAATTAATTATGTCAAACTACAGGAAATTATTGAGGTTTTTTTTTTTTACTGAAACAGCTGCTGGTGGTTTGTCAGTGGTTAAAACCTCAGAGAGTGTTGTAATTAAACATCTACACTTCTCTGTAAAGTTTTCAAAGTAGAAGATGGACACAGACTCCAATTTCAGATGTCCTGGCTTCATGTCTTCATAATGATTTATGTTTTTTAGGGATTGCTGTATCAAACAGTTGAGTGAAATAGTAGGTGGCTGAAAAGCTCAACAAGCAACTCATCTTTTCTAAAATTCTGGATCTGAATGAAGTTTAATTTTAGTCACTTCAGGAAGGGGTAATAAGTTGTATTAACAGTAATCTGCACCACCAAGCTACACTAACAAGTGTTTATGCAACACTCACAATAATAATAATAACAACAGCAACATAAGTAAGCAAGTAAGTAAATAAATAAATAAAGTAAATTTAGATAAATACATTTTTTGGGAATATTTGATGACAGCTAAAGTTAATTCATATGAGTTTTGCGGCCTCTGTCACAAAATCACATCTGCTACTTTTTTGTTAATAACGATGGCAGTGATGACAGGATTAAGCAAATGTGGAGACTGCAGTGTTTGAGACCAATCTCAATTCTGACCTTTAGTTGTAGTGCCCCCACCTGGTCTACTTATTACACTGCATTTAAAGTTGTGCAAATGCAATTCCTGCAAGTTACAAAGTTTTATCACAGTTACTTAATGCAACATTGCAGGACATTTAACAATTGTGGGACATATCATTTCACAATGTTAACTTGAAATGTCATAGATAGACCAATATGGACACAGTTTAAACATCAGCATTTGAATAATGACAGCAAGAGGTTACAGAGCATTATGATCGATCATCTTCAATATACTATTTTATTCAGGTAGCTCGACCAATCCATTCATGTCAACTGTTTTTTTTCTCTAATTTCTTCTTTGTTATTACATCTCAGCTTTAATTACGCCACATGATGCTGGACTGTCATTGCATCTCATTGGCTGGGAATTCACTGAAGAAAATTAACATCTGTCTTAATGTCTGCAACTGCTTGAATTTGATTACATTGGCTCAGGGGCGTCCACCAAATGTCACTGGCTTGTCAGTTTCCCCCTCTTTCTACACCACACAAAAGACATTAAGTAACCCCTTTTTTTTTGCATTAACTCATCATGCATACCTAAATCTAAAATGATGGAAAGCATTGAACTAGATTTGTGTATAACAGAATGCATGAATAATGAATGAATCTTTATTCACAGATATAGTCATTTATCATTCAATAAATAAAAATGGTGATTTATTTTTGGCAAATATTTGTGTTTGTTTGCTTGTTATTGTGTTCTTTAAAAAAATAGCCTAGTGTATGGTATACTAAGCATTTGAATTAAATAAATCAATAAACCTGACCCTCTTCACTCTCTTTCTGCCTCTGAGAAGTGCAGGCACATGTGCACACAAACACACACACGCACACCCACACGCACTCCACCCATGCACACACACACCCCACCCATGCACACACACACACCCTCTAACAAAGGTGTAGAGGACCATCTGTCTTTTCTGATGGTACAGATCTAGGGAAACAATGAAGGCTTCGTGACATTTCACAGATTCTCCTCTAAACACACAGCCTCAATAGAAAGCTGCTGTTTTTATCACCAATGTCATGTGTGATAATTAAAGTTTTATAAGTTGTAGAAAATGATATTTGTCAGCCACTTATTAATAAATCCTTCTTGCCAAGAATGAATGATTTATGAATGCTGTTATAGCCAATGTCACAGTCCACTTTTGTTGCCTTTGAGATTTTACTCATTAGTCTGAATAATAACTGTCACTAATTCAAGCTGTTCTCGAATGGCTTTTTGAATAGAAAGAGAGGGAGAGAGTGCGAGTGAGAGAGAGGCAGCAATAGAGAGGAGAGAGGCCTGAGAGATTAACTCCAGTGAGCTCACTCTGAGAGGCCCAGGAACGGCTGAATATTGTTCTAGTGGTGGGGAGATGGAGGGGAGGGGGGTTTGGTCGAAAGAAAAAAAATCCCTATGCAGCCAGAGAAATGAACTTGATGATCTCAGGAGGGCGGGGGGGAGGAGGAGGAGGATCACCATTCCTTGCTCCTGACAATCAAAATTAGATTGGCCAGCACTGTGTCAACACTAGACTCAGTTAAGGCATGACAAGGGAGGGAGGGAAGGAGGGCAACCCCCCCGCCCCAATGGGTGTTTGAGAGTTTGCCATGTGAACTATGGAGACCCCACAGTGCCTTTCACTGACTGCTCAGGCCTCAAAGAAATCCACAACCCCTTTTTTATTGGCCTGCACTGTAACCAACGACATCTCTGCCCACAGTTCTATATATTGGCAACTAGTTATCACTGACATGTCTCATTAAATCCTGAATCTGTGCTGCTAAGATTATGACCTGCAAGGCCTATGAAATACAACAAAATATCTACTCTTTATTTCTGACGAGAATAGATTATTACTTACTTTTTATTCATATAATGTGTGTGAACTGCTGGCTCTGAAAGGGAAATTATTTTATATAGAACAATTCATGAATTTAACGAATCAATGCTTTTGTGATGGCCTCTGCAATTCATCTTACACGCCAACCAAATGAAAAGCTGTAAATATTACAAGCACCACAACAAGACAAATATAGAAAAAAATATAATAACATAGACTCTGTAGTGTTATGTAAGGACGTCACACATTAGCCTTTCTTGGTGTAAGTGGGACAGGTACATGTGTATATATCACAAAGCACAGAAATTAGTTTCTTTTGTCATTTTCTAGAATATCAAACACAGACGTGTTTGAAGGAGGGTTAAGACTGAGTTAATCAAAGGGTTGTGTTTTTGGAGGTTTGATCAGTGACCTGGAATATTTCAGTGTGTTCAGCCCTACCACATTAGAGAGGCGGTGCAGCTGTGTCCTCGTATAACCTTCCTGTTTTTTATTATATCATCCCAATGAATGTTATCTGAGACACGACAAGAGAAGAAGAGCAGAACCAATTGCTTTGATTACTAATACTTTGCAATATAGAAACAGAGCATCATGATGTCGATGTTTTGGTTCTGTGTCTTTTCATTAGTTTTTTTCCCCCTCAAGATTTACCTAAGACACCATAAATATCAATAAGATTGCATATAATATGTCTTTTTACTGAACGATCATAGTCATGCTACAGATTAAAGATTTTATCCTAAAAACAAGGCAAATTTAGGCTTATTACCAGGACTGCGGGATGACAGTGTGGGACAAAAGGTTTTGTTTTTCGCTGTTGGGCTGATTCCTGTTGTTGCCAAAACAGAGATGTCCGACTGACTTTCAAGCAATCACACACTGCTGTGTGAGCATTAAAAATAAGTGGAAGGAATGTGCAGATTGCTGTGTATTGGCAGAGGAGAAGATGGTGTTTCATGTTTTCAAGCATCATTAGGATATTGTACCTGTGAGAACCATACAGAGATTCATTTCTCACATTTTACACAGAGAGAATGAAATCAGTTCTTGGTTTTGCTCATGGACATAGGCTGTCTTTCTCTTTTTTAAGCTTTTTAAATTTTCAGCTTGAGGTACTTTGACTTGTAGGTTTTAAACAGCATTTTTTAACACTTATTATTTTATCTTGAGAATATAGCTACATCTCCTTTACATATAGATATAACTAAAATGACTGTCAAACCTTAATCTTTGAAAGCATTGTAACATAAGGATGATTTGTTGCTGTTCCTTTAAGTCGAGTTGTGTTGTATCCTTTTAATTATATTCAGATTTAGTTTAGACAGACTCAGGTTCCATCAATCTGAATAACTTTACTTTAAAATCAATCAATCTGCAATCTCTTTGCAGAACACTGATCAGGACTAAAACCCAGATTCAAATACATTGTTGATTCTTTAATAATTTATTAATCATAAGAATGAAAAGGCTTCACTGCATATTTAAAACATATTATAATTACACTTAGTATAATTATATAAACCTTGGGTGCTTCTTTTGGCCTGAGCTGTTATGAAGGAAATCATCCAGGGTATAGGTCATCTTGTCCCCAGGTATACTTTAGATCCATGGCAGTACAGCAACATGTCCCAGCAGGCCAGGCAGGAGTGTTGGCCAGGCCCACTGGACTGCACCTCACCACCAACTATGACAGAGCCAGCAATAGTCATCTTTGAACCAAATGGTGCTCTGGCAGCACAAAAGAGTGACAGCTGTCATTCACAAGACATGAGAGGTGAGACGCTCGATCACTGCAATGAACTATGATTTAATGACTGTGAACTGCACAGGAGCTGAGAGAACATGAAGGTGATGCACATGTAGATTTCCTCAAAGATGTCTGTTGTCTCAAAGTGCAACTTTGATTTTTAGTTTTTGATTCCTGCAAAAGGAAATTCCAGAAATACTTAACAGCTTGTGCCATAAGATAATAATTTTTACTTACTGTGTTTTTGAAGTGTACAGACTAGTTAAAGAGTATAAAGATGACATGGCCAATAACTCTAAAAAAAACACAAAACTGAAAAGCAAACCGGCAATAAGTTATGTGAAGTACAACTTATGTTGCACGACAACAAAACTTCCAACATCAACATCTCTGTTATCTTTCAAAAGATAAAAGAAGATCTAAGATTTATTAAAAAAACAAAAAAAAAAAACAAAACAAACAATACTAAACATATTATTTCTTGTAATTTTGCAGCACAATACATAGCTGAAAAAAAATCAAAGCTAAGCAATATAAATTCACTTTATGGTGGAGCTGATGATTTGAGCATTGAATGAAGATTGTATGTCTGCATTGACTCATTGTGACTCAAAACTTGTTTCTCTGCAGTTTATTTTATTGTCATGTGAGATTCTTTCTTCCCATAAGAGTGTGTGTGATCTTTCCTGAACAGTTACCCTCTCTAAAAACAGGCCAGTCACTGAGCCAGACAAAAAGGTGTTACTGATGACTGTGTCCAGCAATTTAAGCTATTAAGAACTGCCCCCAATTCACCTTCTTTCTTAACTTTATGGCTATAATTGCCATAAAGCTCCTCCCAAAACCTCCCAGCCCCCACTGGCCTTTCTTGAGGGCTTTGTAATGTGTTCAATATTCCCATTGTACTGTACTTTTTTTGCTTTCCACAAGTGTCTCTATGGCATAGTTAAGTCTTTATTTAGTGATGCTGGGTCAGAGTTCACCATGTTAGTAGTCTTAAGGGTTTGGGTGCAGCATTCAGCCTTTAACGCTTCATGTCCAACTTGTACAACTACTCCTTGTGTGCTAAAACAATAAAAACATCAATCAATGTCCCCCCTTGTCAATATAGGGCGGGTATGACTGATGATGTGTATGGCACATTGATGCACTTGAGGGGTAAGGGACTGTGTGAATGTTTGTTTATGTCGAGTGAGGATTTGTCAAAAGGTTTATGTCATTGCTGGCATCAGTCTCCTCGAGCTTGTACTGGGTGGTCTTTGTCTGTTTGCATCCGTAAAGAGCTTCGTTCTCACTCTCATTTGTCCCCTATTGATTCTCTAAATTAGGTTGATGAGAGGCCCTCCTATCAGGTGGCATATTAATTGGGTCAGGCTGGATCTCATATGAAATCCAAATAATGGCGACCCAAACCCTAACACTAAACCTTTGTCCTCCGAACGCTCTCTTTCACCAATTAGCCTTGCGGTGAATCTGCTTCCTGCCACCTCTGCTACCCGTTATGGTTTTCCAAGAATCTGTTTAAATTTTACTATTTTCAGGAAAACAAAACAATAAATAAATAAAGGTTAAAGCAATCGCCCCCCCCCCCCCCCAAGTAATTAATAAAAAGGGAAACATTTAAATTAAATTTATTTGTTATATCCTGTTTGGTTGTCTTGTGTTGTATTACAAAAAAGGTTTCTAGCTCTGCTCAAAATTGTCTTAGTGATGTGAAGTAAAGAATTGTGTATTAAATAGTTTATGGGAAATTTGAGGAAATTTGCGGTTGCATCCAACCAAAAGCAATCACTATGTAAACATGGTCATGTAAACATAATTGCCACAAATAACATTTTTGTGGGACTAACAGAATGTATCATCCAATCCTTTATTGATCTAAGCCTCGTGGATTATATATGCATGCTTCATGACACTGGTAGAACAAGGTGTGAAGATGGTGTAACAAGCTTTTGAATGCAACTGAATACTATCAGTACAGGGGAATCCCTCTCTATCTTCAACGATGTCTGACAAGCACTTACTATTTTGCTTTAAACAGGGTCTCCTACAGCACTGAAGCCATGGTGATATTTCACTTTGGATAAAAATGTCTTACAAATGAGTAAATATAAATGTAATATAATAAAACTACAGTTATTTGTGGATTTAATAATAATAAATGATGTTACTATCATTGTGTTTTGCCTTATTTTTGTGTACTTCAAAATATTCCTGATTCACATAATTTACCTAAAGTAGTAGGCCCTATATGTTAGCATGCAAACCTTTATAAGTGATACAAGAATTACTCCTGGAAGTAAGCAGATGTAAATATTTTGTGACAACTAATCACAATGTAAGATGTCATTTAGTTGAGTGAGTGATCTTTGTAAACACATTATAACCATAATTTTGAAGCTGGTAGAATCATCTTCACAACTAACAATATGTGGCCTGTTCCCTTTTCCGGTGAAGAGTAAAAAGCCAGTGACAAAAATAATGCAATATAATTTAGAATATTTAGGCTGATAATGTTAAGACAATGACCAAATGGGTTATATAGCATAATCTGATATTTTACATTCATACTAAACTAAATGTAGACTGTAACCCCACCTTGTTCTGAAGTTTCACCAGCTGTTTTATGTCCATACTGTGGTTGCACCACATAAACTATCTCTTAACTTTTAGTTTTCCCTTAGTATTGAAACCTAACTGTATACATTAGGATGTTTCCCAGCAGCTGATTTACACATTAAAGCTGTGTCTCATTTGAAGACCATTTGTGTCAGAGTGGTTCCACAAGCTCTCCCGTATGAATGCTCCTTCAAACGCATCAGAGAAATGTTTTCCCTCATTTGAAAACAGATGGATCCTTCTCAGCTCAACCTTAAGAGTCACTGCATGTCAGTCATATAAATTCTTAATAAATGAGACACTGTTTTACTTAATAAACTAACAGATATTGCATTGTAACTCACATTACTGAGTCTGTTTCTGCATCACTGTTAGATTCTAAGATTACAAGATCATTACACTATCTGTAAGAAACAAACAACAAATCCCTTAAGCTAAATAAATGATTTATTGTACAAAAGAAAAATGACAGTAAATAAACAACAAAAGGCAAAAATAACAATTGAACAGTTATTCATATGCACAACCATTTAACTACAAAGTTGGGGTGATTTTCTTTAGCTACACAAAGAACAGAGGAATGAAGGGGAAAGTGAGAAAAACATGAGAAGCGGTGAACCTGTCCAAACATCATTAATGTCAACATTTGGGTAGGTATTTACATAGAGATTTATTACTCTCATATATTTATATGAAAACACTCTCACACATACCAGTATACAAACACTAAAATTCAAAATGCAACTTCTGTACAGCTTTAACCATTGTTAAGCCATAGATGTGGGCACAGCTAATTATTTCTTTTGACCACACATTACCAGAGCCGCTACCATCAGTCACTCTGTCAATAACTCAATCTGAACCTGAGAGCAAGGGGACCCTGTGGTTTTCGTCTACATTTTTTGGGGGGGTGGGTGGGGAGATCTTACGGGTTCAATGTTTGCACAGATTAGTCAATGACAAATTAAAAAAAGCAAGGTTTTTAGGAGGCTTAAATTGAGGTAGAAAGACTTTGAAATGCATTGTAATTATTATTAATAAATAGACAATTGACCAGTTGAATTATTTCCAACCACTGCCCCTAAACCAGCTTTCTTCTCCCTTTGAAATGTTCTAGCATATTCCTGCGATCACAAAAGTTACAGCACACAACATGTCATCCTCTACTTTGGCTAACAATCCCTGGATACTCTTCCCCATTCTTACATGGGTTCCTTTCACTTAAAATACACACAAAGGCAAAAATATGTCTATGCAAGACAGTCAACACATTGTTTAAGTCAAAAGAACGTAGTCTCTCTAACATGGTAACAGATTAAAGTTGGTGGGTGGGCCATTTCCAGTTAAAGCATTCTATGTTCATTGATCCAGACACTTATTACGCACATGACTTATCACCCAAGATGGGCAAGGAGGCCTTTTAGGCCGCTGGTTCAGTACGTCCAGGTTCCAGATTGGATAAAAGAGTGTGAGTGTAGTGTATGGACAGGCCCCCGCTTCAGACAAAAGTCAGGAAAGCGTGATGTATCAAAAAGAAGTGACAACCTCTCTAGTTTATGGTTTATCACCAGAAGCTTGAATAGTTTTTTTTAATCCTATACTGTACAAGCTCTCTTGTGCTTGGTAAAACACAAACAACACTTTACCTCCTCACGCCATGAACGTCCCATAGTGCAAAATTTATTGTTGGTAAGGTAGAGTGCCCCAAAAAAGGTTTTTGTACCCCTTTTTTTAATATATACATATATCATTTATATATAATGTCAGAAGGCTCTTCCTTTATCCAACAGCATAGTGCTTTCGTTTACAACAAAAGGATATCTTTGCTTTGACATCCAGGAGACAAAGACAGACTTCAAGCATACTAATCTACTCTGTGTTCAAGCACTAACAATATTTTCTCCATAATGATGATGATGATGATGATACAGTTGAGGTTGAAGTGGAGTGGGGGCATTTCATGATGAAAAAATGTCAAACTTATCGCTTGAATCAGCGATTGACTTACATTCTCTCAATTTTTTTGTACGTTATCTGCTTTATTGTGATTTATAAAAGCTATTGTGTATGAGGACAGTACTGCAGTTAAAGGATTTTGAATTATTGTCTTTTCTGAAACTAGCATTGGGAAAAAGTGAATAAACACAGTTGTGAGCACTGCTGTAGCTGTGGCTGTGTAAACTTCTAGTCATAATACTGTAATCATACCATAGTTTTGTTTTGTGCTATTCTCAGCTCAACACTCAGGTTATAGCAGAGTTTGAGCTTGAGTTTGAGAATTTGAGCATGCTGATATCCTCATGTGCTTTATTTCAGGTTATGAATTTTGCTGTGTTTGTATTTCATGCTCAGTCCCAGGCCTCTTCAAGTTATAAAACTGTGCATTTACTTCTCTGTTTGAAACATTTAATGCAAAAACTGAAGGTGTTAAAGTCTATTTTCCTTTGTTACACAGAAAAAAGAAAAACTGTCAGGTTCTTGTCATCCTGCAGGACTTGCCCTCCTCCTCCCATTCCTCCTCCTTCTCTTCCTCTTCTCTCAGACGGTGCCGAATGACTTCAGAGTGCATCTACATTACAGTTGTGTTTCAGACTTTAGTGTGCAAATCAAACCTAAATCTGTATTACCTACTTTTGCGGAGTGGCAGAAATAGCTATACTGACTTTATGTATTCACTTTGAAAGATAAGAGTAAATATATACTATAACCGCTTCTCTCCCTTTTCCTTTTTGAGTTTTACAAGACTACAAATAAAAAAAGATCAAAGTAACTGTAAAAAGGTTTCGTAGATACTCGAGAATGTCACACTAGGGTGTTATACATTAATAGAGGGTATAGGTTTGGTTTTGGATCTCCTCAACACTTTACATCTCTAGAGCACATCTCTAAACATCTGTAAACAAGATTTTGGATTTGTACTAAGGGTATCTCTAATGGTAAACTCTCCTCACATTAGCATGGATTTGATCTTTTCATTAAAGTGATGTGTTGCAAAATAATTCTGATCATTTTTGTGGATCAAATCTCACTGTTAAGTAAGCATATCTCTGAAATTAAGTATTTCCGAACTCACCTTAGGACTTCAATTACTTTAAAAAATATTGTAAATGCTTTTAGTCTCCTGTAATCTCAATCCACTAACTGGACATTTCACAAAGATGCCATTAAAACAGACAAACAAACAGACAAACAGACAAACAAACAAATAAACAAACAAAATCTTTAAAAAACCCACAAAACTAACACATACTCTATAACATAATTTTGTCTCATTTACCATTTTCTGAAGCTGCTCCACAAGTACAACCTCTTTAAATCATTCATAATGTACTGTATTTCCATCACTCAGTCCCTTTTTTGATTCATATTTCACTTAAAACTTTTTTTACAGTTAGAATCAATTTAATACTGGAAAAATTGAAACCCAGTGGGATATTTTTGTGGCTGAGCAAACATGAAATCTGGTGCCAAGGAGTGGGTTCTGGTGCCAGGGGAGAGCTCCGTAAGGGTTTTGGGTGGTTTGATACAATGGTGGCTGTACACAAGTGTGTGTGTGTGTGTCCCTGCAGCCTAAGAGCAGCCACATCTATCCACCACCATCCCTGGGATCTTCCCGTGGATGATCTGCTGCTTATCATTGAAGTAGAGCATGTTAATGGGGGACATCTTGGTCGGGGTACAGCAGGGTCCCGCGGAGCCTCGGGGGTTGGCGTGCTGCACCAGGTGGGTGTGTGGGTACTTCTGCATGAACATGTACTCGCACTGGCCGGAGCAGTAGTTGGCTTTGTAGCGTTTGGGAGCAATGATCCAGTCCCAGCCGAACGCCTCAAAATCCACTGTCAGAGGATAGCGACAGCAGCGAGACTCAGTGGAGTGCTCGTCGCAGTCCAGGCCGAGGTTTCTCCGAGAACGTTTGGTTGTCTCAAGAACCTTCACTTCCAGGAACGGCTGCTGGAATCAGGGGGAGGAGGGGTAGGACAGAGAGAAAGAGGTGGTTATAAGAGAACAACAGCACAGACATGGCTGACATATTAGTGATGGAAAACAAATCAAATCATCAGAAAACAAATCAAATCCATATTGGTAAACTGGAATTAATAATAATAATTTGGGTGTGTTAGTGTTTGTTATTTATAGTTATACTATAATGCATGTGTCAACTAGGGAAACAGTGTGATACAAACATAAAGAAAGTGTAGAAGAAATGAATAAATGCATTGGTTTGTATGTATATCTCATCTAAGTTTGATTCCACTCTTATGTCTGTCTACTAACTATAGCGCAAGAGGTGGGAAGTTAATAACTTAGCTTAGCCTAAAAACTGGAACCTAAGTTATGTGCACCACTAAAGCTAACTAATGAACATGTTGTGTCTTGTTTGTTCCATCTATACAAAAACTGAAAGGAACAATTTTTAGGTATTGTGGTTTAACAAAAGTTTATCCAGCTGCTGAACACTTTCGTGCAGCGTCTCCACCTGTCAACCTCCCTGTGTGGACAGGACTCTGGGAAGTCGCTGCTCACAGCTGTTGTTCACAAAGTTACAGCACGTAACAGTAAAAGCAAAAATCTGTAAAACCAATCATGTATTTTACCTCAATGCTCTTATATAAATTAAACAAACAACACATTGCATGTAAATTTGTGAACTTTGGACATGCTGTTAGTTTGTTTTTTTTTTATTTTGGATGGGCCAAGGTGAACTGTTTCTTCTTTTTCCAGTCTTACCAAAAATAAACCTTGTGGGGCACTCCAGATTCATAGCCACCTCACAGACATTAGGGTGGTATCAATCGTCTCACCTAATTATCAGAATAAAGGTGACTGTGTGTATTTACCAAAGTAATGAACTCTCCCTTTAATGTACAAAAGCATCTGTTTACGAGGTTCTTTTGAAGCGACTCTATTACTGTCATCAGTGCCATCTGTTCATGACTGAACCCCGACTGACTCTTGATATGTTGATTTTCTGATTCATACAATCACTAATTTCACATACAGTCAATGTTTATCCTTGGCACAAATATAATATAGAGTAGACCTTTGTCATAGTAAACATGTTGTCATGTTGTATTTATGACTTTTACCTGATGAAAGTCTGGGGTTTCTGAGGAGACATTAATACACTCAGTACATTTGGGATTTATACATTTGCATGGGATTCTTTGGATTAGTCACGTCATAGCAAGACAGTATAAGTGTAATTTATACTTAACACCTACAGTAGCATTACTGTATATGAGACTAGGACATTGTGAATGTAAAAGGTCTTAAGATATATAAGAGCTTTGTCAGTTGAAGAAAAAGACCTTTGCTATGAAGAAAGATTACTTTTTATGTAAATGAGGAGGACAATGTATATAATGTCTTTCTTTGAGTAAAGACACACATAACAAAACATATTGACCCCTGAAATTCAACGATCTAACTCTAATTTATTTCCTAATAACAACTGTCAAAGACAAAAAGAAACATGCTGAAGCTATGACTGCATCACTACTTCAATTTGTTGTTGGAAACTTTGTGCAATTCTCCTTGACAGAATCTCTGTTTGAAGAATAATCACCTTACTTATATACAATTTTGACTATTTTTTTCCTTTTTCCTTTGATTGAGCCTTAAATTGCTCAAAAGGAAATGTTGTGGAAAAAGATAGCTCTGATGTAGCCCTTTTATTAAGAAACCTTTAGGTCATAAAATCATGACCAGGCCAGAATGAACATGCAAGAAAGAGTGAATGAACTATCCTTTTAATCTTTTAATGTCTTTTTCTATAGCTCTACACACATGTCCAAGGACAAGGATAGGCAGATGCCTGGCGACTGCTCTTGTCCTGTCTTGTCCTCTGTCTGACCTTGCAGATCTTATTGTTTGTAGGACACTGATGTTTCTTCTGTTTGGGGCTCACACTCAGCTCAGACTCTTGACTATGTGTGAGCCCATTTGCAAATGCTGAATTAAACTTACTGAAAGATACTTTTCCCTACTTTTGACTTATTCTATGCATTGTCTCTCCTTGCATGATATTTATGATGTTGATACTTATCAGAAGAACTTTTCACAATCTTTTATCAAATTGTTTATCAAAATACAGAGATTACAAAACCCCACCAAGGCCAATATCAAACACTATACACCAGTCTTCGGAGGGAAATTCATAATTCATTGTAAATGATCAGAATCTGTCCCAAAATGTAGTTGGGACAGATTCTGACAGACAAACTGGTATCACACACACCCACCCTACCATTCTTTAGAAACCAACAGGTAACTTCATGGAGGGTATGTCCAACTTAATATACAGTTGTCTATGGTGAAAACATAACATCATTGGCCGAGCTAGAAAGCAGACAATGACAAAGTTTAAAAACTGCTACTGTCACACAAAAGCCCCTCAGAGCTGTTCTGCCAGTTTCTCTCATAATTTTTTCTACTAATAAAAAAACATCACACTAAAAAAGCCAACAAAGATATTTCGGTAATAAAAATTATACCTTAAATATATTTTTAACATGTCGTACTGCCTTTGTGCAGAAAGTAATTTAAAAAATTTTTTTTTTCAATTTTCAAAAATGAAAATTTCTGCAGCACTAAACCTCAAACTGATGACCCACTGTAAACTACAATACAATAACAATAACAGCCAAACAGGATTTTTGACATTTTGCATGTCACAATATGAAAAGGCACAGATGCAAATAATAAAATTATGATAATGAGAGCGTATTGTGCATGTTGATTTACTGCCATGGCTCACTAGGACACTTAAATTCAACTAAATATTAAAGATCAAATAGTTACTCAGACTTTGTAGCTCAGCGTCCTGCTACATTAGCACCAAATCCTACTGCATTTCTATCACATCAAGGAGAACTGCATTCATCTGACACACAATATAATAATCAATTTTAGATTATATAAAAACCACTGTACTAACCTGAGACCAGAGTAAAAGAAACCAATAAGCTTAACCTGTTTTTCACCCTCTTTACAGCTCAGTACAGACAAAACCAGCTGAGCCAGTATCTGGTCTGATTAGTAACCATGACACTTTATAGTAAAAGTCTTAAATTTTTTAAAAAATATCTTCTTATTAATGCAAATGCAGCTACATTAGGTAGATATACATAGGAGTGTAGCCATCCTTATGCTGTAATATAATGAATTCAAAGATTTAAAAATACATTTTTACAGTGTTTTACATGTTTCTTTTTAGCCCCTCAGCTGATATATCCACGGCTTTCAGTTTGCAATTTTCTCAACCAGGTCCAGTCAATACAGGGCATGATGTTGGTAAAAGAAAGGGTTTGATGCATTTGTAATGATGACTACCAGTTTTCTTCCAAACTATACCATTGACTTAAAGAGCCAAAGTGACAAAGCCAAAAACGTAAAACTGCATCAAATTCAGCACCTACTCATCTGATATTTCATAAAATGATATCAATCAATTTGTTGTTTTTTTAAGTGTGAGCACAAGATGCTGCTTGAGCATCGATTCAAAGAGCACTGACAGAAACTTTTGTAACACCAAAGGCTGAGTCTGTAATGCTTGGTTTGATCCATGACCCAGGAGGTCATCTGCAGGCTCACATAACCTTGACCTTTGGGCAAAGCCAGCGGATCAAATATTTTACTCCATCATGTTTGTTTTACAAAGCCTTCCTCTCCCCACAGTGATTCCAGCTGGGCTCGAGCACAGTTTTTTGTGACGCATTCAAAAGAGGAAATAAGCTGAAAGGCCGTTGGGGTGAGACCATGTCAGCTTGGCCTTTAGGGCTTTTGTTATAGAAAAAAAGACCCAGAGGATCAGGGAGAAGCAGAGTTTCACTCTTTCTTTGCTTGTTGTGTTTTGCTTTATTTTTGTACACTTGCCTGTGTTTTTGATCTCTTCCTTTTTTTTTGCTCAAGAATAACATTGCACACTGTGCACACTGTGTGCTCAGAGGGCAGCGACTTATTGGCCAAGACACCAGAGCTGACCTCTGATATGTGTTGTGAAGATCTGACCCAGATGACCACTTGGTAAATATTTGGTATTGCTTAACTGGGCTGACCGGCCTACATAATTCAACATAGATGTTATATGTAACTGTTGCAGTGTCTCTGGGATTTCTAACCAGATTAATGGTTCACGGATTAGGTTTGCTTTGAGACTGAAGTTTGAACTCATCCATGCAGCCTCATCCATTACATTAGACATAAATCCAGGGCTTCCCTATTAAAAAAAACAAACTAAGTCAAGTCAAGTCTGGTTAAAATATGTTGTGTACATTTTGAAAGGTTTGAAGCCCAGAAACATTCTTTTAACACAAATCCGATGTAATGCAGGCTGAAGCGAAAACCTTTCACTTTCATATCCAACAGAAGAGTGATTTAGTCAATATTTAAATTTTATTTATATTTTAATTATCTGCAAGCAACAAAAAATGGAAAAATCCACAATAATCTGGAGATTTCTAATATATGTGAGCCAGTGCACATTATTTGCACCATGTACAACTACTTTGTTGTTAGTTGTAGTAGATTTGAAGATGGAATTTGGTGATGACTAAATGATGAAGGCTGATCCAAACAAAGCAGCTGTGTTTACTCTGGGGTGAACTAAATATAGAGTGATCATGACAAATGGACAAATGTGTGTTTTGTTTCTTTACATGACTGCTTTATAAACTTTGTATTTAGTTGTATGTGAAATGTATCCACAGTTTTAGATGAGTAAAACTGTAAGTGACACAACAAATACAAGCTCATGTTGAAAGTGAACCTGAGACAAAAAAAATAAACTTCAATTTACAGTGAGATTTTGTGATTGATAGTTGAAATGATGCAGTTTCATAAAAACATCATGCTATTGTTTGAAAACATTTCCTAACTTTAAGTTTAAGTGTTGCTGTTACCTGCTTTGTCAGTGGTTTATAATATGGCTTGTGATGTGAATATAGAGTACACTGAATCTTTGTAGTAATTACCATAGTATTTTTAGTATTTATAATGGAGATTGGTGTTAAATGATGCAACGGTCTTTTTGAGGCACTCATATCTGATCTATAACATTTCTGACCTTGTCTACCTACTATGCAGGCACTTATTTATCTTCCTTTCACTTAAATATGAGAAACAACTTGCAGATGCATTCTCTGCAAGTTGACTTTCTTGAGAGACGGAAACAAAAGTCAGAGACGTGGAGGACCTCAGGATGCTTTCAAAACAGAGACTTTTCAGAGATCTGCTCTGAACCAAATATAAAGCCTAAAGGCACGAGAAATATTGTGAGGAAACAGCACAGGACTGTAAGTAGAGAAGATCTGCTGATTGAGAAAAGGACATAACATGCAGGATGATATCACTGCCATCCTTCTTTCCCCCAGAACTATATGTTACGTATTTTTCTTAGTTCAGTCCAGTTGTCAATACAGGCATATATTTGCATAAATGTGAGCTGTGATGGAAATGATTACCCCCCCTTCCCCAAGGACAGGTCTGAGGGTCCTTACCAGCCCCTCCTCCCCAGGTCGCAGTGAGGTAACTGCCAGGTCATTGCCGCTCTCATCAAAGGCATTGATGTCGATTCCCCAGTTGGTGTGTGGCTGTTTGAACCAGTTCTGCAACACGTGCTTAAAGTCAATACTTTGCCAGTGCCCGACCCTGGAGTTGAGCTCTATCTTCAGGGAGCGGATGCGGATGTGGCGGCTGCCCTGCTCCGTGATGGGCTTCAGTCGGAGGATCTGCAGGTAGACAGTGGAGGTTTGCTGCAGCGGTCGAAGGTATACCCACAGCTGGGCCTTCAACACCTTGGTGAACATCAGTTTGGGGCTGAACTTGAAGAAGCAGCAGCTCGGCTTCCCATTCACTTGCACCAGTGGCTCCGCTGTGGAAAAAACACAGTGTACATTTACACTTGTACTGTAGATACAGCATACTGTATCTATATGTCATCAAGATTATCATCATTTAAGTAACACTCGACAGTGCACTTGCATTGAACAGTGATTAATCTACAGTATTAAAAAAAATCCCATCCCTCCAGGTGACTTAGGTGTTAATGCACAGACTATGACCCAAAACGTCCTTGGTTCACACATCATTTTCTGTCATTTCTCTAGTTAAAGATACCCCCGAAATATTTTAATCCTTTGATATCACCACTAGATGCATTTTGCTTCAGTATATTGTTCCACACAATTTTCACTTTTATTCTAGCTCCATATGTGGTGATAAACATTACAGCTATAATGTTTGTGACAGAATTTCTGTTGATGAAAGCTGTGATTCTGCAGGTGGTGCCCGTTTCTCTTTCCGTCATGGTGACTTTTCTGTGGCGACATCTGCATCATTCACTCCAAACAAACAACTGATCCTACTTCTGGAAACAGAACACACTTCCTGTGCACCAGAGGTTTTTTTTTTTCTCAACAAATCCCAGTACAATGCTGACTATTGCAAACAATAACAATGCAAAATCTTGAAATGGAAATCACAATCTTTAAAATCAGCTGCAGTCTTTAGGGGTGAGTTGAGAAACCTGGTATATTTAAGTAAACATGAACAGATGAAACAGACAGCTATAGGGAAGAGACGGAACAAACCAGAACATTTTATATACTGGTAATAACCACAAGGGATCCTCTCTAGTAGAGCCAAGTGAGGCTTTTTGAAGATGTCCCTATGGGACATACAGAATAAAAAGTATCTCTTGTCCAGGGTCAACAGAAAAGCCTTGTTACTGATATGCATAGTTTTTCCTCTAAAAAATGACTATATTCTATATCAATGAGAGTCCCTGGTCAGGGCCAGTATAGTTACTTTAATTTAATACTCTTTTAACACATAACTCTTTGCTTTCATGACTCAACACACTAGTGAATGTCCGCTGAATGATTAAAGCAAAAAATGAATATACAAAAGAAAGTAAGATGAGAAGAACTAATTTGGGCTCATAACATTATACTTTTACTAATATAATAATAAGAGATTTTCAAAGGGAGCTCTTAACAGTGTTGTGAGTCCTTGGGAGGCAAAGAGCACAGCTGCAGTTTTCTGGACTCAGCAACTTCACAAGATGTGCATGTGTTTAGCACACAGATCAAAGACAACCCCAGCTCCACACGTCACTGAGAAGCGTATAACTCAAATTGATGAATCAAGGAGGTTTGGTCACAGTTTATGGCTCTGCAATGTCCCTGGTTCACATTTGATCTGTGACTTTTTCCCATACACTGTCAATATATGGAATATAGATTGTTTTCTAAATGCAAACCCGAGTTACTTTTTCTATGAAGAATATTAATTAGGGATTTTAAAAAGTCAATATATTCCATGCATTTGAATGAGAAGAAAGCATCAAAATCAGGAGACATTTAATAAAGAGGTATTTCCATGATTTTGGTAAACTGACTGCTGTCCTACATCTTTATGCATGAGAGATGTTGGTTATTTGCACACGGTCCTGTTGTTTGGTCCATTCAGTCAGGTTACATTTGTGATTACATCAAGGTTAGAAAAAAGATACATTTGCATATTAAAACAAGAATCAGTAATGGCGGCCAGTGGCCAGATGGTAACCTTAGATTCCCCTGGGTCAATTGTAATGAAATGGTCTACATCATCAACACAACTAGCAAAATTAAAACATCTGAAGTTTTTTTAATGGCTCGCCCTTCTTGCAAATATATTTGAGTTGTGGATTATGGGTGATGTCATAGAACACAAGGCGTCTCCTAAAATAGGCAGATTTATTCCTGTCATGATCCTCGGCTCTGGTGTTTCTGTGATTTGCACCACATGTCAAATCTCCACATAGTTCATTTACATAGACCTCCATCTGATATAATGACATCCATCCGTTGCATTCATACATTCATTTCCATGTAAAGCGTTCATTTATTAAGGGAAATTTATTCTGCATCTATCTGGCATAATAATTTGCCAAGAGAATACAATAGAATATTTAATCTCCCCATTTTCTCTGAGTACATTTGACATATTGCAACTCCAGATTTTAGAAAATAAACTTCCATTTTATGTTATTTATGTTGAAAAGGAATGTTATTGCTAAACCATTTAAAAAAATAAGAGAAAAAAAAACAAAACAGCATGGACATGTCAATCACAGCTAAATCTGAGGTTGCTCAGGCAACCTGCAAATGCTTCCTGGGTCAAAAGGTTATTTGGCACCTCAGCCTAGTTAAGAAATGGGATCAGGGGTCAAAACCGTCAGCCTCTTTACATCTCACGGGTGCTGGGGAGGGGCAGCCCCTAATAGCCAGATTGAGTTTGAAGGTCAAGGTCGACCTTATGGCAATGGTAATATGTCTTTCTTCACAACACGCCTTTTTAGCAGAGAATCATTTGAAATCTCTGAGACACAACAGCGCTGAATCAGCCACAGTTTGTTTTTGTTTTGATTAGGGTGGAGATTCTCCAGCCAATAGTGGATTGTTTATTAAACCCCGGTTGACCAGGAGGGAACACTGCACCGGGCTGTTCTTCTTCTTCTTCTTCTTTTTTTTTTTTACACTAAACAAGTGTTGTAATTGAATTATGGTCATGCATTGAGGGATATGAATTCACTGAGGTACAGATGGACTATCCATTAGAAGAGTCCAGGGTGAACATTGAATAAGGGCCAAGCCAGGGACAGACGTGGTCCTTCAGCCTGTATTTTCAGGGACAGTCATTAGTGAGTGTAAATTATACAGTGTCTCACGCTGGACAAACAATATGTCAATGTTCCTTTTTGGGGGGTTCCTAGGGTCACAGCAATTAACGTGGGTGGTGTTGTGTTTGCTCATCAGCACAAAACTGGGAATGAATGATTCTGCAGTTTGCTTGGGGTTTACTTGTGATTACAACTTTTTTTGTTTGTTTTTAATCGCTATAGACGGGAACAGACACACAACAGCTCTTCTTTTGCAAACAATTTTCATTGCTTTTGTTGAGTTCTTGGAAAAAAGGAAACAATCCACCCAGTGCAGCATAGCTGAAATGGTTCAGTTTCCTGGGCAGAGGCCTGTCTAGAGAAGTAGTAATCTGAGAAGCAGGGCCCATGTTCCATGATCCCCTGTTATTAAACACACATGCACAACATATGAGCTATGTCATGTTAAACAATGACTGCATTGATAGGCAAAATCAATTTGTGCCTTTATAGATCCTGTAAGTGCACAAGTACGCAGCAAACCATAGAGGACGAATGCCTTAATTACACCCCAGATTTTGGCAGAGTGCTCCATTTGTGCCAAACGAGCAAGGCTAGCTTGTAAAGATCAGAAAACCAATGGGACTTTTAATCCTTCTTCCATGGCTGACTTTGCTCTTGCTGCCATAACACATTAATGTTGAAAGACCTCATAATTTTACTGTGACTGCAGGACTGTTTTTATAGCTTAATTTCCTGAACAGTTTGCTTAATTATAGCTCATTGTTTTAACACTCTGACTTTAAATCTGCAATAAGATTTCAGCACCACCAACTGGAGCAATTACAGCTCTCTCCTCAGCCAGATAATAAAGAAACTACTTATTATACAGTAAGAAGTATAAAAAAAAGTCAAAACCAAGCAAAGTATGGACATAGGAAACAGGCTTGTTTGCTTTTCCTCCCCATGTTTCAAGCCTACTTCATTATTACTGCAGCTTATTTCCCTGTGGTATAATTGCAGCATATGCAGCGCATGAATTTTACTGCCAGCACACAGCAGGCCTGCAGGTGAGCCTATCAAACATCTGGTGGACTCCCTAGGTACCTGTATCCCATAGTTAGCCCACAGCCTCCTATACATGCATAGAGAGGTAGACATATAGAATATAAGGGTTTATTCACCATGCCATCTGTCCGTTTTAATACAACTGTGGGCCATTTTGAAGTTAAACACTTTTAATAAAACAGTTGAAAACAGATGGAGAGGGGAAGTTAAGGTAGTTATACAATGAATAGGTAACATGTGTTACCAATGACTGGGCATTGTTATAGTATGTGGTAAAAAACTAGTATAATTTTTATTCAGTAGAATCTCTATTAGGTAAATGGATTCATGTATTTATCTATGATTTCCACCGTGCTTCATGAAAAAAGGTGCATATGCAACTGAGAGAAAGTTCACAGAGGTTTCTACCTTTTCTGATGAAGACTGATCTACGTGCTGCTGTCTACTTCCTCGTACTGTCAACTTTAGCAATAGAGAGCAACTCACTATATTTACTGCAATGATAATCTCTTCACTGAATCCTCACAATAGGATAAAATACATAACAGGCTTCAAAACAGATATTTATGCAAAGATTATTTGAAGTTTCTTTGTTAAATATTAGGCACCAACAAAAACATTTAAACTGGGTGATGACTTTGACTGATGTCAGATGGGCTGACATAATTTTATGAATGAATTATAGTTTAAGACAGATGTTTTCAGCTCTCAAAATGACCTTCACACTTACATCTCATATTTAGAGGATAAGGTTTCATTAAAGTTCACTTCTTTATCCAAACTCTTGAAAGGCAGTCATGTGTATATTGTAGACATGTGTAGTAACATATGCCAACCAGGTGAAATACACGCAGCTAAAGTGGGGTGGGGAGAGAAATGGACATCTATTGTTAATGTCCAAATGGATAATGCATAATGGTATAAACCTAGATAGGAGTTTCATTTGCATATATATCTATATTTTCTTTTCTTAATGGGAAATGCAAATGTGCCATTTTGTGGTGAGTGTGTGTTTGGGAGCCTTCGTGTTGAATAAATGTGACTCTAGGGTATCCCCACGCACCTCGGCATATTAATCATCGTGACACGTTCACGACCCTTCTAATAAGACAGGGGCCACAGTGCACCCCCTCAAACATCCCATCCCACCCCAGCCCCACTCCCTCTTTGTCTCTCGGCCAGTCCCCTGGGACAAGAGAGGGTGGTGGGGGAGGCCAGGCTCGAGCTGGGGATGGACGGGGAGGGGGGTGTGTGAAGTTAGACCCCCTCATTCAGAAGCCCTCCCCTGGGACAACGGCAGGCACAAGACTCCTATTAGGACTGAGCACAGGAGCCCCCCAGGAGCAACAAAAGACACCTCCTAATGCTCCCTGTTCTAGCTCAGTGAGCACACACACACACATGGAAACATGCAACTGCACATAAACACACAACATGCACAAGCTCTGAACTGACATCAGCAAACAGACTCAAAGCTCATTACTTTCAGTGTTTAGGGTTATATATGTTTGGATTATACGGGTAACGTCTGTGGGATATCGCCAGCAAGACGGGAACAGAGGATGAAAAGAGTGAGCGTGCAGTGAACTGCAATAAGGTGGACAGCTGGACAGCAGGAAGCATGCTGGGGTCTCACCACTTGTGTTTTTGTGCATCCACACATACATGCAAGACGTTAATGTCAGAAGACAATGCTCTGCTCTGCTTCCACAAGTTAAAACCTAAAACTTTTTACTTATAGCTTAAACAAGACACGCAGAAAGATGGTTCTGGCTCATTTGCTGTGTTTAACGTGATGAAAAGCTTTAGTCACAGTATAAATGAGTATAACTTGTTTTATATCCATTTGTTATTATGTGGAGAATATGTGTCTAGGTTCTCTATTACTGTAAATATATAACTAATTTATTGTAGTTTAAGACCATCATACACAAAACCTGACAGCAAAAAGCTCTGTACCACTAACATTTAGCCATTTTTAACCATTACAGTCCAATCCACATTACGCTTTTAAAAGGACTATTATTAAAGTACAGTGTAAATTTTACTCCGGAAAAAAGAGACTAGTAATTGACTATTAAAGAACATTTACTACTGAGCAGAGTTTTGTAAACCTTTATTTGGGGTAAAACTAAATTTTGGAGAGCGACACCCTTGTTAACTACAGAAACCATAACTTTGTGTATGTTGCGGTGATTTCAAAAGGTTCTGGTAAATCTGACTATATTTTCATCACCTGCATGTTGAGACTTCAAATCAAAGTCACACAGTTTTCATACCCTTTAAATATTGTGAAATCTGAAGCTTATGTTGTGCACATCACCTGCACAGCTAAAACATACAGCACGCAACTATTTTGTTCTTGGACATATGAAATGTGAGTTTGTATCAAGAAGACAGAACAGACTGATAAAAACTCAGATGAGATGAACTCAGAACACAGATGTAGCCACAAACCATTGATTTGCAGGCTGACCATAAGTCACTAAACGTGGTGATAAAATGCTACATGTCTCTGCTGACTGTTTCCTCAAAGCTACTTCACTGGTGAATTGAATGACAATATTAACACCCATTATTAACTTGTACTTCAATGCTGGTCATTCAGTCACTGTGCTGAAGACTACCAAAGAAATACGTGCATGATTATCCTTTAATGTAACAAGCAAAGCAACATACAAATGCCAATCATCATTGAACTTTGATCTTCTACTGTGGTCTAGTTTAAACAGAATGAAAAAGCATTGGTTGATTTTGTTTATTGCCATGTTTGATGCAGCTTGACCCTCCAATCCAACAACGCCTGTCTATAGAGAGTTGAACTGGGAACAAGTAAGAAAATCTTTTCAGTTTCAAAATGTTGTATAACTTCCTTCATATGTTCAGATAAGAAAGGTATTTCTTTGAAACACAACCTAAAATTGTTATTTAGTCAATATTTATATCTTTAAGTAACATTTCTCTCTTAGACATTCATAGTCATGGCCTGAGAGATGAGGCGAGTCCATGAGTGAGTCGGGGGTGGGGGTTAAATGCTGCAGAAGTTTTCAGAGAGCACAGATCACAATTGGAAAGTTAATATAAAAAAATAAAAGCTTGGAGAGTTTTATCAATATCACGAAACCAATTTAAGATATCATTTCCGTGCTGTTTGAACTTTTTTCATGGGACCTAATTTTTTCTGTGCACACAAAGTAACTTTCTTGATATCAAAGGCTTTTCAGTTTTCTACAGTAACAGCTGTAGTGGATGCAGATTTTCCTCATAATTAGTAAACCCTATGTGAACTTTCTCCTTTTTCCTATTAATGCTAACTGAAAGATTATATTGAGTTATGGAAGCTAGAGAACAAAGGCTGTTCCACAATATAATATGCTACAAGTGACCTACAACAACACGTACTGCATAAACACTGGTAACACATTTTGATCATGTTCCTCTCCAATGAGACATGGTCACTAATATTTGTTAACATTGTACAGCATAAAATACACATAGAAACATACATAGAAAATAAACTTTTTTTCTAAAGAGTTCTACAATTATAGGATAAACTAGAAGAGGAACGAGGTCCAAGAGGTCCAGAACAGCTGCATGACTTTATATTACAATACATTTGTGGAAATCGTTCAACGATTGCACAGAACTTGCAGTAACAATCCATTACATTACAGCATTTTAAAGTGCATATTAATCCAAACAATATGACAGATAGACAGTTAAATGTCACATTTTTGTTGTTTTACTAAAATTTGCTGCACTGCAAACAAACTCTCCTCCATCATCTCCATCGTTTGCCATGTGAAACACCATAAGCCATTGGGTAATCTGTTTCCAGAGTCCTAACAAAACATGGAGAAGCACAATTTTAAAGTAATAACATGTAATAAGAAAGATCACTTATATGAATAATTATCACCTCTAAACGCTTGCTCACCATCTCAAGACCATTATACACACTCAAATTTCCTTCTGCATTCTTCACTATTTGTGTTTTCATTTTTGTAAATCAGTTTTCAATTTTTGAATTCAGTTGCAGTCTTTTTCTTTATTTTATACATTTTGTGTTTAATGTGTTAGTAACTTGATAATAAAATCTTATAGTCTGTCTGTATGCAAAACAATGTATCTAATCCAGCCAAATACATTTCATATATTTATCATTTTTTAAAATGTGTCCTTAAATCTCCTTCCTTATGTAAACACCTACACACACTATCCTTTACACACATGCTGGCGCGCGCACACACACACACACACACACACACACACACACACACACACACACACACACACACACCATCCACTGATTAGTTTCATCTCCTTAAATACTCAAAGCAGTGTTTCTGTTTGAGCACACTCAGCTACTAAAAAAAAATCCCTGAAACCACCCAAATCTGTCAGAGCCTGAGCCAAGAGTTTTCTCTAAAGCCAAAGTCAGGGTGATCACTTTGTGCCAAACCTCCCTCTATGGAGCATTTTCTTTATACTGTTTCCTCAAGAATTTCTGTGCAACGCGAAACTATTTATCGTTCCATTTATTAGCTCCTTTTTATACATCTGTGCCATGCACTATATGAATCAAACTCTGCTCTTGTCCCTAAAGAAATCACTTCAACTGTGCATTTTCATAATGAACTTCCTGGGGTGATGTGGGTAAGGCAGGCAGATATACAACCACAGGTGATAAATACAGCGAGGAGCTGCTCTCCTCTGCCGCAGAAAAGAGGCTAATTAAATTTTCATGTAGATAATCATGAGCTAATCCACTGTTAATTGTGCTTCTTTCCGACACAGTGGCTCCCTCATGGGATCCAACATTATGCCCATGCAGCATTTCCTTTCCTTAAACGGCTCTTAGATTTAATGGACTCTTCCATACACTGATCCTCAGCAGCTCCTTTGCACACGACCACACAAAGCTTGAACGCATCCATCAACAATAATCCCCTCAATGATCTCCATTTTATCTTTTCACTCCCCTCCTCCTCCTCCTCCTTACTCATGTCCCTACACAGGGCTTAATTACTGGTGCGAAGTAATTATTTCCTTTATTAGTGAAACGTAACATCTGTTTCAGGTCTTTTTAATTGTACCTATAAAACCCTTCCATGATTTCTGTCCCTTTAGGATAGGACTGGGCTGCTTGTTGCTCCCTGCGGACTGACTCCCTTCTTCCCTCCACCCCCCTCCTCATACCCGCAGCATGAGCCACGGTGCACCTAACTCGATCACACTCTTTAAAATCCTTTAAAGAAGCCATGAAGAGCTCATCATTGGATATACACACACCAGCAGAAAAAACAGGAGACAAAACATATTCTTGCACAGCCAGTGCTTCCTGACTGATATTAATGCAGTCTTTCATCCATTCTCCAAACTTCTCAGTGTTGTATTTTTGGTGAAAGCATGCATTAAATTCCAAAGCAACATATTCCCAAATGCCAAAAGAACAGACCGGCTGCAGGGACTGCTACACGGGAGCGTGGGAATAGGGGAACGAGGGTGGAAGGAGTGAGATTCCTGAGGTCCTGGGGAAATTTTGTCCCTGTATTAATAGACTTTGGTCCCTTTGAAATTTTATTAGCCATAAAGTTGACAGTATGTTGTGCAATTTCTACAGTCTTACAGACCTTTCTTTCTTACGTTTTTACTCCTTTTTAAACAAACCAGTCGTGCCCTGGCGTCCAAACAATTCAACACCAAAGTTTATCTTTCTCTCAACTGATGTCAGCCACTACACAGGGAGAACAGGTGTCATCGTCAAACTGAGACCTCCATGGAATAAATAAATCTATAAAAACCTCACATAGTCATCAACTTCCAGCAAACACCAGCGAGTTGAAGACAGTCCGACTTCTGCTGCTCTGTCCTTTTAGCGCTCTCCCTCTTAATTTTTATGGTTCCTGCACCTTCAGGAAATGACCCTTTTATAGGGTCAACACTATAAAAGACTTGTTTTTTTGTGGGAGTGGTTAGTAGATGAGTGTGTGTGTCAGCGTGTGTGTGTGTGTATGTGTGTGTGTGTGTGGTGGGGGATAAGTGTTCAAGTTACTACCGGTTCGTCTTTGCTGCCAAAGAAAGAGACCCGATGAGGTTAATAGTCTCCTCTTCCAATATATCACATAGCTGTGAACTCTGTGACCCTTTTTGTCAATAGGAGAACTTTTCTCTGGAGTGTGTGTGTGACTGTGTGTGTTGGTGTGTGAGTGTGTGAGACTGTGTGTAAGCATCCTTATGCATCAACACCAGTGTGCACATGTGGAAATTTGTATATACATACCTTTACATGTGTCTAGATGTCCATTTTATGTACTGAAGAGTTGTGTAAGCCTGTGCTTGACAGAATGTGCCTCGTCTTAGCATTATTACATAATAATACCAGTGTAGTACTTTGTTACATTAGCCTACACATCTGTTACATTAGCCTACACAATGTCCTGATGCACAGAACAAAATGTGGGTATAAAAAAGTTTAACAAAGTGAGATGTTTCAACAACTGAGTGGTTCTTTCAAATGTGATCTTCTTCATGACTAAACCTTAGTATTAATCCCATTAAAGGTAAAGTGTTTCTCTGAAAACAGTCACTGACCGATCCTCACATTCTGGGCAGAGTGAGCCGACTATTTGCTGGAATAAAATTTAAACATGGAATAAAGGCTGGGAAGGAGGGTAAGCCAGTGCTGCTCTCTGCTGGATTCTTTGTTACCAGACATTTTCAAAATTACTGTCACAGCACATGAAACAGTTTATGCAAAGCAAAAAATGCTCAACAATACAACAGGTTTTTCAAGAGTTTCTAAAGTGAAAGAGTTTGTCAGCATTAAAACATACAGATAAGACAGACATAGAGGAGGACAAGGTCTCTGATGGCAGTGGAAGGTCTGGTCTAAATGTTTTGGACAGGTGAAAAATGGGAGACTAGTGGGGTCAAATCCTCACCCCACCTCAGGCAAAACAAACCGAGCTCCAAAATACTCACATAGGACGAGCAATCACGACAACTACACACATAAATCAACATACACAAACTCCAGCAGGTCAACTCATGTGTTCATGAAAATACATTTGCTGATTAAAAAAAAAATCATCAAGGCTCCGATTCTCAGGGCTGCACTATAAAACGCCCCTGATAAACTGCTCATAAAGTGAGTCACCTTTTATGCATGAGCTGCAAGCGAAGTGGTTACCTACACAACACGCTGTATGGAGGGAGATGTTTTAGTACATAAAGTGCCGCACTATGATATAAATAGCTGTACTTTTCCATGAAATTTCATAGTAATTAGAGACCAGGAAGCATAGACCCTCTCAACCCCCACTGCGGCACCCACGTACCTTGAGTGAATACTAAGAAGCAACTCTGGCACAGGTCCAGTTCAGTATGTACTGTGTGAACCCACATGGCCCATCAAAGGCAGTGTGCACGACCGTGAAAGGGTGATTGGGTTCGAGGTGCGCAGGGAATAGTGTTTGAAGTCCTCCTTCTATCAGAGAGACAGAAAAAGGCACTTTTAATCCTGTGGGATCACTAAGGCGCCACAGGCAAAAGAGATGCACTCATTCTCTCAACTCTTCCATGAGTACCGGAGAAAAGAGGAGGAAGGAGAGAGGGGGCTAACGGGGAGGAATGTGGGGGTGGGGGGGAGGTGGGGAGGCAGGGGGATAGAGAGAGAGAGAGTGAAGGAGCAAATGATAAAAACTGCAGCTGACATAAGGAGATGAGGCAAACAGAACAGAGAGGAAGTGCTGTAAACATGACAGATACAGCAGTAATATCAGTCATTAACTCCTCTGATGATGCTGTTAGAAATATGCAATTAGCCAGCATCACACATAATGCCTGTCCTCTAGCCTGAGAAGGCATCACATCACTTTGCATGGTGCTTTGTGCATGTACGTGCGTGTTTGTGCCGAGGACGGGAAGTAAAGAGTCAAAAATATAGTCTGAGGTTAATGTTTCTCCTGTAATGTACAGCTGAATATGCTGAGAGGTTTCATCTTGTCTATGTTTACAAGTAGAGAGGGAATAATCCAGTAAAACACTGATCTGCACATCTGCACAGCTGTCAGCATATACCCAATACCCTCTATAGATAGATAGATAGATTTAGTGTCTGGCAACTCATATTCATCACACTGGCTCTCACTTGTAAGATATAAAAGCAACTTTAAGAGGAAGCTATTCTACAATGCATTAAAGGTGTTGCAAGGAGACTTTATCAAATGGTGTTTAAAAACGACAACTTCTTAGAGTATTTTATAGGAAATGATTCAGATGACCTGCAGTTGCAACTGTCAACTGATGACAGAGACAAGTGGGGCTGTCAGGACAAGTGAACAAGGTGTCAGCATTATAAGATATCAAAATATAGCTAATTCACACAGACAGACAGACAGACAGACAGACAGATAGATAGATAGATAGATAGATAGATAGATAGATAGATAGATAGATAGATAGATAGATAGATAGATAGATAGATAGATAGATAGAAATTTTTTTTTATGTCAGAAGGCACATAAGGCCACCGTCTCCTGCACACAGGCTTATCTTTGTTCGCTCTTGAGTAAAAGAAACCTGATTATTTGGAGTGTGTTTCATCCGCCTTGTGCTGAATATATTACGTGTGTAAATGTTGTTGAACCCCGCGATTCGCCAGGAAAAGGTCACACACTCCCCTCGACACTAAGTGATTCTCTGTCTTTGTGTACTCGTGGTGAAAAAAAAACGAGCTGCGCCTATAAACTTCGCATTTAAAAGGCAAGTGCGGCCGAGGGGGGCCGCTGCATGAGGGGAACAATAGCAGCTTTTTGGACACACTTTTTCTCACTGCGATGAACAGCAGGGAAACCGGTAGAGCCTCCTATAAAAGACCGATAGAGCACAGCTGCCAGGGTTCAACAGTAATTTTACAAAATGTCTCTAAGGGGCCTGCCTGCGGTTTATCTGTGGATTTATGGGAAACCATAAGAGGGCGAGCAAATTGTCAGCGGGCAATAATCAGAGGGCCTCACGACGTGATCATAACTGCAGAATTTAGGGCTTTTATGTAAAACAGCACATAAAGAATAAAGTGATGCAACTGCCGCCCAAATGCTGCATTATCATTAATAATGCACTTGACTTTCAAGTGAGTCTGTCATGCGTTTGCTCCCCGCTAAACAAAAAATGATCTCAAAGAGGGAAAGTTTGAACATGACAGCCGCCAAGTGGACTGAGGAGTTCAGCAGCTAAATATCAGATCCAACAGCCCTCCATCATCATCATCATCATCATCATCATCATCATCACCACAGTCATCATCGTGATCATCACCGTGAAAACAAAAGTTCATCGGGCCATGCTGGAGCTGCCTGTTTCAGAGTGACAGGGCTCTTTATGCTGCTGATTATTGATCTATCAGGTCCACACGTTAATCCTTATTTTGACAGCCGCGGCAAACAGCTGACCAGGGCCATTTGTCTAATTTTATCAGCCCGCTTCAGACACACAGAGTGGACACCCCGATCCCAATCTCAAAAAGTAGGTTAGGTCACCGACTTGACTGAGCCCCAGCGGCTCCACCGTCCAGGCAGCAGGCCCCAGTCACTTGAATCTATCTGCTCCGCAATTACGCGCACGACGCATTTGGAGACAATATTGTTGGGTTGTAAAGGATTACTCACGCTCAGAGGCCATGGTGATCACGGACTCCGTGGTGGCGTGGTACTCATCCTCCTCCATAAACTCATCCTGGGACGACGCGTCTCCCTGGAAGTCGTGATGGTCCAGGAGCTGCTGGAGCGGAGGCGCCTTGGGCAGCAGCTGATTGACCACCTCCCGGCTGATGTTGGGCGCCTGCTTCAGACGCAGTTTGCTCAGGATCTGAGACTTAATGGTCTCCAGTCTCAGCACTTTGCTCTGCTCCCTCCAGACACAGGCGGAACACTCGTGAGCACCGGCTTCCTCGTCCAGCAGCGACAGCCCGGCATCCGTGGGCGTCTCGCTGGCAGGAGGCAGCAGCAGATTGGGCTCATCGCTCCCAGACTGTCCCAGGGAGATGAGCACCATCAAGCACAGTAAGAAGTTGTACCTCGGCATGACGATGCGCGGACACCAGGCAATGCAACTTTGTCTTTCGCTCTCTTGTCTTTTTACTCCCTTTATCCCGTTATATCCCCTCTCTCGGATGTGCGCCGCTCCTTGCCTTATCCTACAAAAGGCAGGGAACCAGTGACATGCATCTAATCCAATACGATCACCCCAAAGTTGCTTTTTTTTGCAGCAGGAGCTTTTGCAGTAAATTTTCAAAAAAAAAAAAAAAAAAGAAAAAGAAAAAAAAAGTGCGTCCCAGTGTGTCTCGGTTCAGGCTGTTTTGATTGAAAGTTAACAAATTATCTGTCTGATGAATGCATAGCCCGCTCACGTGTAGTATAATGGTTGTTTTGTGGGTCTTCTGTACAATTTAGTCCATGGAGGTGTGTGAATGTTCAGAAGTGTCACTGAAAAATGTGCAAGTGCGGTCAAAAAGGGGCTCTTTATATATCTCAGCTGCCCGGTGTCGTAATCCGTCTCCATTGGCTAAGATTGCAACAAAAGGCTTTTAGGTCTGTCACCAAGTCAAGAGGGACAGAGCGAAGGGAGGGTGCACGCACTGTTATGAGAGTATAAATGTTTTTACAGTGCACAAACAATGTCTTACATTAGAGATATTGCCCATGTAGGTTATTATGATGATGGCATAAACTGTGGCTGACTGAGCCTGTTGTTATAAATGATTTTAATGGGGTTAAGTGAAAAGAAAGCCGCATGGATTCATTCCTAACTCCCCACATCTAACCACAAATCACACGCATCTAAATATTTATGGTGCAAAAAAAAAAAAAAAAAAGGAGAGGAAAAAAAATCACTAAAGATGGCTCTCCATGCACCAGATGGTCAGATGCAGACTATTTAAATGTTGCACATGGTTTTCCCAAGCAGGGCGTCAAAGCCTCCATATGAAGCAGGAAAGTAGTTATATGTTCTCTACAAACTCAGGGCTCCATTATTAAGCTTTTAAACTGCTAAATCCTTTAGGAAGCATGGTGAAACAAAACAATAAAATAAAATAAAATAAAATAAATGGCTGACAATAGGTTTTTCAATCATGCAGCAGCAGATCTGTGTACTTTTCGACCTGCTCAAAAATGAGTTAAAGACCTACTTCTTTATGGAAATGGGAAGTTTAATTAAAGTGTCATGCAGTTCTATATTGCATCTGTGTTCATTGTTATGGATTGTGAAATTTTAAGACCTATCTGAGTTATATTTCATTTATAAATCCAAAGTACATGGACAATTCTTAGGATCTAATCAAAAGTTAGTCCAGCTACAAACCATGCAGGGATATTGTTTTCATGAATGTGTACATGTTTGATTAAAGTTGTGATATTTATGAAACATAGTTCTTGACTTGCCCCTTGTAGAGCAATGAGTTTCCTGCAGTCACTGTGGCATCACTAACCCACTGGTGTCATCTGCTGGAGGAAAACACAGTTGCAGCTGCAGAGCAGATCATGTTCAAGTTTTTGTTTACCATGGCCCTCTATAGTCATTAGTTCAATACAGGTAGGGCACTTGACTGCATCAAATGTTAAAAAATAGTAAGTCTCATAAAGGTTTTGAGAATCATGCTTGAGTTTGCCAGATATAAAATGTATAGGACACAAAGTTGCCGCTCCAGTGCTCTTTGCTCAAATCTCCTCTTTCATCTTTCTTGTGCAGAAGAAGCTTCATTCCAGTTTAATGCTATGAATAATCTGTCAAGCCCAGGAAACAGTTTATGAATCCAAGAAGAAAAAAATGTATAGACACATATTCACTTTAAGTTTTTTACTGTGCTGAAAATTTTTAGGATCTAATCAAAAGTTGTCCAGCTACAAACCATGCAAAAATTTGACTGACAGGGTTCGTCAGCTTGAGTCATTATGGGATAAGATACAACTCAAATTCTATGTAAATCTGAAATCAAAATGCAACACACATTGAGCAAAACAACCACTAAGCACTATGCATCAAAGCTAAACCAAATTACTGAAGCTCAAATGACCAATTGGTTGAAAAAAAATGTGAATGTGTATGTGTATGAATAGATAATAGATGGAAAAGACAATATCTTACATTGCACCTGACCAGGTGTCAGCAAACCAATAAAAACTCATCTTCACAACAAAGGGTGGTAATAATTAATAACCAACTGCAGGAGTTAAATTTTTTGATAAAAGGTAAAAAGCGTTATAAAATACCATATATTGAGGATTGTTGCATATCCTGACACACAGATCATATTCTCCAGACTTTAGGAACATGTTTGTTTTGTACAATACAACATCAAAAATCAAACCATGATCACTTTTACATATTTTCTCAGTGACAGTGAGAAGCAAAAAATACCACTCCCACTATAATCATGACTTATATTGCAATTATTTTGACGGACGCAAAATAATTGCAATATGACTTATTTTGCATATCACTGAACCTGAGTTAGGACAAGTCTATTTTAGAGTATATGAAGAAGAAAAAACTATTATCAGCAGGGTATAGTCAGTGTTCTTGAGGGGCCACTGCAGTGTGCCATACCACTCAGTGTGCCATACCACTCACAGTTACCAGCACCAACCAATTTAAAGTAAAAAAACATTAATATTTAGTGAAATACGCTTGTTCGCTTTTTTGATAAAGGTAAAATGAGGAGGTGGATGCCACTCTCATGTCTGGATGCTACAAACAAGATACAGTTCTTATCTTAGCATAAAGGCTGAAAACAGGGGGAAGCAGCGTGCGTGGCTCTGTGTAAATGTAACAACATCCACTTTAGGCAGTAACTTGGGAATCATTTCCTGCTCATTACCTGTTTAAAATCATGTGTTGCTCTTACAATTTTGTTTTTCAATGAATTTAATAAATAAAGTGATTATTGATTTTCAAAGGTGCTCATGGGATTTTGATACCATTTTACTCAGAAAACTAGCTGTTTCTAGTCTTTGTGCTAAGCTAGGCTAGCTGTCTCCCAGTTGTAGCATCATTATCATAGAGACATGTATGTATGAATCTTCTGAATTAAATGTCCAGAAAGAAAGCTGGAAATCTCTATTTCCTTAATTGTCAAACTATACCTTTAATGCAACATGACTGGACAAAAAAACTGTATGAATGCATTTACTACTTGGGAATCAGCTTTATCTGCACAGGAACTGTGGTGTCTCAATATTTCTGGAGTATCTGTGGGACAAAACTGCACCATGTCTCTGTCCTCCCAGTCTGCCAATGCTGTAAGCACTGAATCTGTGGGATCAAATACTCACCACAGTCTTTGCTCTGTATAGACAAACACATTGTACTTTGCAGATGTGATGCTCATAAAAAGGGAAAAAAATATGCAGTGTTTACCAAAGATCCGTTAAGTGGCAGAGATCATGTAAATTGGACACCAATTTGTATTATTGAAACAGTTTTTACATGAGGGAAGGAGCTTTTTAAATTAAGTGCGTTTTGTAATTTAGTGTTGAACGTAACTTTTTATTGTATTCTCTTCTCCTAAACTTAACATTTCCACAAAGCAAACCATCAAACTCACAGCTATGGTTAAAACAATACTCAAATATTTTACTTAAGTAAAACTAAAAAAAAAAATACTTCAAAATGTTATTTATAAAGTATAACTGTATTACCATCAAGATATACTTTACAGTTTATTAGGAACAACTAGCCAAAACTAATGTAGGCTAATACATTAGTCTTGTCATAAAGCCTCTTTCCTGAAGGTTATAATGTTCCTTTTTTATTTAAACTGTTTTGCAGAGGTGTTGATTCATCTGTTCGATGTGATGTAGAACTGTATTACACTGAGAAGTGTTTCTGTCTAGCCTACATCCATTGGTAGACAAATAAAATAAAATAAACACAATGTCTTTCTAAAACTGAGTGCCATTAAAAAGGTAAAAATACTCATGATGTATATAAATATATTATTGGACTGTTGTCTTTAATGTTTCAGTGTGTACAGTAACTTAATGCTACAGTTGGTAAAGTTTGGGCTAGTTTTAATGGCTAGATATACTTCTAGATAGCTTACTCTATACTATTGCTTCACAATTCATTAGATGATTGAACCTAGAAATTAACAAGTAACTGAAGATGTCAGATAAATGTAGTAAAGCAAATTACTTGCAACAAAAATGCAAAGTAAAAAGTGACAGAAAACGTCTATCAAACTGTATATGAGTCATAATAATACATCCATGATTGAAGTACCTTCCACCACGTGCTCATAAACCATCAAACTCACCTGAAAATACCTTGTTGTCGTTGTTTGATTTCGGGTCTCGGGGTATGCGCCATGTTGCTTATCTGAACTTTAAAGCAAACAAAACTTTAATGAATTATTTAACTCCCCGCAGCTTCAGACAGGCTCCTCCGCGCTCTTTGACTCCCCCCGTGAGTGTGGGCGGAGTGACGGCGGTGTTTAAGACCTTCTGGGCCTCGCGGCTCTCCGTAGGTCACGGCCTGGGCGTCGGCAGCGCGATCAACTGCTGCGTAGGAAACAAAACACCAAACACCGCTTCGCCCAGAGAGTCCGGAGGTGTCTCTTACATAAACAAAGGCTAAATATAAACCACAAAATGCACTCAGCCACGCTGGACAGCAGTGGTTCACCAAAGAAGAGGACGTTTTCTCGGGGAATGAGCGAGGACGAGTCTCTCCGCAGCATCATTAAAGAGGTGAGCCGAGGGAAATCACGGCGTTTGTGTACAGCCCAGGCTTAAGGCTAAAAGCTAAAAGCTATTCACGCTCCAGTTTTAATAGCGTTAGATTATAAACGTCAGAAAAAGTAGTCGGTGGGGGACGTTAAGACATTTTGTTTAGGGTTGACGACGAACGACGGCTCAGATGAACAGTCATTTGTTTTGAATAGGCCTGTAGCTCCAGACCACTTCCCCATTTCCGAGCTAGCTTGTGGTGTTTTTGTTTTTGTTTTGACTGTGTGTGTGCGAGAGAGAGACCCTGGCCTCCACTTGAGATCCGTCTTTGTCTCCTTACCATCAGACTGAGGCTTCCTCCAGGCGTCTGACACGAGGCGACAGCCGAGCAGGCACCTTGAAGAAGAGGAGCGACAGCCAGGTAGGAGCCAGACATCAGGCTCAGGAGCCAGGGTGGACAGAAAAATCGAAACACCTGTAGTTACACTGTGATAACTCTACCTTATCTAACCTGACCATGGTCCTGATGGTATCCACCTTACTCCTCCCACTTCTTGTTTATCAGTGGTACAATGCTACTGTGCATTTACTCAAATAGCCTACAGTTTAAGGTACTTGTACTCATTTGACAGCGGTAGTTAGTAGTCTGTTTTCAAATAAAGTATAATGTTATAAAATACAACACGGTTTTAAAGATTAAAGATGGTTCCCAATCTTTCTCTCTTGACAAATTTCTGAGATGTTAGCTGTTCCACTAAAGAGATATTTGCCCCTTAAATTTCCTGCATAATTTAATTTAAATAGATATTTGTGGCCGATTGGCAAGGGGAATTTATTTATATAGCACATTAACATACACAGAGGCCATTAAATGTGCGTAACAGAAATAAAAGAGCCATAACTAAAAGGTTACCACTATCCTTTAGAACTTAAGATTGGAGAAATCTATGAATATAAAATCATCAAACATTTATTTCGAGAAAACTCAAATTCACATTCAGTCAACCTGTCTATAAAAACTATTTTCTTGTTAGTACTGTGTGCTGTTTTCTGTAATTTACCTCTATTCTAATGGGAACAAAATCTTAGTAAGTAGATTAAGTGCCATTTTTTGAGAATTGAACTTCAGCTGTGTTACCGGCCAGTATTTTCATCGCACTTTATCGCATCCTGTATTTTGAGAGATGTTATCAAATATAGAACATCAACAGTATTTACACAGGCCACTAGTTTTCATAGCAGAGATTTTTGTGTACCAAAACCTGTGAACTGCCAGATTCTGGGAGACCAGAGGATTAACTACATGAACATAAAATGAAAACCAGGATCAAGTGTTAGATACTCTAGAGACAGATCTTGTTTGGCAGTGGAATTAGGAATATAAGTGTTATTCCCACTTAAATATAATTCAGCCATCATTAATTTATTATATAAGTTGATTGAATTATCTACACGTTTTTTTTTTTCCTAATATGACATGTCAAAAAGATGAAAATAAAAAAGCCTTAAGAAATCAAACTGGAAGTTACTGTCTGAACAGGGTTCATTGTCAAATTCATCAGATCTTGCTAACTAGAGGCTGGTGCTATAAACTCTTGCTACAGAAAATTATTTTTAATAAAGAACAGAAGCTCCTCTACAGACTCTCAGAAGATGTTTGTCTTCATTTAGGGCAATTAAAAAAAGTTTAATTTACCAGTAACTAACTTCCTTTTTACCATTTTATACTTTCAGCAATCTGACCAGGATCTTTTCATGGGACTCCCAGAAATGGTGACTATTTTTTACTGTTATTATTATTATTATAAGTACAGTGATGTTTTTTTTTTTTTATTATTATTATTTTGAATAGTCCTTTACATATGGAGGGTTTGTCATGCTTCCACAAGAGTCCTCCCACCTCTAAGAGCTTACCAAACACTTGCCCTCCCACTGACTGTCACGTGTTCCTCTAAAATTGCCCACACTGATTTGTGTATCTATGATTGTGTATCTGTGTGTGTGGTGTAGCTGGAGCTGCAGACCAGCTATGATGAGGTGGTGCAGGAGCTGCGTGGGCTGGAGGTCGAGCGAGAGGCTCTGTTGTTCCAGGTGGATGTCCTGCAGGACACGCTGGAGGGCGTAGAGGAGCTGCTGGCCGAGGCCCAGAGGGAAGCTGGACAGGCTAGTTTGGTATGTTGTAGCATTACCAAAACTAAAAGACACTTCATTTTAAACACATACAAGCATTTAGAGTTCTCAGTCCTCATCCTTTCTAATATTGAATTCTTTTGTTCCTAAATGTAACATGTTTGATGTCTGATGCAGCCATGTTTCTCTGCATTTGTAGAAGTTGGGACAAGAGAGGGAGGCCAAGAAGAAGCTGGAGAGCTTGGTCTCCTCTCTAATGCAAGAGGTGGAGAGATTAAAAGAGGTAAGGTAACAAATTAAATAAGATTATTACATAGATTACACATTACAAAGTAATGTTGTCAAAATTGGTCAAACGTATGTTAAATTATTCCTTTAAAAAAAGAAAAAAACACAGGTTCAAATGATTTGAATATCTGTTTTTAAGTATTATATCCACGAGAAGGCAAATCAATACAATAAGACTTGGCAACTAGACAACTAATCTAGACATTCATTTTCAAATGCAGTTATATTTTTCTTTCATCTGAAGGGGGTTGTGATTTACTCAACTAAATGTCTCTTGGCAGGAAAGAAACAAACCTTCTGCTGCTGTAAACACACCTGGAAGTGAAGACGAGGCACCGAGACAAAGACAAGATGCACATAGACAGGACAAAGACTCGGCCCTGTGTGAACCTGGCAGCGGTGGTCGAGCATCTGAGGAGGTGGGTCAGGGTGAAGGGGCAGGAGATGAGGGAAGCGATGTGACAAAGCTGCAGAAGTTGGTCAATAAGCCCATGGCCCACATACCTTCTCTTGCACTGGACAACATGGTCTCTGAAGAAGGGGTTCTCCGGAGGCCTTGCGAAACCGACGTTGATGGTGGGCGAGATCTTTCACCAGACAGGAACGACTCAGACAACTTAAGTGCCTATGAGGATGCATCCGCTGAGACTCCAGAGCAGGACAGGATCTTTCCAGGTGATGGCGACGCTTTGGAGCTGCCTGATGATTCAGAAAATAAAGAGAAAAGTCCAACCAACAACTCTCAGGTCGACAACAGCGAGACCCAAGACTACAAAAACTCAGATGTTTGCGTTGTGTCTTAACTTAATCTATTTTATCCTCTGCTGGGGAAAAAGACAAAGATTATCGTTGATCATTTTTTGAAATTCAAGAGCTGTTTGATTTACAGTTTGTCAAAATCATTATATTCTTAAAAAAACATTGCAGCTATTGACAATACCCAGAGCTACTGCAATTAAAGCTGGTAAATCAGTTAATTAATCAAAGAGAAGTGACCTGCAACTATTTAGATAATCAATGAATCGTATCAGTCAGAGGATTTGCTGCTTTATTTTATCCGATGCGATCAAAGAAATATCTTTGGGATTTGGACAAATGGTGGGACAAAACCAAGTTATTTAAAAACATTCCTTTACTCTCTGGGAAATTGTAATGGAAGCTTTTTGTTATTTTTGCACATTTTGTTGACAAATTACCAGTTGATTATTCAAGAGAATCATCTACAGATACGTATAACAAAATCACTAGCCCGAGCTGTAATACGCTGTAGTAGAAATGAAAGATTCACTTCAATCTGCAACAAAGGAACTCAGGATCCAGGTGGTCTACTAAGTGAAATTCCACAAATGACTACTTCACTAATTTGGCAATTATTTCTTTTTAATGTTTGTCTTAATTGTTTTTTTTTATTATTATCTTTGTATACACATGAAAATACTGTTTATCTCTTTGGTATTTGTTTATTTGTACACTAAAAACTGCCAAGACACATCAGGGTTTACCTGTGTACAAAATACAGTGAGCTCTGTAAGTATTTGGACATTAATGCTGTTGTGGCTTCAATCATACCTACACATTTAGAAACAGGAGTTTAGGGGCAGTTTCAACATTCACAGCTTGTTACAGCTACATTTGCTTTTCAAAATGGGATGACTATAGTCTTGCATATGTTAAAATAACCTTGAACTATTACTTATCTGCAGTTAAATATTTGCTGGGTGTCCTTAGTTGTAGAGCTCACTGTAAAGGTTTAGCTCATGTTTGACATTGGTCTTAAGATAGGGATTTTTTTTTTTTTTTATTGTTTTAAGGGAAATTCCATCTATTTACTGTGTCACTGATTCCATTTACTTTTAAAATTTTATACTGTCCCCATTTTCCTTAGTATAAATTTAGGGAAATTGGCTGCATTTGCACTTTTCAAAGTTCTTGTATTGTGACAAATTTGTCAGATTACATTAAAAAAGTACATTCCCTTTACAACCAAACACATCACAGAAAAAACAGCTGACCTGCTGCAGGCTGTTTTCTCTCTGTCTGCATGGTGATACTGTACATTTGCACATTTGCAGTGGAACATGCTGTAACAAGTCTCTTTAGATGTCTTTGAATGCTGTACACACTATTTTATCGCAATTTTATATGTGCATTTTTACAATGTTGCGTTTTGTTTTTTTTATCGCTTGAGGCAAGAGTAGACCCTTTGACCTCATTTTTAATAGTTTGCATGAGCACCTGCGAACTGCACATGGGTTGAATATTTAATCATAGTTTCGCACGCAGTACTTTCACACACTTAGGTCAAAGTATTCTCAAAATTTGTTGTTTACTACAAAAATTTTAACTTTGTGTGTAAAACATCGTTCTGTCATTCCTGAGTTGGATCTTTAACAAAATAAACATAATTTTAGTTTTGAGAGAACATTTTCTCTCTTTTAAAAGAAAATCACAATTTTGAAAAATTATTCTGCCATACGATTGACAGAAGTGTACAAATATTAGTTTTGTCAATTTATGGAAATTTGAAAATAGGCAGAGCATCTGCAGTTGCTGCATATCATGTTGCAGGTTTAAGGCAAACTATTGTTTGTGTTTTTTATCACACAGGCCTCAAAACCATGCTGGTTCACGTGCCAATACTTGATTCTCTGTTGTGCTGACTGTCATGGTTCACATTGGAGATGCAAGCAACTCAAATGACTTGCTCCACAATGTGAGCTGATGGGAGATTACTGTTACTGTATCATTAAGAAGTCATTTTTTTGTCCTATTTATTTCCTGTTAGGTCAAAGGATTTTGTTACTTTTTAGTGATACAGAAAAGTATATCATTTTAGACTGATCAGCCATTTGTTTAAACGTCCTTCATATCACAATATGTGGGAAAGCAGGTTCCCTGATACTGGTTCACACCGCAGTGACTTGATGATATTCTATCATGTAATCAAATTGTTTTTGTGTTTTATTTTCAGACAATGCAAAAAAATGCGTTCTTACTGTAATTCAGTGCATTATATGGGTCTAAATATTTTTGACATGTCTTGAGCTTTGAATTGAATGTTCAGATGTTACAGTAAATGAGACATTTATACTTGTACCTGATATAATATTTCAGACATATCAGAATAAAATTAGTTAAAACTGCTGGTTTTGGTTAGTGATTTGTGTTGATGTCTACTTCAAATATTCAAAACATTCAAAGCTAAAAAATTGAACTGATGCAGAAATATTGCAGCAATATTCTGCAAGAATTCACCAACATGTATTTAAAATAGAAAGTTTTATAAAGTTATTATAAGTTTAATGTCAGAGGAAGCTTTTTAAAAAATAAAAAAACATACATGAGAGATCTTCATGATTTTGATGCTAAAAATCTGGACAGTATTACTTGGGCCTTAAATTAATGTTAAAAGACACTGTCAAGTAACTTAAGGGATGAATTTAAAATATGCTGAAAATATTGAAATTAATCAAATCACTTTCACAATCTCATAATTCTGCTTCTCTAGGATTATGACTATCTCATAATTTTTTTTAGTTTTCATAATTATGAAGAAACATAATAATAAAGACATCCTGATCTCTCGATTATGAGAAAATGATCTCATAATTATGAGATAATGTAGTCAAATGAGGCAGCAGCACTTTAGTATCAAAGTAATTCAGTGTTTTTTGTCAGCACCTTCAATTATGCAAAACAAAAATAAACTGTTAAGAGCTAATTCGGTGTATATATATGTGATATTTATTTTTCTATAACAGTTTATAGAAAAATCCACTGGACGTTTACACAGTCCTTATTCTTGTAAATGAAATTAAACTGGGTTTTTTCTTGTTTCCCAAAATATTATTTCACCTGACATGCTGTAATATCATTTGGCCAACAGATGGCAAAGTAGGTCTTTACTTAAAGGGGAAATCAGCGTTCTCAACATTTGGATTGTGGTTCTCCATTAAGCTCAGTGTCAATATAAAAAAAAAAAAAAAAACAGTCCCTATAAAGTAAATATGTGTTACTGAGGTTTAATTAAGAAGTATTATCAAAATACAGTTGTATTTAATTCTGCTTTTAATGCTCTGATTATCATCACAAACAGTTGATTAAGCTATATATATATATATATATATATATATATATATATATATATATATATATATATATATATTTTTTTTTTTTTTTTTTGTCCTGAGATTTAAAAGAGCTACCAGTCTCACTGTATAACATCAGGCTAAAATAATATAAAGACTATAGTAAGAGTATAAAGACTTGTATTAAAGTGATTTAAAAAAAAAAAAAAGAATCACATGACATCATCATATTCAGGGCATGAGGAGAAACTGAGTCCTGCCCTGAAATAGTTTAACAAACAAATACAGCAAAAGTGGAGAGGCATCACGTTGGCATTAAATAATGTTTAAACTGTCAAAACATCCCTTTTTCTTTCTTCATGTTAAGCTGTTTCCACTGAGGCAGGCGTGCAAACTCAACTTTGGAGATCCCAAACACGTTGGTGAAGTCAGGCTCAGAGAGGTGTTTCTGAAAAGCAGTGCACAAAATACTGGTTGATAAAACAAGCACACAACATATTAAGTAGTTAATGATTGAACAAGGAACAAAGCAGTCACTAATTGATAATTAATGAGTATCCCATGAAAATATTTAGTTAATTACCAGATAATTATTTCTAGGAGACAATTATTGGACATAGTAAAGTAAAAAATACCAAACTGATTATTCTCCCCACCTTCCTATAATATCACAAAAAACAACAACACACACACAGACACACACACAAACACGGACACACACACAGACACACACACACAGACACAGACACAGACACACACATACCAACCTCTTTCTGTGTCGGGTCAACACCTTCGGGGAGCTCACTGGCAAGCTTGTTCACCAGAGTTTGAGGTGGAAAGGGCTGAAAGTATTTCTCACTTTCAACACAACTCTGCTCCTGGAAATTCCAATTAAAGGAACATTAATTGTTATGTAACTTCACTAATTTCTCTTGTTCTGTTGTGATTTTTTTCCCCTTTTTGACTCCTGTGCTGATGAATTTATATACAAACATAAAATCTATGTAGCAACAACTAACTTGGAATAAATTCTTGATTGATTTTTTTTCTCCATTATTTTAATTATGGCACAACTCACAGAACTGGAAAGGAGGAATAACTGACCAGGTAATCCAAAATGACTGCTTAGTTTACAGTTATATAACCTCTTTACCCAAAGCATTGTGATAAACTAGAGTGGTGACATTTTGGTATCTAATGTAAACAACTATGTACAAACTACACAGCATGACTTGAGGACTTGTGGGTTAAAAAGCCTGAGAAATGAATACATACAGTTGTAACTTCAACAGTTAACTCTTCTCCAAACTCCTTCTTCAACTCCTCATAGCTCTTTCCTCCCTAACAGAAAGAACTGTTTGTTAGAGTGCGTATTTTACTCATCAGTATGCATGTTCATGGTCTATTTCATTCAAAAACCAAATCACTCACACTCCACATGGAAGGATCCCAGGCTCCAAACCACCCAGTGAACGTAGGCGGCTCAAACCCCTGCTTGACCAAGATGATGGGAGTGTCTGGATCTCTGTTGCCCGGGTGGGTGTACAGATACTCTTGGCTTGTAACCACTGCTTCTTTTTGCTCAACCTTATTGGCCTCTTTACCAATCCAGAGAAACACCTGAACAGTGGCAAGAGTAAGGAAAATTAAAATTAGCAGGAAAAATGTCATTTTAAAAAAAAATGTTCCAAATTTTGGAATAGTTGTCACACACGTGTCGCCTCGTACCTGGTCCCATGTGTCCAGTAGCATGACATCATACTCACTGAGGTCATCCTGGGTGAAGTGAGTCACCTCTGTCACGATGAAACGGCCCGTCTTATTGGAGCATTCAAACAGACGTGGCTGGTGGTCTGAGACCGTCTGCTGAAGTCTGTGGACAACAACACAAAATGGGTAAAATAGTGGGATGCAGGTGTGTTTCCTCTTCACTGTGCCAACTGTGATGCACTTCAACCATGTTTTCCCACATTGGTATTAGTATTAATATCTTCATTACCTCTTGCCACTAGCATACGGAGCCTTGCCGCCAAGCAACTCCCAGAATTCAATAGTCTCCTGACCCTCTGCCACAATCTCCTCTGAGTTATTTTGTCCAATCACAGAGCTGAACTCCTTCGCCATTGCCCTCTCATCTCCATTTGATCCCTTGCAACAAATAATTGATGACACTTTGTCAATGATTTGGTCCTTTTAAATGGTAACAGTGTTGAAAGTCATGATTTAATCTGATGAAACATAATTTGAATCAAAAGAATTTGTATGAACGTGGTGAGAAAATGTTTACAGTTTGAATGTCTTGCTCAAGACATTCTTTACAACTTCACAAATAATGTAAATACATATACATTATATGGCCAAAAGTTTGTGGATACACAAACACTCCCCAACAGTGGGGATTTATATGCTAGTTTAACAGGGTTAAAGTGTTTCTATCAGATTTTAGAAACTGGCTGCAGAGATTTGTTCTCATTCAGCCACAAGATCAATGATGATCAATGACGTCCACCCATATACTGTATTGGGGGATGAGGCTACTTTCCTGTTCAAAGGTGTTCGATGCAGCTGAAATAAACCTCTGTGCAGGACAGTTCTCCCACACCAAACTGAAAAAACAGTTCTGTGTTGACCTGGCTTAGTGCACAAATAAATGATTGTGTTGAAACAGGAAAGTACCTTCCCCAAATAATGGTGTTGTCTGAAATAATGTAATATATACAGTATATATTGCATCAAAAAGCTCCAAACCATGACAAACAGCTCATGGCAAAACTAAACACATACTAATGGTCATTTATATGTGTCTGTTTCCATGTATGTAGCTGTTGTATCACCAATACAAACACACATACAGATGAATGCACATTATAGCATCACCCAGCAGTTTAAAATCTCTCTCTCTTATTGAAAACCATCTTACCTTTCCATACCACAGATACATTCCTGACTGGCTCTTTAGTATAAACACATCATTTGAGTTCAGAGAGGTGGCCAGGGCTGGAACCTCAATGGCTTTTGTGTTTGATGGTTCAGAGCCATGGACCTGGAACAATCTTATCGGAGGCTCTGGGTCAGAAGATCCTGTTCTAGATGTGCCCCCCTTCAAGACAAGGGACATATTCTTCAGTCATAAAACACTAAGACAGTGCTTGGTTTCTTCTTTACAAGCCTGTAAATAAAAAACAAACACGATGCTTCCAAAGAAATGATTGTAAATTATTGTAAAGAGTCATACCTCAAAGATGACCATTTTACCCTTGAACATCGCCATAAAGTGTCTTGGTTCTTTGCCCATGGTTATTCTCACTTGGACTGGCTCACCACCGTACTTTTGATCCAAGGCCACAGCCTGAAATGCTGAGGCTGCCAGTTCATCCTGTGATGTGTGACGTCCCTAAAATAATTATGATATAAGTGACAATCAGAACATCCTAAGCAGGGAATATAGAGGACATTTTCTGTGAGCAACTTTGAGCGATAATGATCATTTTTTACATCCTCACCTGCCATATATAGAGCAGGTAACACTGCTTGTTGCTAACCAAGTAAGTGTAGAGGATCAGGTAGCAGTCTCCTCCATAAAAGTACCCATGCCATTCAGGGTCCACAGGCACAAGCTCCAGATTCTCAATTCTCCACACCTGGGTACATCAAGAAGGTAAATAACTGCCAGAAAACTGCTGGTGCTGTGCAGTGGCTGCAATCCAGTGACACCTGAGCAGTTGTCTTTTCTTTGACATAGACACATGATCTGAAGAACTGAAAGTTTCTAACATCAGCAGTATTTTTTTACTCCCATGTGTCAAAGTTGTGCTAAGTTTGTAGCTACACTAGTAGCCATTTGAGGCCATAATGGTCATTACAAAACAGAAAAGTTGTTGAATGCATGAAAAAAGAGCAAACCTTGCTTTTCTGGACTACTTTTGGAAAAATAAATAAATAATGTGCTGGCCTCCAAACTTGGCTCAGTTTTCATTGAACTATGCTTTACTTTGTCAGCAGGGGCAGATTAACACACAAGGAAAGCCCTGGGGCACAAAGCTGTGGGCTCTAATACATGTTTTCCACTGGAGACATTTTGACATGTCACAGCGGGAGAGAAACACAGATGCAAATTAATGGCTGAATTGCTGTATGTTATTTCAGTTTCAGAGTCCTGTTCTGTCACACTGCTCATAAGTTAAAATGTCCATCTTAGTAAACAAATGTATTATAAATAAAAATATACTCATAGGCACCCAGGGACCTTTGTGGCCCCTGAGGCCACTAAGACTAGGCACTTAGACTGATTGGTATGATGTAAACATGAATCCATTTATCTTAACATCTAACATGTACAATGATCACACATAGCATGTTAGTGTCACATTTCCATGGTGAACATTGAACATTGTGCATTTTAGTCGTTCAATCAGTTTTTGAGGTATCGTGAACTGCAAATGGAAGTGTTTCATGTGTTTCACGATCAAGATGTCAGGGTATTGTCCAAAATGTTGCACTGAAAGACTGATGGACAGAGAAAACTGATGCTGTCATTCCACTGAGCCAGAATTAAATTCAGAGTATATTGTCACAGTTACCTCCACTTGACCTGTGCCATTGTCCACCATTCGCTCCTGTGCAGCAATTTCTGGCTTCATGTGCATCAGAGTGGCGTCGAATTTCTCCTGTGCGATGTGAGCTAAAGCAGATATGACCATGTTAACATCAACAACAAACTAAATTTTTATACAAAGAAAAGTGTGCTTGACACGTCTCGCTTCTTGTTTTTCTGTGGATTTCTAGACAAAGGCACTTACCCACTTTCCCTTTTGTGTGCACTTTGCCCAGTCCTTGGGTCTGGCCCTTTACTGTCCAGCTCTGGAACAGCTGCTTGAAGAGAGTTGACTCTGCCCCATCATTCACCGTCTCCACATTTGTAGTGATGGGGTAGTTTTTGGCTTTGATGAACTCCTAAAACAGCCAAATACAACACAAGAAATAAATGTATTGTGCTAGATCAATCAAACACAAGCTAATAATACTGTGTCACTCACCAAAGCCCTGGCCATAGCAGCCTGTCTTTCAGCTTTGTTTGCTCTCTTCCCCTTCCATACAAAAATCTTCGTCCCTCCCTGGTCCAGGAAGTAGCAGTCCTAAAACAATGATCACATTAAGTATACAAAACCAACTTATTTCATGCATCTGTTAATAAAATATTTTATCTTTACCTCTTTGACTCCAAACAGCAGTGATAAGAATTAATTAAAGGAATAGTGAAACGTTTGGACCATCATACCAAGTTTTATAGTGGCATTGGGATGCATTTACCCATAATATCAATTCTTTGCATTATGTAAGTTGTTTATTTAGTAAATATTGCACCTACTCACCTCATGGTTGAGGAGATCTTGAACCAGGGGTCTGTTAGCAACTTCTATAACCCTCATCTGGCCATCAGCATCCGTCACACTGACATAAAGGTGCAAATAAATAAAATTAAACAAACCTTTAATTGAGTAAGATAAATTCTCACCAACAGACTATTTGGGGACATTTAAGATAACACAGATCGGGGAGCAGCTCACTGGTAGAGTATGAGTTTTGCCTTCTGTTCCTGGTCTGCAGTTTCATCCGGAGACCCGTCTGTCAGCACAGAGGATCTTTCTCCGAGCAGATCATTCAGTGTGGCCATGCTCTGAGGAGAGTTACTCTCTGCATCACCCTCAATCACTCTGATCTCTGCCCGACCACCCCTCTCTCTGTCTCGGATGTCTTTTGCCAACAACATGCCCTGAGAAGCACAGAAGCACACCTACTGTAGAAAAGACTAAGAAATTTAAAAGGTCTGATATTCAAATACTGTGTTAGCTGTGTTTAATGACTTTTCATCAAATTAGAGAAATGGCACTATACACATACATTACCCTAATTTAGTCTTATTGGAAACCAAATAGGTGATCCTAATGATGAAGGTAATGCCACAGTAATCAACATATCCTTTTAGTGTTAGTAGTTTACATCACAAACATTAGGCACTTGAAGCTGCACATTGTATCTTTATTTCCAACTGTTAGACACTTATCAGACTGTCTTAGAGGGTAACATGCAGTACATTAGAACAAAACTGAATCATAAACACCCCATTTCTGTTCATGTTCCTCATGACTTCATTACATTATAATAACTTCCTGAGAAACAAATCAGAAAAAGCAGGTTTACAAACAAGAATGTTATGATTAAAATACTTAATGGTTTGTTCCTTAGGAACTTATTGTAATAGTAAAGTAATGAGGAACTAGTCAGACCAAAAGCTAAACAAACTGTAAAAACGTCTGCTTCTGGATTTCACTTTAGTTACTACTAGTTATTATACTCTCAAATTAAAATCTAACTAAGTGTCTAAGTGTAGACTCTACAGTCTCTAACATTTGGAAATAAAGATCTAATATCCTGGCAGTTTCTAGAGTCCAATGTTTGTGACATATGGGAGTGAAGTAAGACACTGGACAACATCCAGGCTACAAGGGACAAGTGGAAAGTGAGACCAGAAACCTATATTATTATAGGGCATGCAACCTGTAAGATAGTTAATGGTTGAATATGACTTAATTAAATAAAATGTGTGTAAATGCTTAGCACATCTATATCAGGGATCTAAAAGTTTAATTTCTTCCACTCACTGTATTACAACCAGCAATGTGCACCATGTACATCTGGATAATAATGCTGTGTTTTCAGATGGACAGTGTTGTAAATTAGTTTGTTTTGGGTTTTTTGCTGCAGATATACCACAGACCAGGCACTGTCTTAGGGCTGATTAAAAAACCATGATCATGGAAACTCTTCTCAGATTATTTAAATAGCAAAATGAATTTTGCTCCAAACAACAAACACATGCACCCAAGTAATCACAAACATCTTACTTTAAGCCGTTCCTGTTTGTTACTCTTTGGTCCGTTCCACTGGATGATAGTTTTTCCAATGTCCACCAAAAACACATCTCCAAGGTTGAAGCTCTTCCAGCTCATCTCCACCTGAAACAAATTACAACACAAAGCACTCTTTCTACACGGCTTTCTATGTGCTATTATGTCACATAACCACTGTGCAGCATGGCTCACCTCCTTGGCAATCACTCTTTTCTTCCCTTTGACATGAAGCAGTCTCTGAACATCATAGGTGTTGGTTTCAATGTGTCTCATACCTGATGCAACTCCTCCCTTCTTATAGCTACAAAAGACACGGTGAGTATATTTATGGTTTCTTCTTCTGTATATTGCCTACTGTACCAACATTTTCACTCACATTACTCCTTGTTTGAAGTATCCCCTGAAGGCATCAGACTCATGGTTCTGAACCTCGCGATGCTGGACCGATGAGGAGCCCAAAAATTCGTCAAGCTGTATGGTGTAAACAGCAGCTGCCCCCTGTTCATCCTGAGAGGACTGTGAGCCGATCCAGTAGTGGATATCATAAGACAAAGAGCTGCTCAACTTCTGCGTCTAAAGAAACAGGAGTGGAGAAAGAATGGGGGTGATTTATATATGCAGATGCCTACTGAAATACAAGTCTGAACACAAGTGAATTTTGCTACTGCTTACTTATTCAAAACACACCATAACACCAAAGAGCAAAGTCTATAAAAACAAAGCTGGCTTTACTCAACAAACCTGCAGCCCTGGCACTAAAAACCACCATGATTCATCAGCCACCTTTGCAGACTTACAAACAGAAGTACGTAGCAGTCACCCTCATAAAAGCTTCCATGAGATTTCTCAGGGACTTGCGCCAGCTCCATTTTCTGTTGCACAAAGTAAAAAAAGGAAAAAAGTTGCATTTTTCAAATCGAATAACCAGAGTTATTTAGTCACAGTTGCCATCAACTGTTGCAGTCAGTTAAACAGCAGTTCCCTTTTTTTAAATGAAGAAATAGATTTTTGTAAAAGTCCCCAACCACAGTCATTATTGCAGAAACAAAAATCTCATCACCTCAATTCTCCATATTATAATCCCAGGGCTGCGAGTCACTGCTCTGAATGTGTACTCCATGTTGTTGGTGAATTGAGTTTCACTTGAACACTTTCGTTGTTTGTTTTCTTTCAATAGAAGAGAAAATCAATCACCATACATCATTAAAAAAATAAAAAAAATTAATTTGTGCATCAAAAGCCATCTCCTTATTATAAAGCACACAACATCACTAATTTTTATATTACCTATAAATTATATGTTCTAGTTCAATGTTCTTTTTCTTTATAAACTGGACAAAATTCATTTTATGTCCAACTGAACTAGAAACCTTCAAAAAGCCTAAACAATCAAATCTAATAATTAAAATGGTACATACCTGGTATTCTTGTTTGAAGAGGCTGCTTATAAGCTTATATGATCCTCCAACAGCTGATTTCCCATCTGATAACAAAAGGACCTCAATCCTCTTCCCCTCAGTGCCCCATATTTGCCTGTGTTTGCATGTTTCAGGGCCTTTCACGGTGTTCTGCCCAATCACTGAGGACGACTCACAATCCTGTAGGCAAATGTGCTGAAAAAAAAAAGCTTTGACTCATATTCAAATGTACACACAGCATTACCATCATGTCCATTAATTTCCCAGCGCACTTGGCCCCATACCACCAAGTCTACACCATATCTGGCTATATGCACAGCTACAGGTAGATAAAAGCACAAGTGTTAATGAGCTTCCACAAAAAGTTATATTAAAAACCAATAATCTGATAATCACTGTTATTCATTGTATTATTATTTTTTATTAATAATAGCTGTTAGCCATAATTTTAGCAGTAGTTATAGCATGATTTTTAGTATTTTAATACAGTTTATATATCCGCTATAAGTATTGCACACTCATACACACACACATACATGGACATGGGGCAAATGTTGTCAGCCCTGGTTGTGTCTTTACTGTGTACTGGCACACCCAGGGGTGGCATGAGTAAATAGACTAGACAGAATCACTGAAATCTTTACTGATACTGATCCTGTATATTACTAAATTGGTCTGAGAGTTGTGTTATTATTCATGTGGTGAATGCAATCATACACTTTCATTATCAAATCTGACAAATATTAGGAATTTTATTTTACCACTTCATGTAAATTTCATGGTCTTTAATTCTTAGTTAATTCCTTAATATGTTAAAACACAAGACGTTTTAAAAAACAAATGTTAATGCCTGAAATTTGCAGAGCTCTAACTGTTATTATTTAATACAGAGTCACTATCATAAAACATTGGCATACACGGCACATGAACAAACACACATTCACACAAATAGGTTAGCATACTGATATAATCAATGTGTGTCATTTAATGACCATTTTACTTATAGCTCTCCAGGTTGTTATGTCTATGTGTATGTCCTGTTTGGTTAAGTGTTTGGTTTTCACATATATTATTATTTTATGTTTTCACAAAATGAAACTTGAACACATAATAAAAAAGACTCATATTCAAATGATCGCCTCCCTACACAAACAAATTCAATAAATATACAAGGGTAGTGGAGAAAAATCATAAACTTTCCATGCACTGCCATGAATTAGAGTGACCATATTGCAAGTAACCAGCAGTACAACAGACCTTCAGTTGTTGCAGCGTTAAACTGAAACACTGACCATGTAATTTGTGTGTATGAGATTTACAAATGAAAGACAACCCTGTACAAAAGACTGTTTAAAGGAAGAAATGTCTTGGGCAATGAAAATGGTTTCATTTGAAGGTTACTGACATATTTTAGTTTTACATACATGGTAATGCCATTGGAAAGGTCCTTCTACACACTAAGGTCTACACAACCTGCTTTAACATGTAAAGACTAAGCTTCTAATGTTCTGTATTTGGTGACAGATATTAAATTAAATTTGTGTTAATTACTGAGGTCATCTTTAAATGTGATGTTATACTGGACTGTTTCTAATTTTCTGTCCTTACCATTTACATGACGGTCATGTTAAGAAAAACCTCTCACTATAATGAATAATAATAATAATAATAATTTACCACTGCTAATGTACATGTGCACTCCACATAAAAGAGAGTGTGTGAATGAAAGGCAGACTGCACTGAGGTAACAAAATGTATCAGACCTTTAATTATCTTTAATTACATGCTTACCTCAACAACTTTTTCCATGTCTTTGTCTACACTCGAAATGATGTCAAGCGGTTAAAATAGTAAGAGTGAAAGACAAGAGGAAAATTATCCATAGCAAGAAGAAAACATACACAGTAATGTGCTCTTCTGTGCTTTGGTTGAATTGTAGAAAAGGACAGAGGTGTTCAGTGATATTATGTTGCTTTTGCATTGTAAGGTCATCTTGTAAATAACAAGAGACAGATAAACAGAGACAGATCAAACAGCAGTTCCTGTTTTCCCAGTAATTCACCAGACTAACTACTGTTTTTGTTATGATGTAAGCATCACCACTGCTATTACAACTGTTCCTATACATAGGAACAACTATAAAACAGAGCAGCCATACTGACAATATGACTTAACACTTAACATTTTTTCCAACCTAAATATTGCTTTTGACCACACATTAGGTTGACATGACTGTCCAGAGTTTGTGACATCAAATAGATCTTCAAGGTGGCTTGAATCCACTTGTCATCTATATTATGACTAATAATATGGCACATTCGAAGACTTCAAAACAAAGACACAGCACTTTTCCTCCTTCCATTACAGCTCAGGAGAATATCCAGGAAATACATCTGGTAGAACTGTTGAGGATAGTTTTACATTTTAAGTCTGCTTGAATACAGTGGCAGAATGATTGGTAACTGTAATGATTTCCCATGCCCTAAAGAGACTCCTTCCCACTGCAACTATACCGTAGGAGATGGGGGATAAAATATACAGTGAAAAAATAAAATGGATTTTAAATTCTAACTGACGCTAATATGAGTCTTCAGCTGTTTATATTGAACATATTTTATTAATTTTTACTCAACTTAGTCTCTTTAGTCCCTTTAGTTTCCTTTGACTGTTGAGTTCTTGCTAAATTGGGTTTTAAAAGGACTTTTTATAATACTTTTATAATAGTCACTTATATAATAACTGTCTCAGTTTCCTCTGTCTCTTCGTGTGACGAGATTAACTCCAAGATGTTGAAATCAGGACTCTGTGGGGGACTGACCATCTGTTGTAAGTCTCCCCTTGTCTCTGAAGATGGTTATTTATGGCTGAAAGTTTGGAGTCTCTGCTGCAGAATGAATCTGTTCTGATGGTATTGTGTGATGGATGAGAAGCTAAACGGCTAAAGTGCCTCAGGCTTTTGCACAGGACTATATGTGTGTCATATAACAGGAGAATTTAAAATGAGGCTTGTTTCCTTCTGGTCCACAACTGATAATACCTACCCCTGCTTGTAGGAGTATGGTGCCTCACTGACTACTCACATTTCGCTTCCTCTTCCTACATAACTTGTGCTTCTATGTCACATTAATGTCCTGCATTTCAAAGAAATAAAAGTTCCAACTCCCTCAAAAACATCTGTACACTGAAGACTATATATTGTTTTGACTTTTCAGCTTGTCATAAAGGTAAAAATGAAGGTAAAAATGAGACTGTCTTGTCTCTGTTGGACTCCCTGTGCTTCCATCTGCACCAGATGTTTTTGGCTCCTCCCCGGCAGCTTGGTAAAACATTCCAGCCCACCTCTGGGATTCAGCTGGCTCCTGCACACACTCCCACTGAAGTCCAGTCAGGATTTTACAGGAGCTAAAGAGACACAAAATGAGAGGACTTGTTGTCTTGGTTACTTTGGCCTGCTTTACCACTGCTCAGCACCAAGCACTGATTGACTATTTGGAGCGGAGGCTGCTTGCTATTGAGGTAAGACTCCCTTTACCTCCCTGCCGAGCCCTGTGCCCCTGTCCCTCTCAAAGGAAACTTCCAGGGACAGGGCAATGGCAATGGAATGCAGATGTGGGCAAATCCTAAGGAAAATGCTGGAAAATACAGCTCTCCTAGGGATTATGAACTTCTTCTCTTGTCTGGGTTAAACTGCTAAGTTAAAAATGCACCCTCAAGGTTTTGTATGCATGTCAGAAAAAGGTTTGTACAAAACATCATTGTAAAAATTGTTTATTATATTAACCTTATTATGTGACAATTTGTTTATAAGACTTCTATTGCTTTGGCATCACAAAATTACATCTATCATCATGGTCAAGTGAAAGTAATAACTTTAATTTCATTTCATTAGCAAATTAAACATCTCTCATGAAATTTCCTGCCCTTGTAGAAACAAAGTTTTGTCATGAGTGACACTATATCTACCATATTATGATATAAATCATAAATTAGCTTGTATTATACACACTAATTTACCAATAATAACTTGTCATTGGGAACTTACCCTTCAGCTATTCTGTTTTTATTGTTTATATGTTTTATATAAACATGTGTAATTAATGCTTGTTGTCCATATTGGATCTAAAGTCAGCCAAATACAGATGCTTAAACAAAATTAAAAATATTATATTATCAATATATTCATTCACATCACTCGGTTGAGTGGTCCCAGACTTTATTCATCACCTGCAGAGAAATTCTTATTTCATCTACAGAGAGGTCAGAGGTCAGGGTCTGACACAAAGCAGTGCCCACAGAGATTGCTAGTAGGATTCAGTGTTTTGCTAAAGGACATTTGAGCAGGGTGGATACTTGCCACGTGTAGTTTGAACTTGGTTGTTTGAAGGATGAGCTTCCTTCTTATTATGCCTTTCTGCTCCAGTCTGTTCACTGAGCATGAATGGAACATAAAATTATGGTCTTTTCAGTGCTTTCAGTGAAAGTCTAAGATGGAGCCTGACCACTGCTGTTTGTGTTCAGATTCAGATGTGGCTAATCACTTTTGTTAATAACAGGACCGGATCTCTCTATGGCACGAACAGACCACCCGTTATGCCTCAGAGCTGCGGGAGCTGAAGCAACAAATGGTATCTCAGCTGGAGAACCTGGACAAAGAGAAAGAAGCTCTGAGAATGAATCTGGATGGTGTGGGGACGAGGGTGGACCGGGTCGAGCGCGAACTTGACTACCTGGAGACTCAGAACGGGGCTCAACCTTGTGTGGATGTGGACGACAAGCTGGTAGAGCAGCAGGTGACTCTGGTGAAGGAGAAACAGAAGGCTAAATATTCAAAACTCTCAGGTGATATATGATCTTCTCAAACTTACAGTAAATACCAGTTAATCAGAATAAACACTGTTTTGTGTTGCTGCAGAGTCTCTTGACTGATTAACCGTAGCTTGGTAAAACTCAAAAAATGGTCAGTGCTAAAAAGGGGCCAAGCAGATGGGGGCCAAAAATGGACTAAAATGTTCTGGTATTTCAGAAAAATTTTAGTCACTGGTCTCTAATATTATTATCCTCAGGGAGGCTGTGTAATGATACACTGGCTTCTTGAAGTTGTTCAGTGCTTCTTTAACATACAACAGAATGACCACTTGTTGGTTTAATGCATCCTGTTCTTTGAGTCTGGCTGAGGGTGGTGATCATATCATTGTGACATCACAAATGTCCTGAGGCCTCGTTTCAAGTCTCAGTTTCTGAATACATGCTGTGTGCATTTCTCTGTGGATAGAGCATTTAGATACTTTCAGTAGTTATATATCAGCCAGACCTGCTTTAGATTAAAAAAAGATATATCATCTTCTTAATTCCTACAACATGAGAGCTTTAAATATCTTATATATCAACCTTTGAAGCAAGCACCAAGTAACATAATAAAGTGCTTTCATTGCCTTAAATTTGCATCTGTTGAATATGCCACTCCACTGGTGAGCCAGTTCTCCTGACAAGGCCTCTCATTCTTTTTATTCAGACTGCAGCCACATGATCTCCAGTATAAAAGCCATGAAGATCTTGAAGCGACTTGGAGGGGCAAAGGGCATGTGGAGCAAAGACACTAGCAGAGGCTCTGGGAAGGTCTTCATTTTTAATGGGACAGATGATGACACCATTCACGAGTTCTCCTCTGTGCAAGACCTCACCCGCTCTCTGGGTATGTCTTTATCCAAGACACTGAATCTGCCGTCAGCCTGGAAGGGAACAGGACATGTTGTCTACAACAACCATGCGTATTATATAAATCAGGGTGAAGAGGTAATGGTGGTTAAATATGACATGAAGAACAACTCTGTGACAGACAGTGCAGTGTTTCCTGTCCAGGACCACGTCCCAGTGTACAGCCTGACCCCTGAGACGGTGATGGACCTGGCTGTGGATGAGGAAGGCTTGTGGGCCATTTATGCCACAAGGCAGAATGAGAGGCACATCTCTCTGGCTAAAATGGACGCCAACTCCCTGGACATCGAGCAGATGTGGGACACAAACTGTCCAAGGGAGAACGCAGAGGCAGCCTTTGTCATCTGTGGTACTCTGTATGTGGTGTATAACACCAAGCAGCCCGGTCGCTCACGTGTGCAGTGTGTGTTTGATGTCAATGATATGGTAACCAACGAAGATGCGCCATTGGTTTACTTTCCGAAACGCTATGGAGCTCACTCCAGTCTGAAGTACAACCCACAGGAGCAGCTGCTCTACGCCTGGGATGATGGCTACCAGATCTTATACAAGCTTATCATGAAAAAAAAACTAGAAATTTGAGCTGATAACCCACCTACCAAATCTTAAATGGATGTACCAGTGTTTTTAGCTCCTTACAAATCACGTAGATTTGATTCAAGTGGTGAGCAGTTTCTAAAGTTGCACAACATCAGATTTTTTCAATGTTTTTGATATTAGTTTTCATCTCAGACTATCAACTATTGAAAAGTCTACTTTTTATATATATAAGATGCTTTGAAATACAATTGATCTGATATTCACTATGATGTGTTAAGCAACTCAAGAATGTTTTGTGATTCTGCCATTTGATTTTCATACCAGGAGATAATTAAAAGAAAACATGCTGCTTTGCATTTTTAAATACATTTTAAAACTACACTAACATAGTTTGCAACAAGAGCCAGGAAGTATATCAGGTATTCATGATTTGTAGTTAATAGGAAAAAATTAGATGAAGAATCAGATGTGAACACATATGTTATGTGCATATTTAGAGATTCTGAGAGGTATTTTGTGAACCAATGCGTCTGGTGCACAGCGTCTCATCACTGCCAAGACCTTATTTCTACTCACTGCATTGCTCTTCCCTACATACAATCACTTCTGTGTTTACTGGTTGGTCCACCTGAGTAGTTGTTGTACTGCACAGGTATACCTTACTTGTGCTCTCTTGTGCTACTGTCTGTTCCTAAAGTTGTTCAGAGTTCATCTCTCTTTTTGTTAATGCAATTATTGTGCAAGTAAACACCAAGTGACGGTGTTAAAATAAGTTAAAATTAGAACAATGCACCTGGCCACCCACTTTAACCTCACTGTCAAAATCTGTTAATTTTACACTTTATTTCTTTTTGCTGCCTGAATAAATTGCGCCAACTAAAATCTTGGTGGCCTATCTGAAAGAGTGGATACTCCTATGCCATTTCCATGTAAATCAGATTTATTAAAACTTGAAACAAGTTCTTCTCAACACTGATCATGTGCAACCGCGTGCAACTGTTCACTCCCAGAGGAGGCCTCTAAGAGTTTAGAGGACAAGACAAAGATAGCAGTCAGTGTAGCATCCATAATAAGTCAGTCTAAATACAGGCTTTAAAGTTGCTGAGTTCATCAATACATAACATATTAACATATTAAATAAAAAGCCATGTTTAACAAATGTCTAGTGTTTGGTTTGTCAAAGTTAAAACCTATTACAACCTCACAGCTGCAATAAATATAACTGGGATATTAGCATATGTGCAAGACACAGCTAGCTGGTTAGCACTAATGATAACAAATAATAAATTTCCCTCTTAAGTATTATATAAGTATTGTGTTAACACTCTACTAAATTAAATTTAGTAACCACACAATATCAACAAAGAACACCACTATTTCATTTATACCCCTCAAATAATGCAACTTTTAATTAATTTATATCAATAACATAATTTCTGTTTTCTTAATAATAATAATTAATCCCGCCACAATTTCAATATCCTCCAATAATTGAAAACAAATGGAAAACTACACTTGCTAGTTGCTACATACAGTATGTAGAGATAACTAACACATTAAAGCCACTGTGTAGGATTTGAACATTTCAGACTTTTTCTGTCCTGTTGCTGTACCACTTTTTGTAATTCACCCTGGTTCACTGAAAATGAAGTCCTTCAATGTTTGAAATGATACCAAAATATGGTGTGACTAATAAAAACTCATTTATGTAAAACACTTTGTTTGATAACTGGATCAATTCATGACCAGAGTGGGTTGGTGGGTTTTTTTTCACAAATTGTGGAGTGCACAACTGAAAGAGCAGATCTGATACTTTGAATGTGTTACACATGCAGATCCATGACTTTAAATGAAATGTTTTTTTCATACCACAGGTTCCTCGTTTAACTTTTGTCTAAATCAACTTTTGTTGTACTTTTCCTGCACTGCATCACGTCATGTTTTTCTTCAGTGTGTATATATATATATATATATATACACACACACACACACACTTCACTGGCTGGAAGGTCAAGCCTAACATAACTATATTCATTATTTGTATAACTGCAGAACTGGACCTGTGTATTCGACCAGCCAGTGTATAATTAAGTGTCAACAGCAATTTGATCGAATAAAGCAAGGCAGCATTTGACCCTGGTATTTCTGTCTCACAAAGAATTTGGCAGATTTGTTTCACTTGGCCCCAGAACTGAAAAAAACATGATTCACACATGCTTTAAGTGTAACAGACTCTGCTGACCTTTGATCTGCCAACTTGAGACCAAATTCACCAGTAACAGCAATTTAAACAAGTTTATTTTTTCAAACTGTTAATAAACAATATCTTCATAAAAAACAGTTCATTAAGTTTGGATAAAATCTTGAATAAGAAAAATGCAACAGCACATTAAATTCTGTAAAATCTGAATTAGAACAGGGAACATCTCAATATCATAACAGTATGTACAAAGCTGAGAACCTCAGTTTGGTAAATAATCCTAGCAGAAAACCTGAATGAAGCATTTCTGTGTTTAACAACCCAAAGTGCAGTTTTAAAAATCACTTTGACATACTTTGGACCCAAATTTTGAAATTCAAATCATTCAAACTTGAAGATCTTGATCTATTTTACATCAGCTCACAATGTCTATTGTGCAACAACTTGTGCTGAGTCGTCACTCCATCTTATATTCAGCTGCTGCTCAGTATTAGAAAGCATGGCATTTATTATTTGCACAATCCCACAAATGTATGTGACAATATTTAATTCTAATTGACTATTTGAATGTGGACATCCTGAAACAAACATATTGATTAAATTGGGACATTTAATGGCATGTAAGGAGAATGTGTTTACGCGACTTGTGCTCAGTCAGAGGATACAACACAAATAACATTTACATCAAAAATGCACATAAATATGCAAAATTATGATATTGAAAATTACAGTTAAACATTGATAGCTTCTATATAACATCAGGGGTGAAAAAACAGCAACATTTTCAGGACATCTATTTTCTAGAAAGCTGGTTTTCAGTATAGTCAAATCTCCATTAAAGGATCAAACACATCCTGTAGTGTCCACTGTTGATGTCTATTCCAGACATGCCCCTGAAAGGAGGCTGAGAAGGTCCTTATTGCTTACACATTGTTGGCATTTAAAAAAAAAAAAAAAAAAAAAAAAAGGCCTGATATTTTGCTCGACTCAGAGTCTCAGATGAGGAACTGGCATGGTGACATCGCGGAAGAATCGATGTACAAGGGCGTTTTTGGCAGATAACCTTTTGTTTGGGTCATAATTCAGCATTTCCTGCAAGGAGGAAAACAACAAAGAGTATGTCAATGAATATGTCCATAGACTTCATATACTTTATATATATTCATATTCTTTTCCTGCTAATAAATACACAAACACACATGAATAAGCACCTGTGCAGATATGCTAAGTTAACTAATATATGAATTAATGGCAAATGTTCTTACTCCAAGCAGTTCTCTTCCATCCTCATCAAGAAGTGGAACCACTTTGGATAAATCCTGTCTGGCCCACTTGGGGAAAGATGGTTTGTAGTCAGGCATCGATGTGACTCCAGGCCAGACGGTCTCATCAGGCGTGCCCAAGGTGCGAAAGATTCTAAATAACTGATCGATCTCCGAGTCACCGGGGAATAAGGCCCTCCTGGTGATCTGTATAAGAGTGAACAGTGAAGTCAGACCACTGGTGAGATGTTTGTTCATTGTACATTTTGTATTGTGGAGAAGGATGAAAATGATGAGTGCATTACCATTTCAGCAAAAATGCACCCTAGACTCCAGATGTCAACAGCTGTGGAGTAGTATTTGCAGCCAAGAAGAATTTCTGGTGCTCTATACCAAAGTGTTACCACCTGAAAAATATCAACAGGAGGGAGTCAGAAAAACACAAAAACTAATTATTCTACTTGTGGATATAGAATTAGCTAACATTATGCTTTGCTGTGACTTCAGCAGAGCATCCAGTTCGACTTGACTTTTTAAGCAAAGTGATATATTTGAATTGAAGACATCTAAAACATTTCTGCTTTAAACAGCTTTACTGTTAAGAAGTATAAAAAGTTACTGTGTGCAAGTATCATGACAAGGAGTTTTTGAACACTGACATTCAAATATTCAAATAGTTAAGTTACTCCAAAGAGTGACAGTATGAAATGTGCTTTATTTCATAAACAGAACACATTTTGGAAACAGTGAATGTGTATGAATGCTTTCTGAATTCACTTACTCATTCATTTTATATTTGCGGTTCATAGATGAGCAGTGCATGTGGAAAGTCATGTTACAGCCATATTGTAAAATTGAAAAAATAACATTTTCCTACATAAATCTACAATCTATACCCCACAGTGACAGAACGACAGAATTTCTGTTATCCCCCATACAACACAGGATCTCTGGACTAATCATCTGAATTTAAATGGTGGGTAAAGGACAGTAGCAGTACACCTTACCTCATGTGTGTATGTGCGGACAGGTACCCCGAAGGCTCTTGCCAGGCCAAAGTCAGCAAGCTTGATCTCCCCCTGAGCGTTGATGAGGAGGTTCTGTGGCTTCAGGTCTCGATGAAGGACCCTGTGAGAGTGGCAGAAGGCCAGGCCTTGCAGCAACTGGAAAAGATAACTCTACAAACAAGAAATATAAACCCAGATGAGCCAACTTTCATTTCATTCTTGAAGACACCAAAACAAATTTGTTTTGAAAATCAAGCTGACGCTTACCTTTACCAGAGGCAGTGGGATACCAGTGACCGAGGAGGAGTCCATGAACTTCTTCAGGTCCTGATGAAGGAACTCAAAAACTAGGTAGAGCTTGTTCTCAGTGTGGATGACATCTCGCAATCTGAAACACATTAAGAGGAAGGCTGGACTAAAATCTGACACAAACAAAATCTTCTTGGAATTACTTTAAGTCACAACATTAAGCACTTACTTGACAATGTTTGGGTGACTGAGTTCTTTGAGAAGTGAAATCTCTCGAATGGCAGTGCTTGGTACACCCTCTGTTTCCCTGCATGCAATACATGGCAAATTAAATGGTTATATTATTGAAGCTCACTCACTTTCATAATCATGTTTAATTTGTTTTATTCTTATCCTCTCTGTGTCTTGACGATTAAGGCAGGCGTTAAAACATTGAAAGTAAGATTGATGGCCAAAGTCCTACTGTCAGTCACCTCTTTTATAGTAGCACTGATCTAAGTCCTGTTAGTACATCACAGCACTATCACTGGCAGAACAGCTAACAAATCAGAGACTGATAAGCACCAATGATTTTGCTTCCTGCAGTCTGACACATAGGACATAACCACTAGGTAGAGACTCACTGATGCCACCTGCTGAAGCCCGGGAAATATACCAAATAAACATTTCCTTTTGTTGGCCTAAATGAAGAATTCACATATTTACACAGTGAAGAAACAATCAGACCCGTGTTTAAATATGTAAAATATTCCGTGGTTCACAGCCTCTTGTGGCCTTATTTTAATAAAGCAATGTCAATTCGTAAGATCAATTTTATGAGTTGACCAACATCAATCAACTGATTGTTTCAGCTCTGTGATCAAACAGGATTTCGGAAAAATATTTCTAATCTATTCGAGACATTTGGGACAAAACACACACACAAATCTTTTTATGATGCTATAATAAGATACATCGATGCTATAAAACTAAGTATAAAATGGGTGTTCGGGCCCGTGATCGTACTGGTGGATGGTGTTTTTATTTTCTCATGTCAGAGGTTTCTTCAGACGTGTGGAGCACATTTCGCTGCCAGGATGAACGATAACACCCAACAGTCTCACGCTAACTTACGTGTCCAGCCTGATTTTCTTCAGAGCAACAGTTTCCCCGGTGACTTTGTTCTTGGCCTTGTAAACCACTCCGTACGTCCCCTCTCCTATCTTTTCCACCTTCTGAAACGTATCCATTTTCCCCGGAGAGGTTTGTTGGTGGTTTTTCCTCTCGGCTAAACTCCTCTCTTTGTGTCTAAGCTAACAACCGCTCGGGTAGCGACGGAGACAAACGTGGGGGGCCGACATAAACCTAACGGCTCCTCTGAGCTGGGGGACAGGGTCTGGGCTCGGCGCCGCCTGAGGACCGGGCTCCTGCTGCGGGTAAACTTTCTCAAGCCACAGTCAAACCACTGAGAGGCGTAGAAAGGCTCATTACTCGGTCCTGGTGGCAGTGGGTCCAGTAGATATGCAGCGGCTGCAGCTCCTCTGTGGAAAACACTGAACCAACACAGCGGCGTTTCCCGCGTTACCCCGGGGGCGGTCGTTTTTGTGTTCAGGACGCACGGCCCGGGTGGTGTTTCTGAGCATTTCTAGTCGCTTCTCACCAGCCGCCGCCGAGGGGATTGTTTTATACCAAACTGGAAATAGTAAGTAATTAAACATGCTTTTCAAATGCACCGTCAGTTGTGTATAAACTCTCGGTTTTAATGTCAATGGGAAGAAGTCAGGAGATGGACTCGTCTTAAGTCGGAGTGAGAAGCAACATCCAACAAACAAACCTCACTGGTCACGTGGTGAGTGACGATATGTCTTTCCAACAACGTATGGATTACCACCATTGGTGCTGAAGGCGGAAGTGTTTTTGTTTATATATAAAAATAAAATATATATATTAAAAATGTTCTTCCACCATTTACAGAACATTTAGACTTTACATAAATCCGATTTACAAAATAAAACATGATATATATAAATATATATAAACTAAAAAAAATATATTTTTTATATCAACATTTGTACCTATGAACACAAAAGTTAATCAGAAAATGTTTAAAAGATATATTTTGATCTCATTCTTGGGATCCACTATAAAAAGCTCTTATTATCAACAATATTTTGTAGAAACAAATAGCAGTGAACTAACACAAGGCAAGAAACAAGCAACACTCTGAAAAGCACTCTCAAAATTACCTTCATTAATCTAATGACTGGCAGTTTTATTTACTTTTACAGAATCATACACAAATGACTCAGTGGCTGAATAATTTGTGCAATCATTGGATTAGTTGCTCCCTCTAGTGAAAGAAAGTGCAGCTGTGCAGTCACTTGTTCTGTGGAGCTGAGGTTTCTAACCTGTTTTTTGTCATGCATCCTCCATGGAAGCCAAAAAAGTTGTTTTGTTAACTTCTAAATAAACACTAATCGTAGATGCTTTTCACAGAAGACATTTTGACATTGCAGGCAAAAGTGTTGCTATTATCATTACTAATGGCTTTGTTCCAGTAATTTTTGCAATGTAGCTGTAAGTATTGGTATAAAAAAAGGCCTATTCAGCTTTGGTTTTTAGTTTCACTTCATGTCTCCCTCAGGCCTTACCCTAGCCCCCAGGTGTAACTGTAACCAGTTACAGGGCTCTGCAGCAGAAGTGAGCTGCTCTGCCTCCTTTTAACTCCCTGTTTTAACATTTAACATCCTACTGTGCCCAGCAGGATTCAAGCTGCTGACAACAGTAATATAATATGCGTCTTAATCATGGGAATCAACAGGTCACCAGGATGCTTAAGTGAACAGTTTAATATACCTTAATTCCTGACAGATCTGATAAATTATTAAATTATTAAGTTTGTCTTCGAAGTGGCATGAGGAGGGACACGTTCATTTTTCTACAGCCACTAATCATGACTGTGGTTGAATTCACGTGGACTGTATAACATCTCACTGATTAGATGTAGGGGAGGTCCATATTGGTACAACTGGCCCATATTGATCTAAAATATGGACCAGGCTTTGTCATGAGGCATTAGGTGTCCTCTGAAACAGGCTTTGGTGATCTGTCTAGACATGAAAGCATTCATACTGCACATGATCAAAGCCTAGAGAGTTGACATGTCTCCACTCGGCAGAATTGTATGTGAGGCGAAGTCTCTGTCCACACCCAAGAAATGACTTCTGGTTTATGTCTGAATTAAAGGCACTAATAAAGGCTAAAATTGCCATGACTAGATGAGAGTGTATATGTTGGTTCCTATGATTGGTTTTTGTTTCTCCATTATTTCTCCAAGTGAGTGTTATTATTTCTGGCTATTAGTAGACATCTGAAAGATTTGGTTACTCCTATAATAATCGCTGTGTACATTGTTAATCAGGAAACAAGTACCATTAACGAAGATAATGATAATAATAATACACCAGTAATTGATCCTAATGAAAGGCATAAACAACTAACACTTGTCTATTGTCCCATTATTGGGGTTTTGTGAACTGATTTGACTGTCTAGTCTGATTTCAACTGGCTTTTTAGAAAGCAGATGGTGTTATTGATTTGACTTTTGGTCGATTGCAAAACACAATCATTTTCTGTGAGTTAGTGTTAGAAAAGTGAGTGCATGTGTGTATGAATTCAGGTTAGTGAGTGGTCTTTGGTTCGGTGTTTATTTTTTATTATTTCCCATGACTTTGTCTGTCTAAAATATAGCTCTAATCCCAGAAATTCAATACTATTAAATGAATATACAGTGGAGACTAATGAGGAAAGAAGCTGATGGTTGACTATTTGTGGTATGTTAAGTCAGGTGCTCTGTGGGGCGGATTTATTTCCTCCTGAACTCTGCTGTTAGCACATGAGGGGTCACATGTAGCTCAGCCTGAACAGTCTCACAGACATGAGACAACACCAGTGGGAAAACCACTAATCACTATGATATCAGAGCTCATAATGACTTTGTTTTTTGACTGATATGAGAGTTTTGAGAGTATGAGAGTAAAATATCAGCACTTACCATGATTATTTGATCATCTCTTATTTATTATTTTGCTATTATTTGGCTTTTATTGCTCACAGGGGTTAACATACAAATGTGTAAAGTCAAAAAGCAAACAAAATGTGAAAAGTAAAAAAAAAAAAGTAAATAATTCATGCTTTTATAAAAACCAACATCTCTTTATTATTTACTAATGTCTTATGAATGTATATTTTCCCTTCAAAAAATATTTGGCATTTTTCACCAGAATCATCTTGACAATACACATTGTTTGATTTTGAATTGACGAATAGGTGTATTATTAATTAACTTTCTGATTGTGAAAGTTTGATTCTGCCTCTTTTACAGAAAATGTTTTTATATTATGCATATTCATATTATATTATTATACTCTTGTGCTGCAACACAACTTAAATATGTTTAATGGTTGAGATAACTACTATGAGTTCACATCATTACTCCACTTTATTATTGAGAAAATGGTCGGTGGATTGAACAAACACACTCACGTTTTAAAGCACAAACTGATTAGAGTCAGGCCATCAGAATAACATAAAAAATCTGCTGTGATGTATCAATTTTATTGATGTTATTTGCTTCATGTTACATGTGGGATGCTTTATCATAGACTAGATGTGACTCATGTTTGCTGAAAGAACAGTTTAAATAAACATGAAATTGAAAAATGATTGAAAATTGGTTTTAATTTTTTAATCCTTTTCAGAATCAAATCAACTTTCCCTGTCCCCATATGAATGAAACTTGGATTAAACGGATTATTACAGAGTTTTTGCTCATAAACTGAGCACGGGTGTGTCTGTGTTACCACGAGCACAGACTCCTAAAGCTGCAGCAGCCTGAGGTGGACAGCAGGATACGAAGGAATGGCTGAGGAAATAAAAGGATGCCATTGATTTGCCGTCCACACACTGATCTTGTGACGCCCATGCACACATAGCTGTAAGGTCATACGTCAAACACAGGCATGACTCGAGCTGTGCTGCCAGTTCTCACTACTCTCCATCCTAAAGCAGGCCTCACGTACAACATTTGCCTTTATACTGTGCAGAAAGGATCCATTGATTTTCCAATAATGCACTTAGAAATTATTATCCTACTTTAAGGATGTCTGTTACTTTATGTTCACTTGAATTATTTACATGCACTTTATCCATTTTTTTCTGCATTAGATTACTGTACAATTTCCTGAGTGCTTCATAGATACAGAGATACTGTATTTACTGTATGACCCTTGTATCATCAGAATCAGAAAAACAATGAAAATGTGTCTTAACCACATTTTTGTAGTCTTTTTCTCATGTGGCACAAAAGAAGAAAACAAACAGTACAAATTTAAAACACACATTAAATAATGTTATCTGCATGGGAATGTAATATTGTCAAATGACACAAGATAAAGACAAATAAAATATGTTAATAGTGGAAACAACTGCTCTGGAAAATCACAACAATAGTTGTTGTTGAACAGTACTTACTTACATCTGTTCTTAAAGGGGGTGGTGCCAGTTTACAGACTCACAATGATGTCAGAGGTGAGAAGAAATTTATGGTAATTCAGGTCCAAGGCCCTCTTAAAGAGAGTGCAGAGATATTTCTTAAATCTCTCTGGGAGCTGTGTTGGTGGGAGTTGGGGTTCAGGACTGCTGGGTGAGGATTGGGGCTCAGAGCGAGGACACACACTAACACACACAGGATGACGATTCTGGCATTGGTGCTGCTGGTTTTGGCTCTTACATCAGCCAACGCAATAAGTGAGTATACCTGAAGTTGACAACCAATTTATTTCTTTCTTTGTCACACAAATGTCATTCTTTCAAAAAAGTAAACCAAGTTTTTTTCACAAGGAATTTATTTAGTTTTTTTCCTCTAAATGCAACTACATTGAACTGCCAGTGAGCTTGTTTTTACACTCTGACAAAATGTCAGTGGCAGTTTTTCTCTTTTGTTTGACAAAAAAACAACGCATACATTTCATTAGATACAGCAGTTAAATACTGTACCTAATGAAATGAATGCTTCCCATGAGTCTGAAGCTTTAGTTAGTATGTGTTTGTATGACAAATTGAACAGTAAACTGATTGATCTGTAATTCTCTGCCTGTTTCATGCAGACACACTCCACACTGTTAAACAGCGAGAACAAACTTTTACATGCCAATTTCACGCAATTACATAATTTGTTATGCCAAAGGAATTGGCTGCAATTCAAGAAGCTCTTTTGCAGTTAATTGTTTTATCTTCTTCTCCTGTTTGTAAATGTAAATGTAAATTTGTAAATTTTTAAACAGACACACATGCACACTTGCATGCGCACACAAACACACACACACACACACACACACACACACACACACACACACACACATATCACATCACATCACAAGCTGCAAAAAAGCCAGTGAGCCAGAGCCTGGGACCTCTCATTCCGCTTGCTGGGATTACTGATGTTGCTGTTCAGCTGATAGTCACATGAAAGGGATTGAGGAGGATTGCAGGTCGTGTGACTCCCACCACCAAGAACCCCAACTCTCCAGAACCACCCTCAGCACCACAATCAGTTCACAAATGACAGAGAAGTCTTTTTAAGAGCCAACAAACTTTAACTGTACTAAAACACTTAGTCTAAATATAAAGATCCAGATTGACACTGACAAAAAAACTACAGTCTATACAGTATATGCATATATTTCTGCAGCCAACACATGAGTTTTAAAGATAAAATAGCTTTAAAAGAATCTCACCAAGTTTTGCAATTAATGCTTCACTGGAAACTCTCAGTGATTGTTGTAGTTGTTGAATGTTTTCCTGAATAATTTGTATTATTCCTCACAGAGCCTAGAAGTCAGTTCACACGTTACCGCTCATGGAACTCACGGATGTATCCCGTGTGGAAAGATGGAGACCCCAGATTCAGAAACTGTTGGTCTGGTGAGCTTCCTCACTTTTCTTTTTTTTTTTTTGAGATAGATATATTTCTCTCTGCAAGTCACAATCTAAATATGGTAATTTGTGTGTAATCTTCTTTCCAGGTGGTGAAGTGACTTTTGACCTTAAAAATGATGCACCCACTCTGACTGGAGCAAGAGCAACTTTCACTATCAGTCTAAATTTCCCACCAAACCAGACAGTGCTCTCAGATGGGCAGGTGGTCTGGGCACGTAACTGCACCATCAACGGTAAGACGAATTCTCTGTCACTGTGGGGTTGAGGTTGCTGTACGACCAATTGTAGCGTCATTATTTTTGCAATTGTGATTCAAGACCAAAATAACAAGCAACTGACAATTGATTTGAGAATAAAAGATTATTTATTCTTATTTTCTGTCATCTCTACCGTCATCTCTTGCAGGACAACAGTATCAGGAGGGTCAGGCTGTGTACCCTGACCAGGAGGGTGAGCAGACAGGACTTTTCCCTGATGGCACGCCGTTCCCCAGGAGCCAGGACAAGAAACCTCACTATGTGTTTGTGTGGAAGACATGGGGTAAAGATTTTTGAAATAATATACCCGATTGAAAGTTATGCTGCTTGTCTACTATAATGTCAAGTGTTGTGTCTTGTAATATTTTGCTTCAGGTGAACCTAATTCACAGGTACATTGTTGCTGAAAAAGTTATGTAAATCTTTATTTATATGCTTTTATGACAATAGCAGAGATCACAACCACCTAAGAGGAAGCAAACATATATTAAGTAAATCAGAAACAGTTTTCCCAGATGAAGATTAATTTATGTCTCTTCTCTGCCTAATTCTGCTGCTGATCAACATCAACAACATTTTTTGTTCACATCACAAAACCATCTCATGTAATGTGTGATGACAGTGAACACAGATGAAGTGTCAGGAATATGTGTACAACAAGTCTACTGTTAATAATCCCATTGTTGCTGTATTTAAGGGCGTTACTGGCAGGTGGCAGATGGACCGTCCTCCTCCCTGACCATCGGAACAGACAATGTCCCCCTGGGCTCCTACAACATGGAGGTTATCATCTATCACTGCCGTGGCAAAGACAAGTTCATCCCTCTTGGTTATGCCTCCTCAATCTTCACCATCACAGGTAACTCAACTTGAGGTAAATTATTTTGCAATATTTGTTTCCTTAACAGTCCCTATTATAACATACACGTCTTTTGCTCTGTCTTCAGACCAGGTTCCTTTCACCATATCGCTCGCCCAAGTCAGTGATGTAAACCAGAATGACCAGAGCTTCATTCAGAACCGAGCCATTGCTTTTAGTGTCAAGCTCCATGATCCAAGTCAGTATCTCAACAGCGCCGACATCAGCTTCAGCTGGGACTTTGGTGACAGCACTGGGACTCTGATCTCCAGAGATCTCACTGTAACACACACATATCTCACCGTTGGAACCTTCAAACCTCAGGTTGTCCTGATGGCAAGCATCCCTAACGGCTGTGGAAACCCCACTGCTGGTGAGACTTTATACAAATCATTTGTTTTATAATTTATACAAATCCTAAGTGAATTAAGTTTCACTCTGTTGTTTATCATTTTTCTTTCAGTGGTTCCTATTGATGCCTCTGCTGCTCCAGCAGTAGTTGTGATGGCCTCCACGCCTGCAGCTGTCCCAGCAGCACCAGCTGAAGGAGAAGATGCAATTGCTCTGGATGTTCCTGCTTCTGATGCCACTCCACTCGCTGACGCAAATACAGAAGATGGAGAAGCAGTCGTTAATACAGATGCAGAGGCAGTAGAGGTTGCCTCAATAGCACCTGCAGAAGGTGATGCAGCTGTTGTTCCACTGGAACAAGATCCTGCCAACACTGCTGCAGAAGTAGATGTTGCTGCAGAGGAAACAGATGCTGTAGTAGCAGAAGTGGCCACCGCTGCTCCTGTTGCACCAGCAGCTGAAGAGCCAGCAAACGCAGATACAGCTGCTGCAGATGAAACTGCAGTAGTAACAGATGCAGATGCAGAAAATGTGACTGTGATCGATGCTGCTGCTTCTGTTGCCCCTGTTGCAGAGGGAGGAGAAGCTGTAGTTGAGGTCGCTGATGGGGTCACTGTTGCTCCTGTGGTAGAGGAAACTGTAGAACAAGAAGCTGATGTGACTACAGATGCTGCTGCTGCTGTTGATGCTGCTGTTGATGCTGCTGCTGTTGATGCTGCTGTTGATGCTGCTGCTGTTGATGCTGCTGTTGATGCTGCTGTAGAGGTTGTCCAGGCTGAGACAGAGGCCCCTGCTGATAATGTTGCTCCTGCTGCCACTGAGATCACAGCCATAGAAGAGGCAGCAGCAGCTGATACTGCAGCAGAAACCGTGGCTGAAGTACTGGAAACTGAGAATGAAGTTACAGCTACTGCAGCTGCTGCGGGTGAGCGTTTACAGTATACAAATATGAACACACACAAAAGAAAAAGACAGCTCTTGTAAATACTAAGATAAATTTTCTGTTTTTCTCCAGAGCAACCAGCAGGTGAGGAAGCAGCTGCTCCAGCTGAAGGTGAAGTTCAAGCTGAAGTGGAAACAGATACAGCACAAGTTGCTCTTGTTGTGGCTAAAAGACAAGCACCAGAGCTGACGGCTGACTGCATGGTCTACCGTTACGGCTCCCTTGCCACCTCTCTAGATGTCATCCGTAAGTTAACATGGTTTTTGTTATTATGGCTGATTAGACCATAACTAAATGTTAAATATATTGCTTTAATAGAAACATAATGGTTTAACAGTGATAAAATCTCTCTTTCTTCATCTTTCAATGCTGCAGAGGGTATTGAAAGTGTAGAGATTGTACAGGTGTCCAATGTTGTGTCAATGGCGACTGAATTGGATCAAAATGCTGTGGATGTCACAATTACCTGTCAGGGAAGGTGAGTAGTGACATTCACTGAGCAATAACACAGCTATTTGAACGGTAGTACAGTTATTGTGGTTATTTACACAACTCAACATTTTCTCATAGATTATACTGAAAAGCAGAACACAAACAGAATATTCAAAATGTTGTACTGTAAACATTTGACAAATCTATGAATGTGTAAAACTCACTGCTGACCTGGAAATGGCAATAAACTGGCTCCAATTCAATAAATAGGGCAGACAGAGAGGGTGAAGAGGTTCACTTACCGTTCAGCCTGTTCAGCTTACCATTAGAGGTGTATTGATTTGATCTTATCTTGAAATTCATTGTAACTAATGCACCACTCTCCTGGTTTGCCAATATGGAAATTGTGTCATGTTTTTTTTTTTTATTATGTTTGTATTGTGTATTATGTTTAGCATAAAAGTTACATTTATAATTTATAATAAATCTCTTTGACACTACATCTCTTGTTCTTAACTATCCTTCCTTTAGTCTACCAAGTGAGGTCTGCACAGTGATTTCAGATGCTGACTGTATCACACCGGTAGAGACCATCTGTAATGCAGCCACACCCTCTCCAGACTGTCAGATGATCCTTCGGCAGTTCTTCAATGACTCTGGAGTATTTTGCATCAATGTCTCTTTGACTAATGATGTCAGTCTAGCTGTGGCAAGTGCTAGAGTCAGTGTAACAGTAGGTGAGTAAAAGATTACTTAATTACCAGCAACTGAAATGACTTAATCTATAGGTAGGTTCTTCTATTGCATTTATTAATTCATGCTTGATTTCAGGCTCTGGTGGTTCCCCAGCTGGAACTGCTGCTACTGTCCTGGGAGTTATGGTTCTTGCCTGCGTCATCTGTTGTATTGGTTTGATGTACAGGTGAGTATCGAATTTCTAAACCTAACTAAATTAAACTTGGAGCCAAAGTTTGAAAAAACATCAACATTTAAAAAGACTAAAATCCAAGATAAGTTGCTAACAAAAATATTTAATCACCCTGGTTTAATAATGTAAAAGAATTTTCCTTCAGATCCCATTTTAATACGGGTCTAATACATTTTTCGCACAAGATTTTTTTTTCACTTGTCATAGCAGGTAAAGCCCAGGTAATGATATTAATCATGGCTCAGTTCCATTTGGTGAGTCAATAGGCCAGCATGCATATCTTTTCTTGAACTGATCAGCAGATGTAATTCCTCAGTAACATATAATGAACTGTATATATACAGTGTAAACAATAGCTTCATGTAGGATAGCATAGTGTCCAGGTATTCATCCCTGTGTAACACCCAAACTGAAAGCTTGGATAGCTTATTTTAGTAGTCCAAAGCACACGGTGTGAGTGCATTTAGGGCATGTCCATATCCTCTTTTGTTATGTCAATGGCATAAAAACTGCTTGCTGCACCAGCACCTGTTTGCATGGGTATAACACACTATAAACCAGAAAGAGCTAAATCTCCCATTCCCTTAAAGAGGGAACCTTGGTGGTTTGCAGTTATAATGGCACAGTGTTTCATGAAGAATTAAGTTCTATCTGTGGCAAGTTGACTACATGTTGTGACTGACCAATGAACCCACTTCTAGCACATGCATGCAGCAGTTCTTTGTGCCCCAGAGCCAAGGAAGAGTTGCGCAAAACATTACGTTGCACACAGACCTAGAAAGAAGCTATAAAGAAAGAACACTTTTCTCTGCAGAGCCTCAATTTGGTCTAAGAGACATCTATGACACTTAACAATGTTACGCTACATACAATATGCTACAAACACAATATGCTCCAATATTCTGAGGGCTGTACTCCAAAGCACAACAGTACTTTAAGCTAATATCAGAATGAATTAAATATGTTAACAGGCTCATGTTAAGCGGGTAATATTAACATGGTCACCATCTTAATTTTGTATGTCAGTATGCTAACATTTACTAATAAACAGTGAGCAAAAAGTAATACGAAGTCTAAGTATTCTGACATGAACTATAGTATTTAACAATGTATTTAAATGTAAATTTCGACCTGTTGATGGCTCTTGAGAAGAGGTTAAGGGATCATCATCCCTGTAGCCATGCCACTGTGACTAAAAACTAATAAATTTGTTGCAAACCCTTTTTACCTTACTCCAAGTTCAGACAATAACACCTCATCCTAATAACACCTTTGAGAAAACATAACTGACAAAATAATATTATAAAATAAGTTTTGCAAGTTTACATGACAAAATTAGCAGCACAGATTTTTTACATTTTGACCCATACTCAAAAAAAAATAAGGAAAAGAAAAAAACCTTGCATGTCTGACCTTTCCACTGTATCTAAACAGACGATTCAAGCAGTACCAGCCACTAAGAGAAGACCATGTTGTCAATAATGGAGGCAGCTCAGCAGTAACATCAGTGCCTTTGTTGTTGTGGAACTTGTTGAGCCGACAGTCTCCAGGAGAAAGTCGTCCACTCCTGCAGGGGAGGATTGTGTGAATATCATCACCAGCTCATGCACCCAACATCTAAAACATCTGCTAACATATTGGCTTTATACAACTAATATTCTACCTGTAGTGAAACTGCCCAGGTCAATGTATTAAACCAGACCACGTTAAGTAAATGAGCTCCTTGCACAGTAACATTTGTCAGAATAGAGTCAAATGTGTAATAAAAGTGTAATGAAAAATGTTGAAACAGAAGAATGTGATATTTATTTTGACGTACACTATGTTTTATTAATTGGCACTGATAGTTTAGAGAAGCCATAACTTATTTTCTTATTTGTGGCCTACTTATACTAAATTGGAAAATCAATTGTTAACACAATTCAGTCAACTTATTTACAATGTAACTTGAATCACATACACTACAGAACATTGCTCCCTCCCAAACATCATGTTTGCTCCCTGAAATGAATAAATGGAACTTTATCACCACCATGTGCTTCCTTTCTTCTGTATTGTGCAGATTAATTTCTAGTAACTGGACAGTATAATTGGAAACCCATGACACAGGTGTCTGCAGTTTAATGTACCAATATTAAATTTTAGATAAAGATAAATATAGTGATACTTTGCTAAAGAACTAGAGCTGATGCTATTTGTGAAAACCATTTAAACATTGATAGAAAATAGAGTGGTGGAGCTGCTGTATATAAAATACATCCATTTAATTATTTAAAGTAAGAAATTGAAAAATATGCATATCAATGTAAATAATTCTTATCTGATTTTGCCAGCAAAAGGGCTTGGTATTAGTCTGATAATACCCTCCATGTTGGACTTTCAATAAAAATGTATCCTTTATACAGTATAGGATTAATTTAAATTAATATTCTTTTTTGTTTTGTTTAACTTAACCAGTTTATCAACAAATTGATAAACTATTATATTTTATAGCCCTCCTTAGCTTTTATAACTTGAAGCCTGGAATAAATACAATGAACAATGAAGTGTTTTTTTCAATATATTACATATTTACAAAAGGTCACCGATGAAGGAGAAACAGCAAACAACAACCTTATAAAAAATATGTGCAACCATATTATGAACATTTGGATAAACATGACCTCCACAAGAATATAGGAGCAACAGAGATGTGGTCAGACAGCGGTTAGGTAGGAGTACTGTAGTGTACTAGCACTGAGTGTGCTAAAAAAATATAAGCACTGTACTCCACTCTGTGCTCAGTTAAAATGATTTACTATGATGTTTCATGCACAGAGCCGACAAAGAGCTGCTCGTAGTAACATGCACATTATATGACACACTGCAATGCAGGAAAATGGGCTGACGTCATTGCAGCTAAATCATTTGTCGAAGAAGCTATGGCCTGGTCTACAAAGCAGGATCAGAAATATGGACTGATGGGTCCTTAAAGTAAAAACGTCTCTCAATCACATGGTCAGAGTAAAAGCAGTTTTTTGCAAAGTGTTGCAGTTATATCTGTTTTCACTGATTTTAAAATTTGGTCGATTATATTTATGTACCATTGTGGAAAATAGAGTGATCTAGTTTTCTGTGCAGCAAAACGTGATAAGATATAACATAAGTACTGCAGCATTTTCAACCAAACTTTGGGCCAAGGTAGTTTGTATTAGTTTGGTTTTATTCATGCATATATCACTCCACATTGTCCTTTCTCTGTCTGTTTCTCTTAACTAACACGCATAAATAATCTAAATGAATATACTTCTACACTAGAGTGTGTCATTACAGTAATTACCAAACACAGCAGTTAATCATCCTCAACTGTGAACACGTCTCTTGGCAACGTGCACCAAGTGCTGCTGCAACCATTTCCGGATGTGCTCTGTGGCCAGAACAGAGCCCACGAGCTCTGCTGGGAGGCAGTCATTTTTCACAGATCATCTTCATCTCGGCCCTGACAGCCATCCTGGATCTCACCAGCCCTGCTGCTTTTTATAGGTCACAGCATTCCTCATCATTTATCCAAGTAAAAGCAAACCAGTCTCACCTAAAACCAGCTAAAGGTTGGAATGGAGACTTTTGACTCCAGTCTGGATAGTGATAGAGATGAGTCATCAATGTGACGTCACCCAAACAGCTACACAGCTCTGATTAATCTGAACGACACCTTATTGCTCACTGCTCCCTAGCAACAGATCTAAAAGTAATTCTGTTTCCTTCCTCTGTCCTCCACGCTGCAGAAACCTACCACAGTCATTGTCATGAGTCTCATTGCAGGCCACACTCAGTAGAGAGTATGTTATGTACTTTATGTTGTGACCTATTGTGCAACCATTTTTTTTTTTACCCTTGTAAAAAAAGTTTTCACATGTCTCAAATTGTATTGTTCCACAATTAAATTCAAGAATTTAACAATGACAAATTTGTGGTTGTATAAGAATGTGCACCATTACCGGTCCCCTTGTTCAGGGTGGCAGGTTTTGTCCAATTTATTTTTGTAATTTCTGAAACGACAATCCAACATTCACACCCACTTCATGTGATGAAACTGTGTGAAGATGAGCAAGTAAGTTGATTTTGAGCTTCTCTCAAAATTTTTTTCATTGTTCATTTCTCAACATTTCATGGTTACAGCTGAGCACAATACAAATGGTTACCTCCCAGGAGCGACTGTCTGAAAATGTGTTATCCACATTGAACATTTACTACATCTTGCGATGGCAACCTTTTTACTTGTGGATATAAACACTTTTGTTTTAAAATTATGCGCTAGTTTTTATGAAATCGTGAAAATTAGTTTTCTAATATCATAATAAAGGGAAAAATATTTTCTTGTATCCTTGCAACTGATTTTTTAATCAAGGGGCAAAATACACTGCTGTTCTGAATAAACTGCATGTTGACTTAAAAATTCAAAGAAATCTGTTTGAACTTCATATCAGAAATTCAACTTAATTTCCTTCATAAATAAAATTCTAAACCGATATGTTTATATTCAGTTTTATATTGAAATGCCTTTTTAGAGCTAGACATGACACACATACTACCAATATGTGGAAACGAGAGCAGATATTCTAGCCTGACACAGTGGAAGAAGCATGATTGAATTTATGGCTCCTGTGGGATTTCTTGGACAACCAGAAGGATCAGTTGCTAATGGTGACATCTGTCTGAGGGTTAGTGTTACTGATAAAGTCCAGTCAAAAATCATTCAGGTGTATGTTGTTTTCCATATGCCTGTGTGCCTGCCATAAATGCTGCAGATATTGTCACAACCCTAACATAAACTGTGACAGAGGCCATGTGAGCAGGTTTGAAGCAGGATCTGGAAAAATAATAGTGAAATGTGCTCTGAGCAGGGAGAGTGAGACAGGGGGTAAGACAGAGGGGGAGGGAGGGAGAGAAGAGAGTTACTGACCATAAAGCAAGTTGATTAGATTACAGAGCAAAGACTAGCACAATCCATTTATTACACAGAGAGGCAGACCTCAGCAGTAACAACCATCTAGACCTAGAAAGAGGATAACCAAGTGTGGAAGTGAGTGTTCATGAATGGAAAAGAGATTACTTTATTTTTACTACAGTGTGGAACAGATGCTCCAGTAAATTGCAGAAATCCAAAACTAAATTTCATAGCGTTGCATACAAGTTAGAATAAAAGCTGCTGACTGATATGTAACAGTGTACATGTGCTTAAAAGAGGGAAAACAATGAAAATATGTTACATTTGCTAGTTGTATTGGATCTAAAAGAGAATAAATGGACAGGATTAATGGTACCCAGCATCACTGGGGACACAAAGGGAAGTGCCACACCCATTTGACACAGAGCATGCTCAGAATTACGTCAACTTTAAAGTGGATTGGTAGCCTGTCTCCAGACCCCTATTAAAATGGCTATAGACCTTACACACATGTGCACACATACACACACAGCCCATAGTCTTTTTATATAAGCAAGGATCTTGTCTGATAAAATGCCTTTCCTTGCCCCTAACCTTAAAATCACAACTAAATACCAAACGTAAACCTTAAATCCAAGTCTTAACTGTGTTGCTAGTCCTCATGTTTCTTTGGTTCTTTGCTGTCTATTCTATTGTGACTATTTTAAAATCCTTTTCATACATCTTCTTACATTGCTTTGTTTTGTTATACATCTTGCCTTTATGCCTTTTTGTGTCTCATGCAAAGCTGTTTGACTGGTGTTGTTAAAAGGTACAAAATAATAAAGCTGCTTTTCCTTCTAAAGAGACTTTCAGTAATTCACCGTTGACAGTTTTAAAGCAGAGTCTTGTTTGTCCTTGGCTGCAGCCATTTTGACTGATCTCTGAAAGAAAAAAAAATTAGATAGATGGGAGAGAACTTATGTCACCACATTTAAAATACAGTAAAATACAAATTTAGTGTTGTGGATGTTGAAGAGCATCAATATCAAGTATTCAACTTTGCTAATAGGTTATTGTACAACAGCTAATTATATAATTGCTTCCTTGGTCACAAACTCAAAACAATAAATATGAAAGTGACTTCCTGAAAACTGGCCAGATTAAGTCAATGAGTTCAATCGTCCCCGAATAGCACCTGACACTACTCTGTGATCACTCCTCTCTTTAACTTCTGATTCGGCCTCTATATGACTTTGCTGTTACATTACCTGCACTAAAAACCCAATTGTTCATGGAAAATATCTTGAGTTATTTGACAACTTGTACAATCAGGGATTACTGGATCTAGTGCATTTGAAAAGGATAGAATAACTGCAGCATCATTGCTCTGCCCCAGACGCCCAGAATATCAATAAAGTATTCCATTACTGTAAAAGGAGAGAGAGACAGATAGAAGAGAGGGCGGGAGTTAAATGGAGGGGAAAAAGGAATCAAATCAATGTATCCATGTGATTCAATTTAAGCTACAATTTCACGTTTTTTTAATTGGAAACCAGGTAACAGAATCCTTGACTCACATATTTGATATTGAAGTTAAGAACATTAAAAGTACAGGCATGGGTAAAATTAAATACAATACTCAGGAATCATATTGAAGAAACTAAAAACTGACTGACTGAGCAAGCACCAGTGCTAGGTGTCAATGAGGCCATAAATCAGAGAGGCAAGCAGAGGGGGCGAGAGGAGACATCTTTAGTTATCAAAGCAGTAATGTGGCAGCCAGTCTGGCCTCCTGCCAAATGCTCTGGTTAAAAGGGTGGAACTGTCGAGACAGAGAGTAAGACAGAGCGCCGGTGAAAGCACACAGAGAGGCAGAGGCTATCTCTGTGGGGTAGGGAGTGGCCAAAGCTCGTCTGCTGACAAGTGATTGAGAAAGGAAGGTTTCATGTGGGTGGGGTGAGGAGAAATGAGGGAGGGGGAGGCATGAGGATGATGGGATAGCCAGCTTGAGAGCATAAAAACCCCCAGCATTCTTCAGTCGGATGTCCTGTTGCTTCACGAGCATCACCAAGGTCTTCAGCTCTCCATCTTTCTACAGCGACAGAGAACAGAACAAGACTGACCATGAGCCACTCTTCAATGCATACCTCCACTTCCTACAGGCGCACTTTTGGAAGCCCACACCCCATCTCCATGTCTTCCTATTCCGCTGTGTCCTCCCGTATGCCCGTTTCTGGGGGACGCTACATGCGTTCAGTGTCACCTGTGGTGACATCCCGTGCCACCACCTACCACCAACAGCGTTCCCGCCCTAGCGTTCAGCCCCCTCGCCTCACCTACGACAAGGTGGACTTCACCCTGGCCGAAGCCATCAACCAGGAGTTCTTGACCACCCGCAGCAACGAGAAGGCTGAGCTGCAGGAGCTCAATGACCGTTTTGCCAGCTTCATTGAGAAGGTGCGTTACCTGGAGCAGCAGAATGGTGCACTGCAGCAGGAGCTCAACCAGTACAAGGGTCAGCAGCAGCACGGTCAGCCCAACCGCGCCTCTGAGCTCTTCCAGGAGGAGCTGAGGGAGTTGCGGCGCCAGATGGATGCCATTGGAAAGGAGAGAGACCAGTACCAGCTCGAGAGGGACAACTTGGCTGAGGACTTGTCCCTGCTCAAGCAGAGGTTGGTAATAGCTTGATGAGATAGAAAGAAAAGTGTAGCACAAAGGAATTAAAATGAGTCACATGAATGAAGATTAGACTGAGATTGATCAAATTTCTATGACTGGAACTTGGATTGGGATAGATGGATATAGACAAACAGAAAAATAGATAACAGAGGGGTTGTAAATAGGTGGTAACGTAAGATATATGGTAAACAATACAATAGAATAGTTTGATGATTTCTTTGACCTTGTCTCATAAAGGTTACAGAAGCATTACAATACAGCAACCAACAACCTTTACAACCCCGCTACATGTCAATGGGTTTGTCAGCGATATACATTAAACCAAAGGTGTGGACTTAATGCGCTTACCACCATCACACCCTTCACTGACTCGGTTGTAATAAACTGTAGATGGTCCACTTTAAGCACAGAGCAGGTAAAGAGTCCCTAGGGGTCTCCCACTAAACCCAGTAATGAGGGTGGTGTAGGGCGTGGCACAACAGCAGACTGGACTCCACAGAGTGGTGGCATGATACAGGACATTGCACTGTATCAGGTGTGTCAGACTGTTTATTAGATGTTTATTAAATGTTTTTTCTATGGGCCATATTCAATATAAAACAAGGTGTTGAGCACAACATCTGTAATTTCCCCACTGTGGGACAAATAAAGGAAGTTTAATTGAATGACATTTTGTACATGACAGGAAAGTGACCAACACCCTTGCTATCACGTTCGATAAAGAAGGTAATTCCTTAAATAACACAAATGTATAGATGTGGAAACATGCACAATTATATATGTGCAAATGGAGATGAGATGGGAAAGGAGGTGGATGGATAGACCAGACTAGGGTGGAGCCAGCTGAGGAGCAGGGTGGGGAGTGAGAGAGGAAATGGGACCAGAGGAAGAGAGGTTGGATATCAGGCGTGGTGAGACCAGTGTCAGGAAAAATCAATGTGGCTCAATGACTCCATTAGGTATGTTTTTGAATGTGCCTCTGTGCTGATGGGATGGTGCCAGAGACCCTATTAGGACAAAAGGGTCCTGTGTAACACAGCATGAATTAAAGATGAGGGAGCAGGCCCCCACTATGTGATGCTTTCCCCACTAATCTACTTTATGTCCAGTCTGGTCATGACTTCTGTCTCAAAGGACAAATGAGAGCTGGATTCAGCTGTACATGCAGACTCTGAGCAGACAGACAGCTCATCAGTCAACACAAAGTTAGCAGAACAATAGTTAGACAGAGCAAACTTGCAGATTTGCAGTGACTCATCAGAGTGACTCATGAATTTGAACTGAATTTGCCAAAGCATTATGATAAAACATCAGGGCTGAAATTGAATGAAATATAATTTTTCATTTTAATATCTTCGCTGATATTTGCAGACAAATGACATTTCAGTTCACAATTGTTTTCGTTACTAACACACATCCCACATATTGAAAACTTAATATAAGTGCCTGGTAAATCTTACTCCCATTATCTATACTGTACAATTTGTGTATATTCACTGAATACTAACCAACAACCATTTAATTATTTTTTTTAAAAGAGTGGGGAAGTGTATGTATATAACCTTATTGAGTGTGTGTAGATGACCTTATTGAACTGTGGTGAAACCACATTAGTTGAACAGCTGCTGATCCCACTAGGCACACTCCCAAAACCCTTTTTACAGAAGAGTGAATTAACAAATTGATCCAGAAAGCTTTTTGCCAGCTGATGCTGTGGTGCAACCTTAGACAGAGAGGGTGTTCTTGGTGAAAATTCAACATGTTCTTCTCTCTTTCCATTCATAAAATGTATTCTTGGGGCCTGAAAAAACTGTTTGTAGTTTGAAATATATTATCTCACTCTCTGTCCTCAAGGTTGGATGAGGAAACCCAGAAGAGGGCAGATGCTGAGAATAACCTGGTTGCCTTCCGCAAGGTAAATTGACCATAATTATCGTATTGATTACATTGTCCTCAGGCTCAGGTAACAGGTCAGGTCAGCTTCGTCCTACCTTCAACACTTTAATGATGTAATATGATAGAGCAGCTTTCTAAAAACAAATTTATACAAGTAAACAATTATAAATCTGACATATCCTAGTTGTTGTTGTTGCTCATTTTTATCTTTAATTAGTTTTTTTTTTTTTTAATCCTAAAACAACAATTACTGCAATTTTTTCAACATACAATCATTTCTGTTTGTCTCGTTTAAATTACTAGGATGTGGATGATGCCACATTGTCCCGTCTGGAGCTTGAAAGGAAGATTGAGTCTCTGATGGATGAGATTGAATTCCTTAAGAAGCTCCATGATGAAGTAAGTGATGCTGCTTCCTCCGTATAAATAGAAAAGTCATTTCTTTCAGGAGTCACCTATCACAAAATGTTATCAAGAGAACTTGCACTCAACTTTCCCATGTATGTTTATCCCAAGTGACTAACTAGTCAGTGGTCATGACAAATGAGGAGATTATCTGATCAGATTTTTCTTCTTTCTGCACTGTAGAATAAAAAAAAAATTGTAATAGTAAATATGGAACAGAGTAATAATGGAAGCCAAAAACAGTCATACATGCATTTATTTTCTAATATGTTTTTATCTCAGGGTGATGAGTTAATTATTTTATAAGCTTGGACAACAAAACTTGTTTTCCTGTTTCCCTCAAGAAAACAAGCTTTGTGTTCCGTCCCAATTCAGTCTCTTATGACCTTATCAACTAGAGCTCTAGCAGTAAGCTTCATAGATTATGTAATATTGGGCTATTGTTGATAAGCCTAATCCACCCAACTACATAAACATCTTTTCATTATGATTATTATGAATGTACAGTTTTTCTTACTTTATAACTATTATTATTATTGCTATTACATCACAAAATCATGAAATAATTAAATCTAATTAACTATGATGTCATGCTTTTATTTATCTCTATTAAAAAACTCCAAGTGAGATATCAGTTGGACTTCGGACAGTTAAGCAGGATTTTATCTTCGGAGAGTAAACACTAATAAGATGTCAGGTACATTTTGAAAATGAATTTGAAAAGCTTTGTCTGTGAAAAATATCTACAAAGCAAGCATCAGAGTTTGAGTGCAAGGAAAAGATTGTGTGTCTCACCATCACCTTCCCTTTTTGCACACTTCATTTTGTTGTAAACTAACTGAACAGAGTATGGATGGTGGTAAAATGCCTCCTTACACCTAAATACATGTTTCTGTTTAAACAGTGGTTCATATTTGTAAACTGCTGCCAAGCTATTGCTTTGACTGTTTTGAATTTTCATTTTGTCTCATCAGGAAATCCAGGATGTACAAGTGAGTGTCCAGACCCAGCAGCTGAAGATGGAGGTAGACAGCACCTCCAGACCTGACTTAACTGGTGCTCTGAGGGACATCAGGGCTCAATATGAGACCATCGCCTTAAAGAACATGCAGGAATCTGAGGACTGGTACAAGTCCAAGGTAAGCAGACAGACAAACAGAAAGATAATCAGACAGGAACACACAACACATATTCATTCTTGTGTGCTTAATTTTTTGTTCCTACAGTTTGCTGATTTGACTGAGTCTGCAAAGCGCAACACTGATGCTCTGAGGCAGGCCAAGCAGGAGGCCAATGAGTCCCGGAGGCAGATTCAGTCTCTCAACTGTGAAATTGATGCACTGAAGAACACGGTTAGTCAAAGTACCACCAGTTATTTTTCTGTATTTACCAATTATGCAGTGTTCCCTATGACAGAAATATTCCCTATTTTGCTATTGTGTTTTTCAGAATGAAGCTCTGCTGAGGCAGATGCGTGAAATGGAGGACCAGTTTGGCAACGAGATTGCCAACTACCAGGACAATGTAGGCAGGCTGGAGGACGAGATCCGCCATCTGAAGGAGGAGATGGCTCGCCACCTTCGGGAGTATCAGGACCTACTCAATGTTAAAATGGCTCTGGACATTGAGATTGCCACTTACCGTAAACTGCTGGAGGGGGAGGAGAGCAGGTGAGGCAGAACAATCTGTGTCTCAGGTCCAGGTTTTTCCTAGAAATGTTGAATTGTCAAGTTAGGTTTCCCTTTTTTCACTCACACAAGATGTGATAAAACAGAATTTATTCCTCAGCTCTTTCCATGTGAAACAAGTTAGTTTCCCCTAATCTAAAAACAAAGCATGCATTGGACACTAAACTGCTCTTAGATGTAGATCCTGTGTATGTCTATAGAGTGCATACAAAAGGAATGTAAGGAATTTACAAGAAATGTAAAAATGTTTTAATATTGTTGAACAATGTTGAAGTTTTCACCTTGGTCCTGTAAAATTTTAGTGCTAAATTTCTATCTAAGTCTGTATGTTAAGAACCTCAGTGCAATTAAGCAAATTCCTTTTTCATCAAGTGTAAATAACACCAAAATTTCATTTTCATTCTTTAGGATTACTGTCCCAGTCTTGAATATCGGCTTGAGCAATCACCTTGGAGAGCGAGGTAAACTATTGTTCTTTTTTTTTTCTCAGATCAAATCTAAGATGGCAGTAGTCTCACAGCTCTATTTTACTTTTCAATCACACATCAAATCAATGCCCAGTTACAACTGTTGATGTGATTGATAAGTGATGATTCAACTTTTGGAGTGAATCTTAAAAATTGTCTGTATGCAAACATTTCAGTGGCACTTTAATCTGACTTTTCATAGACTATGAACAAACTCCAGACAGCGTGAGCAAGAGGACTGTGGTGATAAAGACAGTTGAGACTAGAGATGGAGAGGTACAAAGATTTATACAAAAATAACAAAACCATAATTCAATTATTATTATAATTATTTGAATTGTGGAAATTGTGAAGCACATAATAACTAAAGTTACTTTTTACTTACTGAAAATGACTTTGATCTCATCTGACTCTTTCTATTCCATCAGGTGGTGAAGGAATCCAGGAGGGAGACAGAGAGAGATTCGGGTCGCACTGATAGAAATGACAAGGATGACAAGGACGAGTAGAAGAAAAAAGATTAGAAAATGTCAAGGCCAGTGCTATGGTAGAGAAAGAAACATGACAAAAAGAGAAAAAAAAATAGAAAAAAAGACAAACCAATCCATATAGTCCTCATTCCCAGTAGTTATGTGTTTATCTGTCTAGCAAAGAGTCTCTCAGTATAGGTGCAATGTGAACAAATCCCTTTAGAGAGTGTCACTTTGGTGCTATTTAAGCCACCCAACTTTTGCTGTATGTGTCACCTGTAGGGCGAGGCAATACCACTTATTAACCTACCACCTGAGGCCTTGATTTACAGTGCAATCCCGTGGAAACCTTAAACAACCACACATTTGTAGCAGAATATTAAACTAGGGGCAAAAATAGCTAGTTTAAATGCAAGATTTTAGAAGTTTGTGTCGTAGATATGACTTACTAACAAACTTTAAGACACTGCCCTTTCGTCAACACACCTTACAAGACAGACTGAAAATAAATTAACATGTTTGCATTTGTTTCAGAAGCTTTGCTCTCCTCTTATTGTGCAAACCATCAAGTCAGAAAAGACATGGGTCATTAATAGACACAGGAAATGTTGACAGTGAAAATATGATAGTCACCAACTGAAATGACTTTTGCTGAATGTGCTTTGCAATGCTGTGTGTATCTGGCACGACTGAAGAATGATGATGTCAGTGCAAATAAAGTTAATTGGAGCTAATCTTGGAGCTGCTTTTTCATCTTTTCCAAGTCCAGTGTTTTCTTTATAACCTGCACTTTTACATGTCCAAGAGAGTGCTCTGAGGTTGTAAGGAGATTTTAGTATCATGTCCCTCTCAGTGGCATACACAAGCATTTTCAAGGATGGGGGGTGAATACAAAACCTAGCACCTTATGTTGGTCTTCAGGGTACAGAGGAGAATTTTTATATTATTGTATCACCACCGGGTGGCACAGTTGCACAGTGGTTAGCATTGTCGCCTCAAAAGCAAGAAGGTTCTGGATTCAAATCCTGGACCTGGGGCTTTTCTGTGTGGAGTTTGCATGTTCTCCCTGCGCCTGCGTGGGTTCCCTCCATGTACTACGACTTCCTCCCACAGTCCAAAGACATGCAAGTCTGGGTTAATTGGTGACTCAAAATTACCCCTAGGCATGAGTGTGAGCATGAATAGTTGTTTGTCTCTACATGTCGACCCTGTGATAGATGGTGACCTGTCCAGGGTGTACCCCGCCCTCGCCCAATGTCAGCTGGGATTGGCTCCAACCCCCCACCACCCTGACAGATAAGTGATATATAGATAATTGATGGATGGATGGATCTATGTATTACCACCTATGTGGGAAACACCCTTTCCATTTCTATTTCCCCCAGTCAAGTCAAACACAGCTACTTGTCTGTAATGTCTGTATGCAGGTAAAAGGTAAAGGTAAAATTTGCACTGGTAAATCAATAATTGCTTTTTAAAGCTTGACAGTTGTAAAGTGGTTTTAATTGTCCACAAACCTTAGAGAAGCACTTTACATAAACATCCAGTCCTTATTCTTCTTACCTTCAGCAGTTTTATCTTTCCCATGTTCATGCACCACCTGTTGCTCGTCACAGGAATGACTTCCGCTTCAGGGACCATCACATGCAGCAACAAAAATTCAAATATTAGAAAATATCGACAGTTCAATGAAACCACCCTGAACAATTACAGTAGTAGGGATTTTCCCCTTGATGCCCTGAGTGTAACCTCACAGGCGACAACTTAGTCCAACCTGTCGGTAAATTTTCACTGACATCGCGGACATCCAAACATTAAACCTGGCCTCACTGCCAATCAACCCCCCCCCCCCCCAAACACAATAATGTAATCGATTCAATGTCTTCTGTCGGTGCACCGCCCGCGAAGCAGCTGCCTGCAAAGCAAATCTGAGGACAACAAAAATCAACCATGAGTGACGACATTCTACTTCCGCTGTATTGGCGCGAGACTTGTACGAGTTGTTAGCAAACTGAAACCGTCGTTGTACTGATAGAAAAGGACTTAACTTCATACACGGACACGGCAACTTTAGAGAAACGACATTCAAACTCTCTGGAAACTTAGTAAGTGTCGCTTTTCTTCCTCGAAAGGCTCCAAAGCTGAAGTTCATAGCGCGGTCAGGCTGCTGGACACAAGCTAATGTTAACTGTTGGCTACATGACATTAGCAAGGAGAGGAGCAGATGCTGCTGCTAATATAAACTAACATAACATTTACAGCCTTTATTAGGTTATTGGACTGTCATTATCGATTCAGTCATGTGTACATCTCTAACATCTCTTAAATCCGGTAAAGGATAAGCTAAGTTTACTACTTTACTCAGTAAAGTCCTATGTTTATTTTATAATAATTCATTATACATTAGCGCTGTTAAAGTGTTGTTCAGGGGGCCGGACATTTCCCTGAGCTGTTCTCATTATCGGTACTTTTCTTATCATCATCACATCTATTAGTAGCAAGCTTGGACGGCATTGTTTTGAACTAATCATTAAGACTGATTTGTAAAAATGGAAATGTAATACACAATGATTTACTTAACTTTTTCTTTGACAGTATTTTACACTGTGCAGTAGTTTACCAGCAGCCCCCACATCACTAAATGCAGCCCTGCTCTCAGAGACCTGAAACTGAATATCTGAACACTCAGGTGATGCTCTGTCCAGTTCAGATTGAAGCTAAGGACACACCCACAACAATCAGCTGGTTAATGGTTATTTTTCATCAGTAACATGTTCATAGGATTTAGTAAACTGTCTGGGCTCCGGGCTGCGAGCACACAAAATTTTGAGTTCAGTTTCTCTGAAAGTTCCTTTGAGGTCAAAGTGAAGTTGATTGACAGCTTTTTTTAGCTTGAGATGGAGTTGACTAAGAAAATTTCCATAGATTTATGTATTTGTCTCTCTTTCTATAACCTACTGTCTGGCTGATTAGACTGAAACCTACTTGTCCTGGCTGATGGTGTACGGACTCACTCAGGATGAATTGTGAACTTCTGGCAACTTGCAGTGCCCTTGGTTACCTGGAGGGAGATACCTATCACAAGGAAATAGACTGTTTGGGTGAGTGGTTTTGAAGTAATAGACATATTTGGTTATAAGTAAGTTATTTATTTTTTTTATAATTTTTTTGCTTATGCATTTACATCTTTTAACTATGTCATGCCTCTGCATTTCAGAGAGTGTGAAAGACTTGATCAGGTATTTGCGCCATGAAGATGACACCCGTGATGTTCGCCAGCAGCTGGGTGCAGGCCAGATTGTACAGAATGACCTTTTGCCTATTATCATTCAACATGGACAAGATAAAGCCTTGTTTGATGCCTGCATCAGGTAATATAGTCCTCTTAATATAATCATATTTGCTCTGTTGATACACCAATAAATTTGTGATACAATAGTACAAAGCATTGTTTTAGTAAACATTTTCATTTATAGGGAAATTTGCTCCATTTTTTTGTTTGCTATTTTCTATTATTTTTCAGTTCTGTATAGAATAAAATCTATTTGTAAAAAAAGAGACCTTGCTCCTTTGACTCTGATCTGGTTTTTCTTAGGCTCATGGTCAACCTCACTCAGCCTGCCATGCTTTGCTTTGGTAAGGTCCCTGACGACCCAGTGTTTAGACATCACTTTTTACAAGTGACGTCTCATTTACAAGCCTATAAAGAGGTATTTCTCCTTTAATTGTAAACCACAATTTATTTTACTTATTTTAATGTATAGTTATATAAGTGCATTGAACATTGAGGAGTTTGTAAATATTTAACATGGAAAAAATATTTTGTGTCTTCTCTTATTTTCAGGCATTTGCCAGTGAAAGGGTGTTTGGCATTCTCAGTGAGACATTGTACAACCTTCTACAACTGGTAGTGTTAACATCTTCATCTACACCCCACCTGTTTGCTAGATTAAATTAGTAAAATGGTCTGTTCATTCCCATGTTTCTGCCTGTCTCTCCCCACTCCCCTTCATCTCTTTCAGGATTGGGAGCAACGACAGGAAGAAGATAACCTGCTGATAGAGAGGATCCTGTTGCTTGTCAGGAATGTACTTCATGTACCTGCAGACCCCTGTGAAGAGAAGGTATAACTATAACATGAATACCACTGTAACTTTTATCGTCATAAAGACAAACACTTTTGTTTATCGTTCATTTCAGTCAGCTGTAATTCCAATCTCTGTCTTTTCCTTGACTGTAGAAAGTAGATGATGATGCCAGCATCCATGACAGGCTGTTGTGGGCCATTCACATGAGTGGTTTCGATGACCTGGTCAAGTTTCTGGCATCCACCCAGAGTGAGCAGCAGTGGAGTATGCATGTGTTGGAAATAATCTCACTCATGTTCAGAGATCAGGTTAGATTAAATAATGTATTGGAGACATACACAGAGATTCCCAGATGTTTTCTGTGTTTGAGCTTTTCTTTTCCCTACAGACACCAGAAGCCTTGGTGAGCGCAGGTCAGGCTCGTTCAGCTGAAGAAAAGCAAAGAGACTCTCATGAGCTGGAGGCACTGAGGCAGAAGGAGCAGGCAGAGAAACGTTCTCGCACATTACAGAGAGGAACCAGGTGACAATAACAAGCTGATGTTCTTTAGTGTCAAGGTTACAAGATGCATCTTGCTTAATTATGCTGCTAACTAGGAGTAAGAGGTATGTTTACAGGACAAAATCAATCAATGGGAAGAGGAAGCTCTTACTGCACTCAAACCCCAAGTGACGTCTTTGAGCAGTAACATGAGTTATGTGCTGCATTTACTTACACTGACAGGAATGTGCATTACAATTGAACCTCTAGTCTTCAGTCTTCACTCGAGGAGTAATATGCATTTGATTTTTTTTCTCTTGAAATTAAATGCAATACAGAACTCCATGTCATTCACAAATCTTTATTTTCTAATCCTTAATATACAGAGAGGGGGGTGATATATTCCTCAGTCTTTATAAAGCTTTTAGATATACTTGAGATATTAGTAGAGTGGTATAAATTATGTGTATGCTATGCTGTTTCACAGTTTGTTTGCTGATTTGTTTGTCAGGCACTCTCGCTTTGGAGGGTCCTATGTAGTTCAAGGTCTCAAGTCAATTGGAGACAAAGATGTGATCTATCACAGAACTCTTCATAATGTGAGTAGTGCAGCTCATTTGTAATATGTGGGTAAAAAAATACTATTAGAAGTTGTGATATTAACAAATTTCATCTTTTCTTTTTTTGATAGTTCAAAAATTATACTCATGACACAGGCAAAACAGTGAGACGTGTTCATAAGAGGTACAGACAGGCCAAGGAATGTAAGGACAAACGGCGTTCAGCCTTAAATGTGCGACTGTTCCTTCGAGAGTTTTGTGTGGACTTCTTAGAGAGCTGCTACAATCACCTCATGTACCTGGTCAAGGTAAGCCACTATAATATAAATGACTTATTGTACTGTATACATACTTTTCGTAGCAAATGGCAAACAGCAGTTTGCTTTATATGGCAGCATACTAAGTGATGTGCTACTTCTAGACAAATGCCTTGTTAGAGAGCACATAGAATTTTCACCTGCACAGTTCATTTCTAAAATTTTAAGGTTTTGTCTGCATGTCATACGATAGTCACCGACTTTCATTTTCTTTCTGTCCTCAACAGGAAAGTCTGATTCGAGAGCATACTCAGGAACATGATGAAAGCTATTACCTCTGGGCACTCAGCTTTTTTATGGAATTCAATCGTGGTAACGGTTTCCGTGCTGACTTTGTTTCTGAGACCATGTCCATCCGTGCTTTTCATTTCATTGAGCGCAACATCACCAACTACTATGAGATGATGCTTACTGACCGCAAAGAGGCAACGTCCTGGTCTCGTAGGTAAGAAGATCATTCACATACAAGCTGTATGTGAAATGTCAGATCAGTGGGTTGGCCCCAGACTGATATCACTTTTTGCTTTCTAGGATGCACTTGGCTCTAAAGGCATATCAAGAGCTGCTGCTAACTGTGAACGAGATGGACCGCTCACAAGATGAAAGCATCCGTCAGAGTTCTAACGTTATTAAAAGTAAGATGCTCTGTAGCTAAAATGGAGCAATCTTTTTGTTTTAAAATGTTGAAATACAGCCTGTTTTTAAAACCAATTCAAATTGAGCAGTCTTGCAAATGGTCTCATCATTGCATAATGCTTCAGATAAGGATATGGATCTACTACTAAGACAATACTCATTTTTTATTCTAATTTTACATCTGAAATATGAATGGGTTTGTGTCATATTTAATGTCACTTCTTAGGCAACATATTCTACCTGATGGAATACAGGGAGATTTTCCTGACGTTGCTTAGGAAGTTTGATGAAACCAGACAGCCTCACTCTTACCTCAAAGACTTGGTCGAATCAACTCATCTCTTCTTGCGCATGTTAGAACGCTTCTGCAAAGGTCGCAAAAACTTGATGGTTCAGGTTAGTTACTCTATTAAAATTGTAGTGAATGTAAATGTTTGCAATTAGTGTCTGTTATATTAACATCTAGCTCTGTTCACTCTGCAGAGGAAGAAGGTGAGGCACAAAAAGTCTAGAGGTAAAAAAAATCTGCCGTCTCTAGAAACAAGTCCGGAAGCCCTGGCAGAGACCTGGAGGATTGTGGAGGAAGAGTTGAAGGCTTCAGGGGTTCAGGTCAGTGTGAGAATCAACCTCAAGGAGGAGCAGAGAACATATATCAGTCTACTCAAGAGCATCTCACATCACTTTTTCTAAATGTGTTTAATAATGAAATTTAAGTTTTCCAAAAGCAAATCAGTCCAACGTCAGTGAATTGAGTGAAAATAGTTACATTTACTTGCACTGAATATCAGTGTCTGTCTTCTGTGTGCAGTTGTCAGAGTCTTTAACTGAGGGCATTGTGCCATTCGATGCCACATCTGACACTCCTCTTGAGGAGCAGCGGACTGAGGCTATGGTGCGAGTCCAGGATGCGCTGCTGGCTCGACTGGGACCAGAAGCACTGGGACTGCTACGTGCTGCCAGGTCAGTGTTATTCAATATTATTTTTCAGTGAATCTTTTTATATATTTTTATATATAATTACTTTTATTAGCCTACATGAGTTTTAACAGTCAAACAGACATTATTATATAAAATGAATCACATTTTTACATCTTTAACTTTTTAAGATTTTCTTCTTGTTGTGTTCAGGGAGGTTTGGCCAGAGGGAGATGTCTTTGGCTCAGCTGATGTGGAGCCTGAAGAGGAACTGGAGCTCCTCAAGCAGATCCTACATGCCAACCTGCCAAGTAAATATTTAAAGTTACACTTGTGACCCTTTACTCAAGGGGCTGCTTTAATGATTATTTCAAGCATCAATTAAGTTGCATCATTTATTTTCTGCTTGAAAATAACTTAATTATGACTATGATTAAAATTTTCTTTTGAACAACTAATTGATTAATCGACCAATTGCTGTGGTTCTATTTTGTACCACAGCGTATATGTGGCATTCAAACTTTGCATTTTAATTTCAGGGTCTTCTCATCCTGAGCCTGTGGTAGAAGAGGATGATGATGGAGCAGAGTTAGAAGAAGAAGAGTTGGAGTCTGTCCAGGTTTCTGAAACAGAGTTCAACTTTCTAGACTTTGTCAAGAGGTGAGGAAAACATTAACAGTAACTCTCAGTATGCCCGATCTCCACACAGTAGCCTCTTCCACATCCATGTCAAACACTTTGTGACCTTCACAATATAACATGTTATCTTTTTCTTACCGCTTACAGGTTTGCCAACCCCAATATTGTGCGTCCATACCTCCTCTTATTGAAATCATACTCAAAAAACACACCTCACACAAACCATTGTGTTGTTCGAATGCTGCACCGCCTGGCTGTCGACCTAAAAATGGATGCTCTACTTTACCAGCTGTCAGTCTTCAACCTTTTCAACAAAATCCTGAGTGACCCTGCTGCAGCTGCTTACAGGGTATAGTAATAACACAAGGGTGTAGTCAAGCAATCTATTTGGTGACATAGTCTACTGTAGATTAGACACAAGAACTTACGCTTCATACTCTCCTTCACAGGAGATCGTGACGTTTGCCAAGTATGTGCTGAACCGTTTCTTTACAATGGCTGCACAAAACAACAAGGCATATGTTGAACTGCTGTTCTGGAAAAATGTGAGAGCTGTATGTGAGATGACAGAGGGCTACAGCAAAGAAGGGTTGGTTTCTCTTTTTGTTTTCTATTTCTTTAGTGTGTATTATCAGTGTGTTGTGGTAAATTATACATAAAAGATGCACTTGTGCAACATTTATTACAGACTAGCAAATTTTGATTCTACTATTTGAAATATTCTTCTTCATTGTCTTAAATATGTCAGAGAGGAAATGAATCCAACGTGGACTGAGGAAGAGGAAGAGGAGTTGCGCAAACTCTACGAGGAGCACCGTGATTCTGAAGGTTTACTTTCCCTTTATTTGTGGGTTTTTGGGTTTTTTTTTTTTTTTTTGGGGGGGGGGGGTTGTGTTTTGTTTCCACTAAGTTATAAGATTTCTTGCATATGATGTACTTGAATATAAATTCTTTCACTGACTTCTTCTTGTGCTTAGAGCCAGATATAGTGGAGACTTTGCTGCCATTACTAAGCAACAGAAACCGCACTCGTCGCCAGGTAGTGACACAGCTAGTGCATATGGGCCTGGTGGGCAATGCTAAAGAGCTGAAGAAACAGAAGTACGTACAGTGATGAGTATATGCAGTGAGGAATGTATTGCAGAATGGTTTGATTTACAAACATTTCTTTACTGCAGATCATAAAAGTACTTTTATGCAGCCTGGGCTGATGTTTTCAGGTTGATTGTACACACATACTTAATAATGCAATCTCAGCAACACCTTGAGGAAATTTCATATTTATACAGATTCTGTACAAATGTTCACTTGGACTCAAAGGTGTACTGATGGGTGAACTGGAAGTTTGGTGGTGATGGTCACTGTGACTCACAAAACACGTTTTGTCCATAAATCTCACAGTTATGACACAAATGTCCAATAGGATAAATGGTTGAAATGATGACATTTTATGTTCAAAGGTCAACTTCACTGTAACATCATATTCAACACTGTAACTCAGGAAGGAGAGATTGTTACCATATTTTTGACAACTTGGCTGGTTGGTGGAGACAAACAACCACAAGGCAGTAATTTGTTGTTTTTTTGTTTTGTTTTTTTTTTGTCTTCCCCCCACCCCAAAAGGAAAGGTACCCGCATTGTACTTTGGACTGAGGAGCAAGAGCAGGAGCTGCAGATGCTGTTTGAGGAGTATAAAGATTCTGACGGTACCAAACTCATTATGTAGTGCAAAAGAAAACATAGCTGTCTTTTTACTATGCCTCTGTCCTCAGTTTCAGTCTGAGGAATGCTGTATGGACTGTGGTGGCTCTGTTAATGAAAAGTAATGATACTCTCACAGATGTGCTGGGTAATATCCTGAAGAAGCTCACAGCCAAGAGGTCCCGTGCACGCGTGGTGGACAAGTTGCTCAGTATGGGGATGGTGTCTGAGAGAAGAGAGCTTTATAAGAGGAGAAGTCGTAAATCTCAAGGGAAGAGCTCTGGAAAAGGAATGGTAAACTTATTTTTGATGTACAGTACTTTTACAATAAAACCATAGAATAAACTGCATTTCTGAATGTGAGTTAAAAAATATAAGGTATATTTAAAGAAGTGGCTTTTCTACAATACCAGTAATATATTTTCTGCCACAGACTGAAGAAGAGTTTCTAGCAGGACTGACACAAGGTTCGCCAGATGATTCTATAGACAGAGATGATGAAGAGGATGGAGAGGATGAATCTGAAGAGAGTGAGGAAGAGCAGGAGAGGGAAGAATCCCAAAATGGCATGAGGAGGAGCCAAATCCCAGTGGAGACGAGAGCCGATGTTGGCAGTGCGGTGAATGCTCTACATCAGGAAGGTGCGACAAAGGCCAAACTGCTTGGAGAGTTTTTACTTTTTGTACTGTCTTCAGGACTCCACTATTATTTGAATGCAAGTTGGCAGAATGTAAAAATATGGCAAATGATTTTTGGATTAAATTTGTTAGAATTGTTTTTTTAATTTGATTTTTTTTTTTAAATGTTTTCGAAAGACAATTTATTCTTATTACTAACATGTATTCCTAGACAACAGGAGTGAAATACAAATTCATGTTGCTGTTATTTTATAACAGGCATGTCTGGACCCCTGTTGTGGCTACAGAACTGTCTCAACAGAACAGCAAATGACCGTGAAGAAGATGGTAAGTGCATCAAAAACCCAAATTAGTATTCAAAGTGTTAAAAAATCTGTTTTATTTCTGTTCTTTTTTTGGAAGTTGTTTGGCACAGCCACATGTGAGTAATTGAAATCATTGTGGTTAACTCCCACAGGTTTGTCGCAGCCTGTGCCACTGGTCCCTCTGACAGAGGCAAATGAAGAAGCCATGGACAACAGGAGCTTCCAGAGGCTGTTACGCAAACTGGGGATGCGACCACCTGCAAATGAACAGGTGTGTTTTCATTATTTCACCACCAAATCAACCATCTCCACAGCTCTTTGAGCTGTACTTTTTCCTCTAAGTTTTGTTGTTTCTTTGTTTGATTGTGAAATAAACTCTAAAACAGACAACAACCTAATGGGAAAATATAATACAATATAACATTTTGCATATTCATAAACAGTTATTGTTGATTGTCTGTTTATCAGGAGTCTTTCTGGAGAATCCCAGCAAAGGTCAGTGCATCTCTTCTGCGGAGTGCAGCTGCAGCTCTTAGTCCGAGAGAGGATGAACCTAAAGGTGGCGAGGAGCAAGACGGGCCCAGGAGTCCAACTAGAGAACCACAGGAGGAGGAAGAGGAGGAGGTTTCAGGTGAACAGAGAGTCCAGGCTCTGAGAGCTCTGCTGCTCACACGTAAGCGTAAACACCACGCCTCCAAGCATACAGGTATGTGTGGGAATTTCATAATCATTGCTTTGTTGTATCAGATGACACCAGTTAATTACAGCTTTCTTGCGTAGGTGTTGAGTTACATGGTACACTTGCCTCTTTTCCAGCCTGCTTTGTTTAATAGCAAAGAGTAGGGAAATGAAAGTGAGTATCTGTAAATGTAAAAAGTTAATGTTTATGCTTTGATTTCCTGAGAATAAACACATATACATAGTTCTCACAGTCAGGTGTTGTTTTAGCTTGGAAATAGAAATGTAATTTTGATTGTGAAGGACTGTTCACCTGTGGTTTGTATTTCAAAATGCTGGACACAAATAAGCAGCAACACATACCTATGAAGTTAAACAGTTTGAAATTGAAAGTTGCTAAATTAAGGATCACAGATTAAGACGATGTTTTTTATTCTTTTCTTTTTTTAGCTCCTGCATCTGATTTTACGCCCTTTGTGGATACAGAAAGTACAGCCCTGAGGTGAGGTGTCATCCTATGTTTTTGTTTATCAGTTAAGGCAATCCTCTGCTGAGAAATGTCTATTTTATTTTTTTTAGTCTAATCTGTTTATTTCTGCACTGCAGGTCCCAAGGTCCCAAGACCTCAGCTAAAAGAAGCAGAAGCAGAGTGTTGAACGACGAAGAGGATGATGGTATTGTATACACATTGTTGGAAATCAGTCTAGATGCCAATGTTTCAATATGTTGTACCTGTAAAACTCAAGGGTCAAAGTGAGACATAGTTAAAGTTAAGCTAAACTAAGCTTAACATCTGTGCCTCAGCAGTCTAGGATCAGTAATGAGCCTCTGACAGCAGTGGAGTTTAATCATAACTGAACAGAAGCATCTTGGCTCACAGTTTTCTATTTTCAGAAAATGACTCCACTGCGATGGATATGGATGGTGATGCAGATTCAGGCGGGGAGAATACCTCTGCTCCTGTGAAGCGCAGACGGAAGATGGTCTTAATCGATGAAGAGGAAGATGAGGATTAGTAATGGGCTTTTAATGGACTGCGGATAAGGCAGACATACATAGCTTTGCTCTGAGGTGGATGCAGCTCTCTGTAGAATCTGCAGTCTGAACAGTGAAAACCCTGTTAATGGAATACCAAGCCCCCCAAGGGAATATAGCAATATACATCTATGGATACATACATCCCATCAAACAATTTAATTTTACAATCTCTTAGAAAGCAGATGATTGGTGTCTTTATGTAGTTATAGTAAATAAGTTGTGGGTGGTCTTATGTTTTCTGTGTTCTCTCTCTCTCTTGTCAGATAAAGTTTTGGAGTACAAGACTTAATTGACAACGCAACAATTTCATCTTTGATCTGAATGTTGTTTAATGTATAAATACTTTTCAGTCATTTGCAATTTTGTCTTTGGATTTCAGAGGGAAATTCAGGCCTCGAGTTGATTAAAAGAAACGTTGTCAAAATAGTGGATCACTGGTTTTGTTGTCCATTCATCCATTATCGATAATATACACTGATCCGCGTAGGGCCATGGGAGGCTAAAGCCAATCCCATCTGACATTGGCACAGGGCCGTTTACACCCTGAACAGGTCACTAGTCTATTGCTAGCACATAGAGACATACAGACATACAGAGACACACAACCATTCACATTCACAGGCAATTCAGAGTCACCAATTAACCTACAGTGCGTGACTGCACTGAGAGGAAGAGTTGTTTTTTTTTTTGTTTTTTGTTTTTTTGTCTTTCACTGCATGTTTTAAACACTAGAGGGCACTTAAAGGTGAGTAGTTGGCTTTGAGCCTCATGGGGGAATTAACTGCTGTGTCTCAAAGAATCATCAGGTCTCTTGATTGTGCTGTTTATCACATTAAGATTGAGTTTTGAACAAAAGTAATTTGTTCCTCTGCATTGAGTGAGGACAGTCTTGGTATAGCTAAAAGCCACCATCTTATATTTAACTTGGACTTGTGCAAAAATTACATAAACAAATTTTTTTTTTTTTTATGGAGCTTTCTTCAACATGGATCAAAATTATGTCTGCAGTTGCTGTCTATTTGTGTGCGTTTTCCAGCTGTGGCGGAGGTGGTCTCTTGTCCTCACATCTGGACCACGTTAGTAACTTCCTGTCACAGCATCTGCTCGCTCTGCCCCCATCCCACAGACCTGACAGTCTACAGATACTGCTGTGAGTTAAGCATATGTGCACAATGGTGGGTGGGTGCTGTTCATGAAGCTAAGAGGTTAAATGTATATCACTTCCTCGCGCAGAGAAATGCTTAAAACGTCTCCATGAATTTAAGCTAAACCAAGTTTTATGGTAGTCTAGAAACTTGAAAATGCAATTCCACTATAACAGTACAATTTTCCACTCATGTATGTGACATTTGTAAATATTGAAATGAAAATGCAATTACACAATTTGCATTTTCACATACTCGTAGAGTGTAGGTACTGTCTGAACATTTGAAATGTCATTTTCAAACGTCATACCTACACAGTGAAGTATATTCAGATATTAATTCAAATTTGAACAGACTATTGGATAGACTATGTATTAGAGCTACAGAGCTCTTTGTTTTGTAACCACAACATAAAACAAAATGCCTGAGGGCTGTATTGCATGCATGTGAGTAACAGATGCATTATACCAGTGATTGTGCAAACTGAGTAAATGGAAACATGATGTTTCAAATAAAAGCTAAAAGAAAGTGACAGAAATCTCCATTGTTTGGGCACCTTTTCTTTAGCAACAAGATGTTTACACTTGAAACCAAACAATTGAAACATAAAGGTTTTTAGTTTTTAGAGCAATCATTAAATTGTAGATATTTGGATTTTTTTATGACACGATATTTTTAATCTGGATTCTTGAAGCAGCCGTTAATAAAATCTCACCACAACAAACATTTCAGTTGTTACCCTTTTAAAAGGTAGTAGAAGGCCTTGCCAGTGATTCTCCTGCTCTAAGTTACCCTTTGGCACAGTCTAATTGTAGGGTAGATTTTCGGGAAAATACACATGTCTGTTCAATTGTGATGGGTGGAAAAATCTACCCTAATTTGTTTGTCAGATGATGTATTACCTGTAGTAGAGTTCACTGGGAGTGGATGTGATACAACACAGGCACATTTGTGTATTAGGTAGTTGATCTGGGATTATTTGGAATTTCTGAAAAGTTCTTTTGTCTTTGCTTTGTTTTTGTGTATTTATGGATTACTCCGAGAAGTTGTGATTCAGACTTTTAAGGGGCCAATGGAATGGAGACAACAGTGTCTTTACTGTTATGCTTTTTGAGTAGAGGGTTATGAAAAATGAGTATGAAACTTATCAACAATGACATCAGTTCTTCAGGATAAGAAGTGAAGAATGGTTCAATTTCTCAGTTATTAAATCAACAGTGTCTTTTGTTCTCAGATGTGTAGCCAAAGTCTTGTCTATTGCTAAATCTTCCTGGAAATGCATTTTCATGATGTGCCAGTGAAATATCAAGTTTGTATTACAAGATATGCCAAAGTAATAATTTACTATCTCTGCTGAGTATGTGAGACCTGACGAATAGATCATGAAATGATCTCTGTATGTCAACCCTGAACTCCCTGATAGTGGTAAACACTAAACAAGTGGGCGTAGTTGTTGAACTGTTAGTATTGTGGCCATACAGCCTACAGTGGTTATAAATAAATAAATAAGATCCTGTCCCTGGCACACCACATGCAGCCACCTCATCCTCCCATGGAGGGGAATGAAGTCCTCCTACAGTCTCAACACGCACAGCTGTAGCTCATTCCCCTGAATGTACCAACACAATCCACGGGGTCCTGTGTCGCCAGTTGGTGCTTTCTGAACATAACAAATTCCAAGTCAGCTTGAGTGTGCGACTGCACGAATGTAAAAAGAAGAGGGTGAGTTTAGCCTGTGATTCAACAAACTCTGGACAGTGTCTTAACATCTGGAGCTCATTACAGGCCGAGTGAAGACAGTTTGATATACCAGTTATGTCTTCACTATTTTAGTAACACCTTACTAAAGGGTTTGAAAATTGTATCTAATGACTTTATTAACAGTTAAAATGTTTACTATTTCTTTATAGAACAGTTAATTAAGACCCCTTCTGGGTTTTAAAGTAAAAATCTCACATTAATGGTGAAGAATTACAGGTTCCTTGTTTCCCTATAAACAAACAGCAAAAGTCAGTAAGTTATCTCTTATCATAATTGTAAATGAATTAATAATAATAAGCTTTGATATGTCATTGTTTTTTAGATTGTTTTTTGCATCCTATGAGGGCTGTTGAGTGGATTATCCTGGAGAAATAAAGTGAATCACTATAAATTTTGTAAAGTAAAGTGGGGAGTCCCAGGTATTCAACCGTTAAATAGCCCCCCACCCTTTAATCAAATCAGTTCATTACCATTGCCACAATAACCTGTTAAAGGGTCCCTCTGACCACCCACCTGAATGTGAATAATGCAGCCTCTAATTTCCTGTGCAACATCATGTGCTTAGAGAACATTTAATATGACCTAGTTTGTGATTATTTGATTAAATACGCCTTTATTTAAGAATATTGTCCATATGAGAACAATCTAAAGTAAAATAATAAAGGTTTAATAGATTTTGACCCAGGGCTGCTCCTTAGATCCTTTCAGTTCAGGTTGAACCAACTTAGTCTGTATTATATTGTCCTATAGTCAGTGGTGCACTAACAAAGCCTATTTGTAACAAATCAAATTACCAAAACCAGTGGAGATAAATTAACCTGTGGCCCTTTGGGTACCCTCAGGGTCCATTTTCACTGTGATGTAATGATATTACCTTAAACAAGATTTTCTGACTCAAATAACTTAACACCCAGAAAAAAACAGATGAAATGTAATTAAATAAACCACAACAAATGAGCTAGATTTTGGCACAAACTGTGGCCACGAGTCCAAGGACCCCAGGAGTCGAATTTGTGATTAATCCAAACTTTAATTGGGATTATTAAAAACTTTATATGCGGTAAACCTGGGGGACTTTGGGGCCCCAGCCAGTTGCCCCCATTTCTAAGAGTGAGCCTGGTTTCATGGGGGGGGGGGTCAGGTAAAGTTGGCTCATCGGAGCTGGGGGCCTCATCTGTTGCTGTGGCCCCCTCACCCCTCCCTCCCTCCCGGCCGTTTTCCAACGGACGACGCTGGATGGAGGTCGAGGGGGAAGAGAGGAGGAGGAGGAGGAGGAAAGACTTTTTCTCCTTTGTGTTTTTTAAACGCCGTTTTGGAGGAGGGAGGTGAGTGAGGGAGGATTTTCCACAGACTCGTTGGGGTATTTTTCAGAGGAAGACGTCGGGCAGCCCGTCTGTATCTGTCTGAGCCGGAGACCTCCTCCTCGGGTCACTGCTGAAGTTTCGTGCCTTTGGAAAGAAAAAAGAGAGAGAGAGAAAAAACAACATTTGCATGAGGCGGGGAGAGGAACAAAAACGATGCCGTTGCTGTCGGTGTTGTACAGCCCGTGGTTGTGAGAAGAAGCAGGGAGGAAACCGGTTCTCCCTGGTCCCCTGCCGCCGCTTTTGTGTTTGTGAATGGTGGGGTGTTTTTCCTGTTTGACAGGGCCGACACTGAAGGTTACAGCCGCACAACAGACAGGCTCGTCGGTAAGTTTTTTAAAAACCACTTTTACCTCAACACATCCATAAGTGTGTGTCTGTGGCAGATGTCAGCAACGCAGCCTTCGTCTCAAAGCCCAAAGGCTCGGTTGTGTGTTTGTTCTCCAGTGTCAGTGTTTGAAAGTCCAGTAAGTCCGTGGAAACAACAGCTTCATGTCTATTACCGATGGTGATTGATTATGGACGAGTGATTCCCCCCCAGATGTTGCTGACTGATCAGAGCCAGACTCCACAGCTGGAAATATTTGTAATAACACGTAGTCAGTCAGGCCGCTGCAATGGCTGTTCCCCTTTCCAAAGCATTTTGCACTTGAGGGACATAATACAACTTATCCGTCAGCCTTTGAGGACAAAAACATAATGATCCAAGATAATAAGGGCTTTATTGGTGTGCACTGAACCAGGCATTTAGACTAAACTCCCCCAGCACTGTGCTTTAATCAGCTCTGGCTATCAACTCCAGGTTGTAAGTTAGATCTGCAGCAGTTGTGTTGGTGGAAGATGGAAAAGCATGATATTGTTTTTTGTTTTTTTATTTCCTTTAAGTATAGATATTTATCATCTAACTCCACAGGTTGTTTGACAGATCTCAGCACTTATTGAAACAGGGCTTGTGCTTCCTCTTTTTTATATATATATAGCTTTACGTATCATCTCCCTTGAACTCTAATAGAAACGTCCTTCATCTTGTAGGGCAAACATTTAATGCCCCTTCATGGCCCACATAGCGTGCAAAAAGCCCTGGCCCTGTGGTTCTGCTGTGTGATCCAGGGTGGGAGTGCCTCTTGGTTTTTCACAGTGTGATGACAGCCTACAAGTCCTGTCTTTACTGGGGAGAGTAGTCTGTAGTTACAGCTCCCCATCTACTTGACCTAGTCTGTCTACTTGCACCAGATGGTTTTGCCCCTTTGAAAAAGTGCAGAGGAAACCCTTCCCTGCCTTGGGAAAAGAGAGAAGATGGGACAGGAGGCTTGAAGAGCAGGGCTGAGGAGGGCTAGACTGCACGTTACTTGACGTGGTAGTTTTTAATTAGTGCCAAAGTAAGGGTCTCGATTTTGTCTTGTCTTTGATTGTGAAATATGCCAACACCATGCTGACGTCTCCTAACCTCAACAATCAAACACAGAATATGACTTTTAACAAAACCAGTAGTTCTGAACATTAAGCTTTGTTGGAAATACTTTTAGCACCTTCCAGGAGGTTGTCACTGGGGGTCAGTAAGAGCAGAACAGCGAAGCAGTAATTCCCATTTTATGAGGACAAGCTTAAATTTGAAGTTTGGGTAATTTGCAGGGTTTGAATTTGCTTTCTTTTAAAAACACAGGCAAGGCTTTTTTTTTCATTTAGGACCACAGTGCCTTACGCTAAGGATTATTCTCCTTGACCTTTCACCTTGACCTTTTCTGTACTGTCCCACACTTCATTGAGATGGTGGCTTTGTTTAACAATGTTTTGCAGTATGATTGTATATAAAATACACAATTCTCTCATTTTAGTTTACATCACAAATTAAATCTCTTTGACCACAGCTTACTTACAGCCCATATTAGAAATCTTGGAAGAAAAAAACAAGAAAAGAAAAGAGAAACGAGAAACTTGGTTTTTCTTTAAACTGTTGAACCAACTGACAAAGATGAACTTCACTGCTTTTTGTGGTGACTCTCTATTCTTACCTGTGTCCAGTAAAGTTAGGAAAGTATTCTCAAAGTGACACAGCGATCAGTTTCAGTTAAACTAATGTGTCAACTTATATTCCTTAATCACCCTTCAATATGGTAAAGGGTATAATGGAATACATGAACTTACATTGCACATTCATATATAAACAACTTTTTGAATTCAGGGTGTAATTGCTTCTTACTCTTGAATTATTTTTGCAGAAACAGCTCGAAGGATAACCCAGGTTTATGTTGGATTCTGAGATGGAAGGAGATAGACACTCCTGGGTGTAAGAAAAGTCCTATTGTCACATAGAAGCCACATGAAGAACTGATACCAGTCATTTTGAAACATACATCCATAGCTTACTTATAGCTCTTTAAACACTGGTTATAGTCATGACATGAGTGGGGTGTTGGGTTGGCTTGGAAAATGAAGGACATACATGATATTTTAGGCTTGTGAGAGTTCGCTGTAGGAGGTACAATTATTGCAGACTGGAATTTGACAAAGAGGCTTGAATGGCTGCTTTAAATGATAGAGCTGCAGTGGAAGTGCTGAAGACATATATAGGCACCGCACGAAGGTCTGCACTAAACCTATGCTCTTACCACTTGTGCCACTATAGCAAACCTATCTGCAAATCATCACAATTGAATGAGTGGTTCATTTGATTTTACTGTGACACTGTGTAGAAAACAGCATAAACATTAGACTGATAAGAGTCTAACTAGATTCTAATAAAGACTATGATAGTATTATGATGCCCCACTGACATCTCTCCAGCTTGTCCAAAAGGGAAGGTCAGAACATGCCTGGACATGAAAGGGCATTGGTGCCATGCTCAAGGATACTTCTGCATGATAGATGGGTACATTTAAATACTCACAGTACAGTACACTAACCTGCTGTTCATCAGCAGCATAAATTATCCCCTACACAGTGCTATACTGTCACGCTCTCACTGACATATGGACATCAGACCCCATCACACCGCCTACTAAATACTGCTCTCCACCACAAACCCTAATGGAGCGTTGTGGAACTGCCCCTCCTTACTCTGTTCACTCCCTCCTTTGCTGCTGGATCACAACTCCATCTTACTGAGGCATAGAGAAATAACAGGATGGATGGATATTAGTCGTCTGTATGGAGTTTACTCCACTAATGACCATGTCTAGTTCTGACATACAGTATACACGCATGCAACATTGACATGTGACTCTCTTCAAAAGGCCCCTCATTGTTACTGGTCTTTTTTCATGCTTCTCTATAAGTAGCTCTGCAGTGTTAAGTTGAAAGGCCTCTATTGTTTAGATTGAAGTCAGGCAGGCATGAGAAGAAGAGATTATAAAGGAAAATAAGTCAGATAGTACAGTGACCATTATCAGTGTCCAGAGACACAGATTGGGAGTGAGAATATTTATCAATTAGACTGATTTTTCTGGAATCATCTGCAACTAGAGATAAGAGACCAAATATTGTAAAAAAAATGTTGGTCAATGGCCAAGACCTGGGAGCTTCTGAATTAAATAAAGTGGGTTGGCTTTGAAAGGCATCTTTTTTCCATAAAAGTAACTTTACCTTAGAGACTCTGTGGTCACAAATATTTGGATTATGAGGATTAGAGGTAGACATCTGTTTTTCTCCATTGCACACATTTTTGTGTCAAGTCTTGTCAGAGAGTTTAAATTATGTGGAAGTGGATGCCTGATTTAGATGTCTAGTAACTGCTTTGGGTTAAGCAGCTGATAACTAGGAAACGACACCATGTCAAGACAGCTGACAGAAGAGAATAGACCTAGAGAGTGACATCTTAGAGCAATGCCGGGGAAAATATGTCCCCTGTTCCCTGCAATAAGTGGAGAGCACAGTGAGGACATGTTGGGATCCAGTCACTCAAGCCACATTCAAAGGTAGTCAGAGACTCATCTGCGTGTGGTGTGAATGCAAATGTATCTGCACGGTGGGGTCAACTTTGTATTTTGCACACAGCACAAAAGAGCTTTTAAAAAATAGTTGATTTGCTTATGCCCCACACACTCGTTAGGCTGTGAAGCTTGAGTTGGGCTGAGGGAACAGATATTCTCCACAATGTTTTACTTTTATTGCTGTATTTATTATGTGTGTCAAGTTTTGTAGTAATGAGAAAGTGTGAGCATGGAGAGGTAAATCAGGATTAAAAGATAAAAGGTTTGAACAGGGTTTAGAGCCCTCCACCACCACAAATTAAACCAACAGGAATGTGACTGGTGTGGTACTCTGGTAACAGTAGACACATGGTCATATAGAGTTAAGGGACTCAGGGATTTTGTGTGAATGCCTTGATTGTGAGTTCTGTGTAAACTTGATTTGTAGCTGTGTAAAGTTGCTAATTTATATGGCTCTACAAATCTGAGATCTAAAAGAATATGTTTGTTTGGTACAAGACCAATCAAAATTACATCATCAATTTAATATTTTTTTCATTGAATGAAATACAAAAAAAACCATTCCAACTGAAATCACAAATCACAACCACAATATCTGCCAACACAATCACAATATGATTTTTTTGCATATCATGCAGCACTAATTATTTATCAGTGAATCATTTTGGTTTGAATATGGCTTTATGGAGCTCAAACCCAGATTAAATGAGTAAGAATCACAGAACCTCAGCAGTTAAAAAGTGTAAAATGACTGTCATGTGGTGCCTTGTTCATTATACAAGTTGTTACAGCACACCAACACAGCCGTAACTGCCATGCACAACCACCCTTCTGAAATAGTCTTAATCACGCAACAGGGGCATTTTGTGAGACAATGGCAAGTGTTATATCTAGATTAGCTAGCGAGCTAGACAGATTACAAGCTTATTTTGTTCATATTGCGAAGTCTGCCTCTCCTACTGTTTCTGTATGGACAGCGTGATTCTTTCCAAGCAGCACAAAGACATAGACCTCAGTTTGAACGTGTTGTAAGTTGAAAAGAAGCTTCAGGTTTGATGATACAACTCTTTGGTCCTGTCTCTGCTCCATGCCACAAACACAAAGGTCAGTTCCTGCTGAAACCTGATGTTCCACTTCCTCATCTGTTCCCAAGCTTCCTGCTCTGGAGAGACAGGAAGCTCAGTAGTGGCCCTTATGATGTGTTAACTAGTATGTTCCAGAGGAAAAGCAGATGTTGTGATTATAGTGGCCATGAACATAGATTTATTTATGTTTATACAGATTTATGTTAAGCACCATATGGCATCTATTTTAATAACACCCACTGTGACAGTTCCAGTGGTCCCTGTTGTCCAGACTTGATCAGTCTTTGGTTTGATGTGTTCAGATGAAGGTGGCATTATTCATGGAGTGCAACTACAGAGCACAGACCCGGGTGCGTGTCACATTCCTGATAGAGTTTTCCAAGTGAAGTTGTCGGACAGCCAAGCTGTAACGCTGTAGATTTTCAGCTGGCCCTGGCTGTCAAGTCGGAGGAGCACTTGCAGAATCCTTGGCTGTGATCACACATACCCACCCCTTGATTAAACACGCCCATACTAGCTATGAGGGGAACTTATAGTGGGCCCTGCCTGTCCCTCAGCAGCTGAGCACTCAAATCTGCACTGCTCAGCCCCCCACAGTGTTTGTTCAGGGGGAGTATACTCCTGGGCAAGTTTTTGTTTCAAGGGTAACATAATATTCCAATAGCTCATCTGCAGTTGATACTTATTGTGTGTTAACTCTCAGTTCCCATCTGTTGGCTCTTAAGTAAATATAAGTGATATTTCTGGAGGCAATTATGTACTTTTTTTTTTTCTAAAAAACATTCAAGCTTTTGCTGAAAACCTTTCATTTGAAACTTATCAAGTCAGTCCATTACTTTGGTCAACACTGACATTTCTCAACATGTTGTTATGTTGATTGCAGAAATTTGACATTTGTGTTTAGCAGTGGATAAATCCTACAGACTGGTGATTCTCTGACTTTTTGTCTCTTGTTCAACCACAAGACTGACATTTTTGATATTGGGTGAAGTTCTTGACACATGGCCATGACATTTATTACAGATATTTTCGGTCCCTAATAAGAATACTAATAGCCTAGACTTTGTGAGATTTTTCTGCTTTTCATCTACCACTCCTGAAAACTATTGACATTTCCATTTACCTTAGCTGTAGTTTGTGTTTAAATCTAATTAGCTATTAAGAGGCTAAACTTAGATTGTCATCAGTGTAAATATTACCTACCAAAGATCGGCATTTTAGCATTGTAACTGTTAGCATGTTAGCATGCCTACAGCTAAGTGCAGCCTCACAGGTCAGCTAATACAGCTGTAGATTCTTAGTCTTGTTTACTTGTATTGAATTTGTTGCCAGGCGACTTTAGCTTGTAGAAAACTCATCTTGGAAGAGTTGGGAGATCTTTGGTCCTCGAAAAAAGCTCAGTCACTAAGATAGATAGTTGTGTTTCCAATCAGGACCCCCCTCCCATCACTCACCAGCCCTCTGGAAGCAAATACTTGGCACCCCATCTTAAAGCAAACACTTGGGATCTACCAGTTTCCTTGGTGCTCTCAGCCATCTTTATGTGGTCTCAGTTTTTTGTCCGCCTGGTTTCCTCTGAGTGCCACTAGAGGTCACAGCATGGGCCTCAGATTCTTTGTGTTCTCCCATAATGGCTCTATTCTCCCACAGCAGCACAGACTTCCAAGCCCCCTAGACATAGGACACCATTGTGACTCACAGAGGTGGTAACATGAGGAAGACGCACAGAGGCATGAGAGCATCCATAGGTGCACATGTAGAGTAAAGTAAATTACTGTTAAAATTATGAAATATTTATTAGTGTGCACTCACAAAGCTGGTCTTACTGGTAAACATTTGCTTTATTATTGTTTATTAGTGATGAAGATTTATTCACATGGTTTCACTAAATGCAATGAGCTGACCACAAAACAGCCATTCAAAGTCCAGGTCCACTGGAAGCAAATAGATACATTTGTGGTAAATATTGTGTGTCCAATTACAGTAATTACAGCAAAACAAGCTACAGTCTAATGTAATATGTTGTCTATTTTATTGTCTGCCTAGAAAATTTTGTAGAGAGCTGTATCCAAATTTGATTATGCTGTTTGATTAGTTGTGTAGGTTTAGCAAATTATGTTCACATACACAATAACATACACAGTATCTGCTATCCAAACCAACCAGGTGACCTTATTCTTGTCATACTGGACTCACAGTGAGACATATCTGCTGAGGCTTGTTGGTTCATTTGATATACATGAATACAGCGTCTTTTTGGTAGTACATATTCCAGTTAGAAATTTTAACAGCTCCATATAGTAGCAATAACAAAACCTCCCCTTCTTCTCATGTGACTGAATCAACACCAACATGGAGAACGCCCAGACCAGAGGGAAACAAAAACGCATAACAGTGAAGTTCATGTCCTTTTATTTTTCTGAAACTCTTATCCTGTTCAGGGTGACAGTGGGCTGGACTCCTCACTTGTTGGGCAGAGGAAGGCCAATCTTCACTTCACAACATATATGGTGACATACTGACAATGGAAATTAAGAGCTCAACCTGGATTTCTAAAGACAGACATGGAGATGTAAACTCCATACAACAAACCCCAGCGTATTCAAACTCTTGCTGCTTTAAGGTGACAGTGTGAATGATCCGGGCCATGTGTGTAGTTTTATATTATCCTGCAGTAGAATTTGGTTTTTCTTCTTAAATTAGCCGGAGTTGATTTGAAGATTATAGTCTAGATTGTATAGAGAGGTCTTTTCAGTAGCTGCTCATTTTGTGAGAAAAGTACAATTTTATTTTTGGTCTATCTCATTATATCCAGTTTACTGTTTGCTTCAGTCAACAGAATTTTATCTTGATTTTCCTCAAGTCATGGTATAATCAGAAACGTCAAGAAAGCAATTAAAATGAAAAATCTTACACACTACTCTGTAAATTTTCTTTATTTTTGTGTTTTTTATGAATAACATGAAATCTGTAGACATGTAACTACATGACTACACCCACTTGAAATGGTTGGTGAATACTATTAGGGCTAAAACTAACAATTTTCATTGCCAATTAATCTTCTAACTATTTTCACAGTGAATAGATTTATTATTTGTCTGTTTCATCTGATCAGTCCAAATCCCAAAGATTTTTAATGCGCTGTTGTGTATGACAAAGAAAAGCACCAATCCACACATTTAAGAACCTGGAGCCAAAATATTTTTAACATTATTTTCTGTTCAGCAACTAATAATTCCAGTCCATGATTTGTCTTAGGCTATAGATGCATTTCCTCAAGGCAGTAATGAACTCTGTAATGCAACAAACAAAAGCCTCCAGACTAATTGGACACACATTTTGTCCTAGATTCTGTCTTGTCTTTCGGCAAAGAAATGACACATTGTCACTGATCGAAATAGAAAGAAAGGGATAGGTACTGGACAAACTTTGAGTGACTAAAGAAGAAAAGAAAACTTTCCAGTGGGCTTTCATTTTTTCCAAGTAAAGTCACTCATAGGCAGGCACACAAATTACACATCCTTGTGTCTCAAAAAAAGCAAAGAAAAAAAGTCACATATTCAGTGTGAGACAGAAAAAAGCTTTGTGGGGACAGATTCAGATGAAGAAACAGAGGTGACAGAGCGACAGGAGGGTGAGAAGAGTGATCTGGCAAGTAGCAACGAGTAAAGGCAAAACCCAGTGTTTTTGACTGTTTGTCCTGACTAGAAAACGTGAGTTAGCTGTAATCGGATCTTAGCCGTGGTGAGATCATACACGAGGCCTGCCAGCAGCCTCACAAAGAGCAGTCCACCCATAAGCCATGAGCCCCAGTGCAGCCCTCTGTGGCTCTCTACAGGCCTGCCAGCTTAAATATCGTATATAATTTTTCAAGAGTATGAGATGGTTTTCACAGGGCGGTAACCTCTGCTGCGCTGCAGTAATTTTGGACATAGTGTATCCACCAGTAATTATCATCAATGAAGTGTACGTTACAAAAAGCAAGTTAGCGAAAAAGGAGAAATATCACAGCTGTAAAAAAGAATACGTTTTCAAAATACTCACAGACAACAATTCCCAACTCTTTTCTTCTTACCATGTAATTTTTGAAAGACAGTTAAAACTAGATTAGTTTAACTGTGTTAAAAACTCATTAAGTGAAGACAAATTGATCTTGTCAGGTGACTAAGTCAGAGTTCGTGGCCATGAATGACTGAGGGGGATGCGTCTTCTGGCACATGAATTATAGACAGTGAATGAGCTGCTTGTGTGTATTCCCAGACACACAGGGTTGCATAGTGTTGTGTGTTGAGTTTGTGACAGCTGCAGATACAGAGCAGTGAGGAAGAAGTCACAGTTCACGATTTAACACTTTACCTTTACCCTTTGATCAGAATAAAACAGTTTTATTTTAAACTTGACTTGACTGTTCCATAGTTAATATCATAATTTTCTCTTTTCTTGCAGACCTCAAACCTGCCCAGATGGACGTGAGATAACGCCACCAGAAGTTCTACCTTTGTTCCATCATTCAGGCAGCCCCACATTCTCCCACGTTTAGCCAGAATGGCAGATCCCACCGGGCTGAGCCCCAAAGGGGAGGGGGCGGGCATGACTGAGGTCAACGTCTGCAGCTTGGAGATAGAGAGGAAGTATGATGTCATCCCTGCCGTCATCTGCTCCATGTGTTGCCTGTTCGGCATCATTTACTGCTTCTTTGGTGAGGATCCCTGCCCAGTTACATTAAGCAAACTGAAACATGGGATGACATAAAAACATAACAGTCAAAATATCTCATTACTCATATGTACATTATGGTCATGTAATGCAGCAATTACTTTTCATTTAATGACTCTCCCATCCAACTCTTAGCTCATTGAAGATCTCTTTGGTGTCTGCTCTTCCAGGTTATCGCTGTTTCAAGGCTGTCATGTTCCTGTCAGGCCTGATGTTCGGCTCCGTCATCATTTTCTTGCTGTGCCACAAGGAGCACGTGTTGGACACCCAGCTGAGCGTCGAGGCCAGCGCAGGAATCGGCCTCGGTATAGGCCTGCTGTGCGGCCTGGTCACCATGCTGGTGCGAAGTGTCGGCCTCTTCATGACTGGCCTGCTGCTGGGACTCCTCCTGGCTCTCGCTGCTTTGCTGGTCACTCACCAGTTCTACACCCCAACCACAGTCTGGGTGCCGCTGGGTGCTCTTCTGGGAACAGGCATGCTGTTTGCTGTGCTGACGCTGCAGTGGCAAAAAGTCTTCACCATGCTCTCCACAGCTGTGTTTGGGGCGGCTATCATGACTGTGTGTGCCGATTACTTTGTGGAGATGCTGGCACTGGCCACACACGTGTATGAATGTTTGCGCCTCACACCCGGGCCACCTCTCTGCTGGTACAGCTGGGTCATCCTTGGCATCTGGCCTGCCCTCAGCCTCATAGGAGTCCTGGTCCAGTGGAAACTGACAGACGACAGCTTCTCACACACTGACGGTGAGGACGAAATATCATGACACTTTGACTGTGAGTTCTGTTGTAGTGACGAGTCTGGGCCTGTATTTAGCAAACTTCGGAGAAGCACTTATGAATGTGCTAAAGAGTAAGAGAGGGAGTAAAAAAGTTTGGCACTGAGTGTGAAGGATAAGACTTTTATCCAGCAACTAAGTCTTACTTTAAGTGAAGGCGTAATATCCAAAGGCAACTTTGATCACATGATAAATCATATCTATGCTTAGAGCAGTAACAGCCAATCAGAGACAAGTATTTACCCCATATCTACCCCTTTGTTCTTGCTTTTTAAAAACATTTGCTGTTTCTCTGACTTTAATAGTTTAGAAACAAATGAAATCCTTAATATATACACTAGTAACTACCATGTTAAATTGACAACAATCTAACAGCAGGAGTGCTACTGGAAGGAGATCACAGCAAAGAAATCAGATACTAAGAAAAATGTTGTACCATACGTATAATGAATATGCATCAATGTGATTGCAAAGAAAGTTTTATTCTTTTAAATAGAATAAAAGGAGAAACAGTAGTGTGACATACATGTATATAATTCTCACATCAAATGCAGATAAAAGGCTTTAAATTAGCCTATTCTGAATATAGGATTTTATGTAGCTTTATAATTTAAAATTTCAGAATGAATGTAACATTTAAGGATTTTTACTTTAATCTTTCACTTAGATCCAGAATTTCGGTCTTCGCATGCCTGCATGTTTTAGATTTTGTTTAGGATTTTACAGCTATACTCCATTTCATGCCTTTGAATTTGCTTTCTCCTTGTAGTTGTTATCAGCCGGCGACAGAAGAGAGTCCAGCTGATGCGGATTCGAGAGAAGGACGCCAAAAAGCGACAGCAGGCAGGTGGGCAGGAAGGCACATACCGTCGTAAACCCACCCCAGTGAAACGTTACGCTGGGGACCTACTGGCACCGGTCAGTGTCACCCAACATGGCGTGTGCTGTACCAAAATAGGAAGAAATGTTTCTTCAAGTTGAGACCATCTTTTGTGTGCCTTACTCATCTCTCCCCATGTTGTTCTTTCCTTAGAGCTACCTGCAAAGTCTGCGGGACAGACAAATGGGCACAGGCACTTCCCTTAGCAGCCTGGGCACTGCCAACCACACCATGATTGACTTGGACTACGACACCGGCTCCACTGTGCCCCTCACAGCTACAACCCCAGTGGTTCGAGTCTAATAAGCACAGAGATAACAGAGAAGAGACTACTTAATGCCCTCTGGTTCTTCAACAGTGTCTCCCTGATGTAGAGTAGAACCAATAAACTGCTCCACTCAGCGAAGCGTGTTTAGCATCCTGAAACTTATTTGGAGCCAGGATGGATTTTCTCCTCAGCGTTTCAGTCCTAGGTGACAGTGAAAAAAAATGCTGCTTTTTGAGGAGAAGGCAGAAATGTCAAGCTCCTGCTTGGTGACTGCTACAACCACTAAAACCAGAGTGATTCTAAGAGAAACACTTAAAAACAGAGACTAACAAAGTAAAGTGAGGTCCTTCATTTCCTTTCATTATGTATTAGATACATCACAGCAAGTACGAGCCTCAAAAACTAACATTTTTCCATTTTGGTAGTGAATATGACAAAGCTGTTTGTTTAACATTACATGTACTGTACTTCAAAAGTTAGTCATTGCCATGAAGTGTTGTGTTATTGTCTGTCTTACTGTTAAACTGTGTCATAGGGTTTATGATTTTGTGTAGTTTATTTTGTGTAGAATGAGCATTGTTCATGGTGAGTACATGTAGATGGATACATGGCCATGAGTATGTAAGTTGAAGCAAAATCTAAATAATGCAAATAAAATAAGACCATATGTATTTAAAAGCTCCTCTAATGGGCTTTTAGCAGGATGCTCTCCAGCAGCACTCTAATAATTCACCTTTTGTCTTTTCTCAATGTAGCACCTGTCAGATACAGTAGGTGGAGAATTTAGGCTATTGCCTGTGGAGTAAACATTTTATAATTTATTTCATATAACGACCAAGTACCTGGTAGTGTTGAAAAAAAAAGAACAGAAAAACAAAACAAAAACAAAGCATGTCTGATGTTAATTTGTAGATTTTTACATAATTATCCACGTTGTTGTTTGAATATTTTGCAGGGACACTGCACTTGTGACCTGAATCTGTACATACCTGTTCATAGAAATTTCAAAGATAAATAAATGTGTTTGATACAAAAAACAGTTTTTTACTCATCACTTGACTCAGTTCAGTTGCACTATTTGCCTATTTGGGCTCTTAGCAACACTGGCAGGACTGCTGGACAGATTTTTCAGAGGCAATAAAGAGGTCATGGGGAGGATTTCCTACTCTGCAATTGGTCGGAGTTGCCATGGCATTTTCAGTTTTTTTTTTTGCAGACAAACACAATGCAGGACAGACCGGCCTTTCATCATTGCAAACATCAAAGTTTTCTTTCCTTTTTGTGGGGATGTTGAGCCACTTTTCTGGTGACGGGGCACTGAATCAGAAAGACAGTTTTATTGCTGACAGTACGTCTTGTTTAATGTTACACAATGTTAGATTTTCATTGGAAAAAAAAACAGGACAGACTCAGATCCATGCCACATGATTTCCCACAGACTAGCGTGATGCATAAGATAATGGTATAAGTGTTTAGTAACAATGAAGGGTACTGAACATAGTAAAGGAAGTTGGTTCAACAATATGTGTAAGTCTCAAGAGAAAAGAACACTCCCATAATCATATTACATCTTACTGAAAGCATTAAGACATAATCCAACACATATGTTAGAGGGAAAACAGAAGGCCTCCCTTGATTTCTCCCTGAGATCATAGTTCATCTTACATAATTCTTACAGTCACAAAAACACACATTTGTTCTCAAGAAGTAAGCCTCACAAGAATCAGCTTGCTTTGGGGGAGTAGCTTAGTTATCAGATCCAGTGAAATAAAATCAATCCCTTAGTATCTTTTATTTTTTCATGTTAGATGATTTTTCACAATTGGTCACTGCTGTTGAGATCGCATTGTTGTTAATACCCTTGGAGTGGAACCTGCACCCCTGCTGTAGACCTCTTAGTGCCTGCTGCCCTCTGATGGTCAGAAACCTAGCATCGCATCCAGCGCTCCTTCTTGCTCAGTGGGTATCCCCTGTCGACTCTAAGCAGCTCATTCACACGCCAGTACTTGTCTCCTTTAAAGAAGAAGATCTTGCCATTGGTCCAGGTGAAAGCAGCATCTGGACTGGATGGGACTCCAGTGAACAGCATGGAGAGTGGTTTGGGGTAGATACTTAAGTCATTGTACTGCAATTCATCCCACTGCCAGTGCTCTGAACCCTAAAAAAGACAGAATTTTAAAAAATGGATTTCTGCAAGAAGAAGTATGAATATGGATGCAGTTAATCTGATCATAGATACCTTAATAAAGATCATCTTCTTGTTCTTCTCCAGGTACAAGGCTGCATCTATATTAGGGGGAATCCGTTTCACTTGTTTGGGGTAGCCGTAGTCCAGCAGGAACCTGGTGTACCTCCACACTTTATTTCCTGTGACCAGAAAGAGTCCAGTATTTACACAAGTCCGGAGACTTAAAAATAGTTATAACGATTGTGCTGGGCAAGAGTTTTACCTTTAAGAAAGTAAGTCTTGTTAGTTCTTTGCGAGTGCACAGCAGCATTCAGGTTTCCAGGGAGTTGCCTCCATAGCCTGTCAATTCTTATTGGTGTGTTGTGTCCCAGATCTGAGATCGTCCAGACGTAATCACCGCTGAAGGCAAAGGTTTTTCTCCAAGGACCTGATTAAACATACAAACAGTGACACGTCCTGTGACATTTTTCACCTGTCATCAAAATGGTCAACAGATCATAGCTCCTCCTCTCTTGTGGGACTGGTACACCAGCCAGCTCTCAGTGACTCGTTCTCTTTGAAGTTTCAGCTGCTGTCGTCTCCTGTTGCTTAGAAAACTTTCAGACCTTTATTATAGCTTGCAAATGCCTCCTCTACATTGTTTTGTCTACCCTCTCTGAATCCAGTGTGTTTACATGCTGTGGTACAAAGTCAAATCAAACAATGGTGCAGGCAGGTTGGACATCGCCTGTAATTACTTTGACAACAACTTATTATAGCTTACCCAACATGATGGCATCCAGTGTGGCAGTGCAGGGGTCAGGTATAGTCTCAGTATCATTGCTCTCTGTGTGAAACAGACTGTCTGTTGTTGTTGGACTGGCTGCAGTGCCGACAATGCGTTTCCCTATAAAACAGAGGAGATATAAGATGTGGGATGAATTCATGCTTTAAAGCTACATGAATAATGTTTTAGTTTAAAACAGATAAAATTTCAGCAGTCAGATTTTTGCATGTGTTACCCTGTAGTCCATCAGTCTGGTACATTTATGATTATATAAATAGAAATAAACCTGTCACCTTACAATCTACTGCCTCAAATATATCTTATATATATATCTTAACATACCTCTTGTTATTATTCTGGAGGTCTGTGGTTGTGATGTATGCAACAGTTACATACATAGAAGTACGATTCTCAGGTGCTGATGCATGCAAATTCACCAGCACTGGTCAATATGATACTGTTCTGCTCCACCCTCGACACCATTGTGTTACTGTCTTTACTTGACCCACTCACCATATAATGCCTGGATGCCTCTCACATCGTCTGAATGCAGCCTGAAGTTGGGGCGGTAACCAGAGTAGACTGGTGCCATCAGAGCACTTTTGAGGCGAGAGTGGCCGAGGCCAAGGGCGTGGCCGATTTCATGGGCAGCCACAATGCGAAGATTAGTACCATAATATGTTCCCTCTGTCCAGAACTCATCCTCATCAAAATGAACAATACCAGATTCTGGTGACTCAGCATGGGCCAGCACATGACCTGCAGGTGGTACAAATAAAGTATTTATGTTTGTGTTTCAGGGGCCAGGTGACAGTAACAGTCTGTGTTCAATAGAGAAAGAGTATCCGTGTTTATGGAGGAGACTCACCACGGCCATCAAATGGGACAGCGCAGTAGCCATCTCTCTTGTGGAAGGAGATCCTGATGTCTGCTCTTCCATAGTCAACCTCCCTAAAGGTCAAAGCAGCCACATCACTCCAGTAGCTGAAGGCCGAGCGGATGGCTGCCCTGATCTCTGTTTTTTTCATGTCAGGTGTGTAATTGTAGATGCGATAAGTCAGACTCCTCTTTCTCCAACGGCCTGAAAGAGAGGAGTCATTTTTCCTAAGTCACTACAACCAAAATGCAATTTTTTTCTACATTTGTGAGAAAGACAAGACTTCAAGTCTACTCCAAAATGTTGTTGACATGAAACTGAAGTAAAAATGTGACCAGACAACAGGAACAACTATCAGTGGTGCTCCCTGTGGAAAAGTGCCAAGCCTGAAACTTATATCTGATTGTCAAAGCCTTTTATGGTTTTTTTTCCCCCTTAGTGTCTGACTTTGTCCACAAGATTAACATATTTAAAATATTTTTTTGGTCTTTTCCCCTGATACTATACTATACATCAATCAAAGTGTGATAATCATATATAGAAAAGGTTTATTAGGTTTTGAAAATAAAACTATCCCCAGGAGCTAAAAGACACTCTAGAGAATTACAAATGACCAATGATGCTATGATGTGTTTGCTGGATATTTAAATACATTAATACTTGCTAACCAGTGATAATAACATGAAGTGATCATGTCAGGTCTGTGTGTCTAGTAGAGTAGTAGTGTGCAGAGGATCATTAATATGTTGAGTGTTTGATGTGAAGTGAGTGCAGTGAAACTGTGATGTTACAGAAGGTAAAGCCACATTTCTGAAGTTAATAAAATGAAATAAATGTTATAACCACAGATCAGACTCACCCATCACTCTGTATTTGTGAAACTTCTTGTTGAAGGGGTCCTCCATGCCACAGCGAGGCTGTCTCATCACATCCAGGGTAGCTTCATCTAATTCTCCAGTAGGTGGCAGATCATTCACCCCCTGGAAAACTCTGGACACAATAATAAATCTTTAAATTGATTTCACAAAATAAATAAATAAATAAATAAATAAATAAAATAGACAGCCCACATCCTCCTCCACTGTTCAGGGCATATCATGACTTTCTATCTGTGTTGCACCTTGAAAGGGTAATTGTCCAAGTTACCTAAGCGCATCAATTATCTCCTCCAGGTAATGAGGGTCATGTGGGTCAGCAGGGTCATTCAGGTAGCCATATTGCCTCAAGTAAGCCTGTAGATATATAAACATAAAATAAAGTTTTAATTTAAAGACTGTAGTCCAACTTATTTAGCACAAAAAATGAAAAGACAACGTCTGCATCTGCTGTATGTACTGTAGGTTTGATAATTATCAAAAGCATTTTGTGAATGAAAGTGTTCAGACAGATGACAAAACCAACTCAGTCCCACCTTTGCTTCATCTAAGTCTGTCCACTGCACCACTGCACATAATGCTCCGCTGAGGTTGATCACCAGAAGCAGCAACAGCAGCCCTTTGTAACCCATATTCAAGTTTTCATCAACGGTTTCCGTCCCAAAGATCCAGGGCAGATGCTGAAAAGCTGGAGAAGTGGTCAGCCGAGTCTCACAGAAGACTCTTTTCTGTGAGCCATCCAGCTGTTTTTAACTCAGCCTGGTGCATGAGTCACCACTGTGGCAATGATGATCCACCTCTGAAGAATGAGGATTACAAGCGCAGCCAGCTGACACACAGCCAAAATCTCTGCTGCTGAATTTTACAGCTGTTTAGATGGGACATGGCGCTCCAGCAGGAGTCTACACACTCTACAGTAGTAAGGTTAAGTTCAGCTTTTTACAAACAGAGGGTGTTCACTCTGAACATCACTATAACAGTCCCATTTTATTCCTTCAGTTGATGGTGGTGCATGTCCCAATTGTATGGATGTATGTATCACAGTTCATTTATTGGCCTAAACTGTGCCTCATCCTCGATTTCTACATTTCTGTCACACAAATCCCTAACTGTGACAAATATTAATGTTAGCAACTCCAGCACAGCATCACTGCTGATTGGTGACTAAGATCAGAACAGGAAGTGGTTTTGTATAGCCTACTGGTACAACTATATTCATTTGTTCACGTATGATGTTTTTAAAAATATATATTTTTAAATAGAACTAGAATTAATAAAAGAAACCTAAAAGCTTGTGTGGCATCAAACTGTTTCAAATGCAAACAAAGGTCTTCAAATCTCTGCACCAGAATAGTTCACTCCTAAATTGACTGACAGGTATTTCAATATATATTATAATAAACATTAGACAACAACTAAATCTAAGCTATTAATGTTTTCTGGTAACTTTATTTCCATTATTACTGTTTACAAAAACATCAGGGAAATATTTAAAATATGAGTTCATAAACAAACTATAATTTTGAAAGCTGCATTAATCAATATTTTAGATTTAACAATCATTAAAAAGTCAATAGGTTGCTCACAGGAAACCACAGAAAACTATAACCAAACTTTCAAGTTTTTTAGCCCCTTTTAGCTCATTTCTTTGTTTATACAAAACCTCACAAATATACTGTAGTGCTCTCAACATCACTTCAGCAGCTGGAGGAACAATTTTGCTAACGTGTTAGCAATAGCATAAAATGTTAATATGTCAGGGCAGTGGCCTTTATAAAGGGTTTAAGTCAAGAAATATAATTTGTATAGTCAAAATTAGAAATGGTGCTTTAAGCAGTGTATATATCGTTTTAATTCTGGCAAGTAAATTGTTACAAGCAACAGGTTTATTTACATAATGATGTCTGATCAATTCGTATCATTCTCCACTTTACCTTTAATTAATTGAGTAAAATATCTAGAAGCGATTCTGCTGATGCATTGTATCTAATATTAAAGAACTAAAACTGCAGCTCTGGATTTGTTACTATTTCTGTCGAGGGAGGACAATTTTGGTTGTGTTGTTGTCAGCTAAATGTAATTCCTGTTAGATTCAGACCACAACGGTGTCATATTGATGATCATCTTTGATACATCTACAGTTTTCTGCTTTATCCAAACTCAAGCAAGCAACAGGGAGTCTACGTAAATAGTCAGCTATAGATGACCAAAAGTTGATGTTGTCATACTCTTACTGAGTGTATGTACCTATATTCGTGCAAAGTTTGGTGTGGTATAAACTGTTGAAACAGCTAGACTCAAGATGTCACTGCATGGTTTGCATCATACAGTCTCAGAGGTACAACTCAAACTAAAATCCTAAAACCTTATCTTCGTCAGCTGACTGCAGAACCTACATCCAGATTTTGCAGGATGGAGGAGAAAAACCTTTTTCATCTGCAGTGTATAATAATGTGATATAACCCACCCACCCTAACAGAGTCTGAGAAAGTGACTGTAGACAATTCCCATGCTACAGAGGTTACGGCCCCAAAATTCATTTTCATTATTAGCACTTTTTTTTTTTTCACTCAGAAAATCCTGTTATATTCTGCCTCCATCCACATACTGCACATTCCTCACTGTATCACAATTTACTGCAGAGTGAAAATAAATGAAAGTTGTTTTGCACTAGTTTGCATTTACCACCAATGTGACACAATTCTCTGTACTTGCTGACAGAAGGAACAGTGAAATGGGTCAGAGTCAGCTTCATCCGTTTCCTGTCGCTGTCATGGCAGAATGATGAGAGAAAAAGAATAGAAAGCAGGAACAAGTAAGATATGGCAATACAGTACATGTTAAAAAGAAAAAGGAACAGGAATAACACCTACAGAAACACAACAGACAGACAGGAGCATTATCTTTTACATGTTTGATTCAAGCATGGGCAAATACAGCATGTAGAAATTCAGTTTCATACAGTCATGTGATTTCTTAATCCTCATCTATTGAAAGCTAAAAGATTTTTCTGTGAACTTTCCTTCTCTTTCTGTCACTTCTACATCCCGGTGAGTAGTGTGTGGTTGTACTTATACCAGCATCACAGCTTTGTGGGAAATAAACACAATAAATGAATTTCCCCAGCTAGAGCCAAGTGCAGTGCTACGTAAACGTGCTGTTCTGCATCTGTTCGAGGCAATTTTGCTGACCACAACTTTAGTCATTCGTGAGTCAGAGACAGATCAGAAGTTTTTTATTAACATGACCAAATAATCTCCTCAGCAGTTCAGTCTGTACAAGATACAAAACGAGTCCACGAGTCCCACTGCGTTCATCATGTATAGGAAAGGCTAGAATATAACAGATTTTAATCATCAGAGACAACATCTTTATCACTTTAACCTTATTCAGGGAAAAGGGCCAGGCTACTCATCACTATGTCGACATTACACTTCCCAGTACATTAGTTCATGAAGAAACCACACAAATTACAAAGTATAACTATTAAAGTTATACTCTATAATTTAGTCCAGGATGAATATCTGTTACATGGTGCAAATGTAGTTTTACATTAGCAACTACTCAAATTATTTTAGATTTAACTACATATTTTTTCTGATATTAGTCTGTCCTGACGTGACACCTCATCTCCTACATTAAATTGTGCTCCTTTTGTCACCTTTCTGCCAGCTGCAACATCTTTTCTTTTCAGCTGAGTGAGATGAGTCAGTTCATATCCTGTTTTCTCTGTTACCATATTTAAGAAAGAGTATGTAAAACAGCGAGAATGTAAGTGGAAACTCACATTAGTTTTACAATCTGAATTAACTTTGGTGTCAAGGACAAAATAACAAAATGCAGGATATGACCCATTATTGTGCTACTATAAAGAAATAACTGTTAGTAATACATTTCAGACAGGAAAAATATTTTTCACCAATTTCTGCATAGTTAATACAATATGGTGAAAAATAGTTTCTTATATAGAATTTTTGGTTTTCTGAACCATCCTTATTATGAGGCAACTGGCCCTGCAGCACAGACATATTGACCCTCCTGTCACACATAGGAGCAAGTCACCCTGACAGAGATAAAGAAGTGGTCATTTTGCATCTTTTATGGTTGTTTTGCAGCTTAATGGGAATTTTTTATCTCTTTGTAAAATCTAAATGTATACAATCTTTTTCAACTAATACATGAAAAACCAGACATGATTGAGGCATGTTAAAGTTAGAGCACTTTTATAATAAGTCTTATTTTTAATACTATTTTTTTGGTAATTAAAAAAAAAAAAACTTAAAGAAGCAAAAATGATTGATCTTTAAACAAAAGTGCCTTACCCAATTGGCCATCTGCACACGGCACAAAACACAAGCCAGTCCATGATGTGCGATATCAAAGTGACACTAAACAATTACTGAACCAAATGCCAGTGCAAAATTATGCCTTTATTCACCATCTTCAATGATAACACTCATTTTACACAAGAGTGTAATTCAATGCTAATCACAGGGCTGCTTGTCACGACAGGAACTCAGCGGCTTTGACAGATTCAACTGTCAACAGACTCAGATGAACTAACATTAATATGACAGAATTTCTTCATGACTCTGAAAAACAAATTTTCCAGTTCAAACAAGTTCAAACAGCAAAGATATTTAGGTTAGCAATTAGATTGTGGCTTTGCACATTCTTTATTCTTCTTCTCTGTCCTTATAGGGACTCGCTGTCTTCCTTGAATTTTTTTTTTTTACATCTCAGAAAACTGACAACAAGCAGATAGACCTGCCTGTTTTGATGCATTATCTTCACTCAGATCTCCACACTGGGCTCTGGTACATCATACCAACTCTGGTAATTTTTCTTTCAGCTACTCAAACTTGTTGTATTAAGTAATTATTTTATCTTTTGCAGAGGTAATTGATCAGCAAAGCCAAGGCAGTTCTTTCTAAAGAAAAGCAACTCTAGTAGCCTTCATTTAGAGCAATAACAATCTCAAAACTTTCAATTAGATTCTGTAAGATCCACAAAAATGATATAATTATGCTTTTAAGATGTGTGGTAATCACACAACCCTTTTAATATAATCTGCATCTTCAATGTTAAGAGTGTTGACAATAATTATAAAAATAAATGTTTCCCTTCCTACAAATCTCAAAAGCAGATGTGTTCACTTACGACCAAAGTGTAAGTGACTCTTCACTAGATAAGAGCAAACATCTTTTGGTTTAATCATTTACAGCCTTTAGCTTTGTGCCAGGTACTGCTGAGAATCTCTTAGTTCTCACTGGCAACATGACTGCATAAATATAAAGACTGTGCCAAAAATTTAAATTAAATTATGTATTTGTTATAACAATTAAAATATTGGACAATATTGTTTCCTTTGTTCCTATGACACTTTATACATTTGACAGATTTCAGTCAATGTCCACTCTCCACTGAACATGTGCATCTTTATGGTGGATCAAACCACTGTGTTTATTCCTCATTCTCATCCTCTCTGATCTTCACCTTCACTCTGTGCCAGGCGTTACTCAGGACGCCCCTCAGGTTCCAAATGGGAGGGACTGTGTCGGGCTGCATGTTGTAGCTGCTGTCAACTGCCTTGCAAACTATCTCCAGCTCCTGAGCTTCGGGAGGAAGTGGAGCCGTCATCTCCCACAGCTTCCAGGCCCAGGCTCGTCCTGGTGGAGGTGTGGGTTCAGGTGCTTGTCCCTTGTCACTGGTCCTCAGCTGGGCCACTTGCCATGTTTTTCCTCCATCTAGAGAAACATCTACACGAACAACCTCTCTGCCCCCACCACTCCAGGCATAGCCCTTCACAGTCACCTCTGTTGCACTACGATCTATCACAGCACCGTCTGCCGGTGTGGTGACTGCAGACTGAATGGGCAGCTCTTGGATGGCTGGAGCAGACTTGAAGTCCACTGTATCCCAGTCTGTCCCAGGGGAGAAACCCTTGTAGTCGTTCTGCTGCCAGTGGCTGCTGCTCTCCTCTTTGCTCACTATGATCTTCCCCAGCCATTTCACATTACGTGCACCCACTGTGCCTGGCACCACAACACGAACAGGGAAGCCATGGTCAGCAGGGAGCGCCTCACCATTCATTTCATATGCCAGCAGCACATCACCTTCCACACTCACTGCCTTGTTTAGAGGGATGGACGCACCATAGGTAGTACCTGTCACATCCTTATCTAATCCCTCAAACTGAACATGGTGAGCCCACTGTGCAACATCTGGCCCGTAGCCAGCTGCCAGTAGCACATCCCTGAGTTTAGCACCGCTCCATGTGGCGTTACTGATTGCAGCAATGCCCCAGTTCAATCCTTTCACCTGCTTGACCTTATTCATCTCAGAACGGCGGTTACCTGCACACTGCAGAGTGGCAGTGACAGTGTATTTTGGGAATCGTGTCTTCAAGTCTTCTAAAGATAGTGTCAGCACTCCTCCTGGTAGTCCCTCCACCTGGAGCTGATAAGAAGCTGGGTCAACCTGGGGAACAGGTAAGTGATTTCTCTTGAAGAAGAAGGCAGATGGGGTGATAAAACTGTCTGAGAGAATTTCAGGTGGTGGCTCAGCATTGAAGGGTTTCAGGTTGTTAATGTGCAGGACAGGGTGGCGCTCTGGGTCAGAGGAGTAAGGGTCAGATGATTTAACAGCCTGCTGCTTCTTCTGGTCTTCTGCACTCAGCTCACCAACCTTGTGTTAATCAAAGACACAAAATCTGTATTAGACCTCATCAATGCCTTCATCTAAAAATGGCTTAGACCAAAAACCAAGAGGCAAAGGGCTCTGTTTGTATACAAAATAAAATCCACAGGAAATACTGAAGTTTAAAAAAAAAAAAAAAAAAAAAAAAAAAAAAAATCAATCAACTATCAACTTTCTCACTGTCCACTTGAGGGAGTGCCAAGATGCAACCTTCAGACCCCTCCCAGTAACTTCTTCCAGTAACCCACAGAGGGCAATGTTGTATTACTGGTGAACATCAATTTGTTCTACTTGTAATCCCTAAATATAGGCACTGAAGGGGGAAAAAAAAAAAAAAAAAAAACCTTAAATAATAAAAACTTTTTTTTTAAAAATATTTTCATACTATGAATGAATCCATCATTTCTTTGAGGTATGATAACAATGAACTCACTGACTTCCGGCTTTAAGGAAAATTGAGCAGTCAATTGATCAGACAGGCTTTAAGAAGACAACATGTTTGGCTAGAATGATTTCAAGTTTATTTGGAGGTAAAACTGACCTCAAATTGTTGCTACTGCAGGTCAAGGTTGAATCAAGATGTCAGTCTGTACTTTGTGATTAATTTTTACAAAGAATAGTTTTAATAACTGTTTTGAACTGAAGCCATTACCAAAAAAACTACATAAAAAAAATTAATCAAAGGAGTAATAGATCATAGCTTTCCTTCAACTGTCACTGATTTTTCTAACAAATTTCAAAAGGGAGTCAAAGACAATTAACATTTTGACATGAGCCCTGCAGAATATTTTGATTTCAAATGTCTACATTGGCCACAGTGTTTGATGCTGGCAGCAATTTCATGTCTCAGTAGTGTGTTGAACGCCTTGTTTGTTATTCCAATCACAAGACCAGCTAACATCTGTTGAAAGGACTCTGCTTGTTAATATTTTACCTATGGCTCACTGGTTTCATAGAAAAACTTGACTCACCAGACCTTGTATCTTTTTAATTAATTCATAATTTTACAGAACGTGTGTCCTTTTTTGCAATTTGATTTAAACACAAAGTCTTTAACCTGATGAAAAAGGTAGCTTAAGTTTTTTATTAAATCATAAAGAAAAACCCATGTGTGTGCCCACCTTATATTCCGAGAGGATTTCCAGCACATGTTCCTGGTTGTGTACAGCATACAGCGCCCAAAACGGTTCAAGTGCGCCACCTGCAGCCAACAAGATCTTATCCCCACCAGGGTGCATGGACACAAACTCAGTGATGTCATAGACACTGCCTTTGTAAGTGACCCACACGCCGTCATCCAGAGAACGGTGTTTTGTGACTTCTTCTTGGCTAAAGATGGGAAGACTAGGGGTCTTCTCTATGCTCTGCGCTTTGACTGTGTCTGCCTGCTGACCCTGTAGAAGAGAAGAGGCAGAAGAAGAAATAAAGCAATCATACATTACATGTATGCTACAACTCTGACAGTATGGGCTTCCTCCATCACAATTGTAATTTTCTGACATTAGACCACACTGCAGGTCTTTAGTGTTAATTATGCAAATATGACATAACTGTTTGATCAGGTTGCATTTGTTTATCAAGCAGAAACAGCAATCTACAGCCCTGTTAATAATTTTTTCTTTGAATTCCCCCTGACTTGTGGAGGACTAAGATAAAACAAAGTAGAAAAGACAGTGAGAACCTCTGAATAAAATGCATGATTTGTACCACTACTATCATTACTATAAGCACTACCAATGTCTTGAAAACAAAATTTAGCAGCATCACTGTTAATTATTCACATTTATATAGGAGAACTACAGTCCTTGGAAAAGTTAATGTTTTCTCATTGTACTTGTGAGAGCTTGATGAATCAGTTCACAGGATTTATGGTGTTCGAGTAGAAGAAACTCATGTTTGCCCTCTATGATCAGAACAATGATCAGACAATTGAGCTAGTAAACCAAGAGTGCAAGAGATCACTGGCTTTACAGTGGATAGCTATTTGCCATAAAAGGGTGTGGGAGGGAACTTACCTAAATTTAATGTGATTAAAACATTTAAATTTGCCATATAATGCACTATGTTCATAATTATGAAAACACATCATATTGTACATTTGTGCTGCTTGAGAACAACACAGAAAAACAGAAACAGACATTTCAAACAATGACTGACAAAGGAATGCAGACCATGGGTGGTAGGTTTCATCTAAATCAATTGAGGTTTTTATTGTTTTCTTAACTGTGTAGATGTAAAATGTGTAAAAAGTCAAATGCCAAAACTCACATTGTTTATATTGCTTGTTTTTCAGAACAATTAAAGAAAATGTTAACAACTGTCTCTGATCCCAACCTTGTGCTGGTGGAGGCAATAAGCCAGGACAGCCCCTGTACCAGCCAGCAGTCCTGCCAGGCCATGTCTCCAGCTGGGACTGTTGGTGTGTTGGTATGATCTCTGGTTGTTACTGCTGCTGCTGCTCCAGAGACGAATTGCACACAATGCGACAGCAGGTGCCACCTGATGCCTATGAAATGAATAAACCCAAATGTAATTCTTATACAAAATACACCAAGCTCGTGAGGGAATGAGTATATGTCTAAGAAGAACTATACAATTCTGATGAATTCATAAATTGTGAAATAAAGCATGAAAAGGGACAAACATCATAGCCAGGCTATGTTGAAAAATTAAATAAATTAGCTATAACACAGCTAGAGTTGTTCATTTAAGTCCTTAAGTCACTTAATGCTTTATAAAACTAAGATTTTTGACCTGCTGGAGCTCATAAAAGACAAAAATCAACTCCCTTGTTGGCAGCAAGTCAAGTTATGTTCAGCACAAAGTTTCAGGTATCATACTTGTAACAAATGGCAATTTCCTCAGAACACTGTACCTTTGAGTGTTGAGAGGGACAAATCGAGTCAGGCTGGGGCAACGTCTGAGAAGCAGCATTGCATTGATGTTCTAGGGAGAAATAGAGTTGAGTAAAAAAAAAAAAGAAAGAAAGAAAGAAAAAAAAAGAAATTAACAGCACATTACAAAAATCATGGATTCTTCACAAATTACTCAGTTCCCTCTAATTAGAAATATAACACACAAACCATTGTGAAATTCAATCTGTACTCTGTTAACATCATTCTGTATTGCCAGCATGGGACAGTTGCCAATTACTACCTGCATGACATACTTGCTGTGTCCTACTGGTGTAATTTGACCTGTATACAATGATGAACACTGCTTTACTGTTAATTTGGCTCAATGTAATATACAACCAGAACACTGGGTTGGATCAAAATGAAGACCATCCACAGGATAAAGTGGCTGATGGACTGATTAACTCACTTTGATTGGTCTGTCAGGCAGCCGACAGGTTCAACCACACATTTATTTTCGCCTCTCAGATTGTTTCATTTGAGTAATTTCTAGGGTCTTAAAGCAAAATAATGTTCAGCAGTTCATATATTTGACTATATGCAGATAAATGTGTTGAATTGAAATTGTACAAGTTCTGATCAGCTTGAAAAGGCATGTAACAGTTGTCACTGAAGCATTAGGATACATTTAACATAGCATTGCACTGGAGGCTGCGTACAGTCTCATATAGTTAAAGTGAACCTTTAAACCCTTCTACTCCTACTGATGTGACCAACCAGCTGTAACATCATCCTGCAAAATGAGCCAACCAGTTGAGGGGGAGTGAACAGAGAAAATGAGAGGGGCTGAGCTTCAGTTTCCTCTTCCCTCTCCACAGAAATACTCATGTGTAAAGTCATTATAGTTAACACTCACATACTGTCCTGTTTTTCCCATCTCTGGGTAAGGCTTACATGCTATGAGGAAAGATCTGTGACTCAATAACAGGAAGATTGAGAGTTTACAGATCCCCACCATTAATTGGACTATCAGGCCAAAATGAAGAGATTTCCTTGCAGAAACAGTGAGAGGGCAATTTCAATAGCTGGCTACGTGTTTAAAGAAAACCATTAATCATGTCACTCATAAAATGACAGACAACAGGTGGCAACCTGCCTTATCACTCTTATGGGAAGCCATTAAGATTACTAAGGGTTATCACCAACCCACACTCTCTCAGGAAGTGAAATGATAATGTGGAGCCGTATGTTGCTATGGCTGAATTAAAACCATTTGCCAAACTTAAAACTACATTGGGGGTGGGAATTATCATTAGTTGCAATCCCATACTTAGACTATATTTAGGGCCATTTCTGCACTGTATAATGCTGGGCAACCTGAAATATTGTATTTCTCTTTTTTAAAAAAAAAATAAATAAATAAAAAATCAACAATCCTACTAACCTAATTAACACAGTCACACAGTCACATCTGGTCATAATCTCCTCACAATATTCTCAGGTACAGACTTCCTAAACTGGAAATATTTTGGCCACCTGGCCCTTTTCCTAACACACATGCTATAGCATGTTGCATATTTCTGGTGAGCTAGTTTGGAAAAGTGTGCGTTAAAGACCTGTAACACTTTGAAAACAACCAACCATTATTAAGAACCCTTAAATTTTCTGGAGAATTTTGAGTGCATTTGATGCACATATGCATGATCATCAGGTGTCAGATGCCAGGTTGTTGGTGCAAGTGGATGTGAGGAAGTACTGAATGGGAACCAGACGTCAGGTGTGACAGTAGCATACATCCAGTAGTACCTGAATGACTAAGGGTGATTGCTTTTATGGCACTGATAACCCTACTACCGCATTAGGCAGTGATTAGGCGCTAATATGACCAGTAAAAGTACTGAGTGCCAGGAGTCGTACAGAAGTTCACACACACATTGATATTTTAATGACTATTTTGGGCAATACCCAGACTTTCATTCACGACCTGACCCTTGTCACCGCAGATATTAAGGTTTCATACTGATCTGCCATAAAGCTACTGTGATTTTTAGGTTAGGTCACTGTGGCTGACAGTAAAAACTGGCCCAAAGTTGTCTAGCTGGCTGAAAATGCCCTGAGAGCTAAAACAAACAAGTCCTACTGACAACATTATTCACCATGGGAATCCCAAGGCTTCAATAAAGACAATGATATATAATATCTCTTCACTCACAGTCACAGTCTATAGCGTCCTGGGGCTGTATTCAAACATGGCTGTCTGTAGGAGATTTGACCAGCACTGTTGCACTTGAGGGGGAAGGGGTTCTTCAAAAACACGAAGTCAGTGTAACAATGAGAGCAAATCCGTGCCGTTTTCTTATATAAAATGTCCACGAAGGTTGGAAATTGTGTGATTTAAAAAAAACAAACAGGTTGAGCGGCTTTTTTTTTTTTTTTTTTTTAGGACGACCGTTACAGTCTTGCCACGCAGCGCAGCTCTCAACGGCCCGAGATACACAGGTTATAAGCTCTGTACCGGCCTGAAAAATGAAACAACCATTGTTCAAATTACAAATAAATAAATAAAAATAATAAACACGAACCATTTTTCGCAGCTGTATCGTTAGAAATAAAAACTCCAACTTCAACATATGGCTGAAACGTTTTGAGACCGTCCGCTCAGTAAACTGTGTGCACAGCTTATATCATGTAGTTAGCAGCAAGTCCGACGGTGTCGTGGTCTCGTCTCTGTTGGCACAAACTAAATCCACCTGGGGCATTGGGGTAAATGACTTTCCCCTCCGCAGCCTGATTTACCCACCAAGAGGGAAAGTCAATGTAAAAGAGCCAACGAGCTTCACTGACAGTCACAAACATCTCAGCGGGCTAAGGCGGCGCAAATGTAAACACGTTTAAAAACGTCCATTTACTGTGATTATCTTCATTAACGGACCTCAACGTTAGACGAATACATTTTAAGCCCTTTCACAACCATTAAGCCGATATTGCAGCGCTTCAGCTTTTATCTTCATCATCATCATCATCATCATCATCATCATCATCCTCATCCTCATCCCCATGGCTAACTTTAGCTAACATTCAAGTTAGCAAGCCGGCCACCGACAGCCAGCCAGAGTCCGACCCACGCGTTATATATGTGTTCACGACAAACAGACAAATTAAACATAAAAAAAAACAACAAAAAAACATTTACATCAGTTTCTGTTTCTTTATCCAAACCAAACCCAACTCACGTTACTCACTTCTGCTGTGTCAGTCGCTGGCTTGAACCCAGATGCTCCGCACGATGCACAGCTGAACTAGTCGCCTTCACGGCACCGCTCTGAAACGTTATCGACCGTGATGCGTTCACGACAACTAGTACTTATTTGCACCAGCCTCGTCGCGCGCCAAACCCCAGGTCAGCCAAATATATTCAAGTAAAAGAACTGATTCATTTATAGATCTATCTAAGCAACAGGACACCGCCTTTGATTAAGGATTTATAGGTTGTAACTAATCACTTCATCGGTGCGAAGTTTAACGAAAACAGTACATTAATCAAAAAACAATAAGAAAAACGTCCGGTTGTCAAAAATATGCCATTGACTGATAAAACCATTTGCCTAACCCTTATCTGGGAAAAAAATGGATAAAGCAGTCATTCATGAATTATCACACAAATGCTTCAACACAGTTTTGTTGACTCTCCAACCTCCTCCACTGTTCAATCTTTCTGAACAAACCCTGAAGGCACCTTAGCTTACAAAACACTGTCATGCATTGGGGAAGCGCACTGAGGGCTGGAATAAAATACAATATTGTCAACTAATAGTGGAAATTTTTAATATTTTATTAACCAAATTAAAAAATAGAAGCTTAACCAAGCATGTCCTTCACATTCTTGACGGTTGATGGGTTTAGGGTTAGGTTTAGAGTAGGTGAAGCTGGGATGAGTCAAATCTCAGCCCATATCAGACAATGACTAAAGACAACCAGATAGATAAATACACAAATACAACAAGTGCACTCAGCAGTCCACTCGCATGGCATACACAGATGTCCTCTTCCCGTATGTCTTCATAGAGGACAGAAGCAAAACATATTGGTTGAATGCCTGTAAAAACAGAAAGAAACAGCAGTGATTAATGTGTTTCATCTCATTTGCAGTAATGTGGGGGTTTTTTTCTTCATTTGGATTTATTTTATCATTTAAAGTTGTCTTCGAAGCAGAACATCAACACTCTTGCTGGCTGGCATCACTTGTCAATGGAAATTGATGGGGAAGTGTTTATCAGGAAAATGTATTGCAACATAATTACTGCTGAAAGGAGAAGAGAAGATAGTTCACACTCAGGAAGTAGGAACACTGAGAAGAAATTCAAAGAAACACTACAAATCCAGTGAAGATCTACTGCTCTTTGATAAAGTTTCTTTTGCTGAAGGAAAAGTGTCCTAAAGTTTAATATAACAAAAGACGAGTGTGAATCTGACCACTGTTGTGTAAAATGTTTCCTGTGTTTAAACCTATAGTCTAAACTTTTTTCACTGATTCCAGTGAAAACATAACCTGTTGCACAGAGTGAGGTAGGATTTCGTTGCTATAACAACAATGGATTCACCGTCTGTCTGTGTTTTGGTGATAACATTTCCAACCCCCATGCTACATTTTTACTCAGTGAAGTATATTGTAGTTTATTGAGGTGATGGTAGGTTAGTGAAGTACACTTCAGTGAATGGACCAGAACATCCTGATGCACATTGAAACCTATTACAGACAAAACGCTCCTGAAGCTCAGAGCGAAGGTACAGATCTTTCCACACACTGTATAATACAAGCTAACAATGGGGCCAAAGTCAAACTGTACACACACCTTAAATAAATATTTGCTCAGGTATTATGCTCTGTCTACTGGTTACTGTTCAGATGGATACAACCTGTTAATTTAATCATAAATATCCTCAAACTGTGAAATCCTGTCTTGTTGTTGATTATATGCATAAACATGACAAGTCCAGAATAATTACAAAGGGAGGAGTTAGTCTCAAGCAGAACAATGTGGATATTTGTCTCTGTTGAGAAATTATGGCACTTGCAGTGTGTGCACATTTAAAACCTGGAATAGTACCCTTGGTGTCTGTCTCTACAGGGCTCTCTAGGACAACCTGACCAAGTCAAAGGGTGACTGCAGATTGTTGCATCTGAAAAATTAAGTGTAGCCTGACAAGAAAACAAAGGCATCAATTTATGTTTTACCTCCCAATCTCCTCATCCCCAGCCTGATAATGGACTTATTAACACTAAAATTGTTCAAGTTCAATGAAACCCCCCAAAAAATTGTGAGCCACCTGAGTTGAATTATCGCCTGTTCTAAGTATCAGAGATTTTCTAAGATGTTCTACAAATAAATTTGGGTCAAACGATGACATGTCATTTTCTGACATCGCTTGATAGATGACAGGATCCTTCCAGGAACAGTGTGTATGCAAGTTTAATATCTTGAAAAAAGCTTTACTACAGAATTTAAATACAATATTCTGAAACACTGGAAAAACAAGGCTCTACCATGAGAGTATCTACATTACAACATGAAAAATGTTCAAACACCAAGTAAAAACCTGTCACTACTTTGCTCCAGGATTTAACTGTAGTCTGTTTACAATTCACATTTCATGTTTACATGGCTGCTGTCATCTGATTCTTCGTAACATTGCTGTGCTTTGTAAGAACAGCTGACTGGTCCATTCATCTGCCAGAATATCCTCTGTATTGATTCGTCTGCTGGGTGGCTGGCATTCACTGTTGTGTCATCTTGGCCGCTTCAGCTTTTATTAGTGAGATGAGTTCCAGGTTAATTAGAAACACAAAGCGAAGACCTGCAATCTGAAGAGACAGGCACAGACCATTAGGGTTATGCCTGCACTCAGTACCACTCAAGGATGCCATGGTATAATTTAATTAATTTGGTTTGAAATCTGAAATCTTATACAACTTGGCTGGACCACACACCTCCACTACTGAGTTGTTATTAAGTTTCCACTTGTTGCCTGACAGGACTGGTCTTCCATCTATGTAGATGGGTCGCCTGCCCTCATTGGCAATGAAGAAGTCTCCATTATTCTTCAGTTTAATAATTCCTGTAAATGTCAACATATATCGTAACCATACATTTTAAATATAATTTTGATGATTTGCAGTTGCATTTTCTGTCAGTTGAAATCTTTGCTAAGCTTCAACACAAGAGTAAAACCAACAATCTTTTTACAATTATGAAACTATATTTCAGCTGACCTCCTGAAATGTAACGTTAGTCATAAATAAATACCTTGCTGTGCAAATACTGCAGGATCTCCATTTTGTTTGCCTAACTGCTTAAAGCCAAAGGCAAAACTAAATTGTTATTTTACACTGAAACAAAGAAGATTATGTTTTATCCCCCACGAGGATTCCTAGAAATTACTACTCTTACAAACAGGGACCTTTGGTTGGTCAGGACCTACAAAAAATGAACAAAGTCTAGAACCTGGTTCTAGTAGTCAAAATGCAAAATGCATTTTCAGTGCACAACAGTGTTGCATACAATTTTACTTTCAAAATGCAACAGCTCTATCAATCATTACGCCAAATAATCAACAATAATCTTGATTCATATTTCACTTTGATTTCTTTTAGTTATTCTTATACATCTTATTTAACAGTATCTTCAGTATCTCAAAAATGCCCGAAGAAAACGTTTTTGTTTTGTTGTTTCCATTCTCTCAGGTGCTTTCAGTAACAAACAGGAAAACATTTTAGAATGATGTATTGCATGTAATGTTACAGCCTAACAATGTACAAGTTAACTCACCTTGTTTTCTTGAAATTTTCCAGGCAGGTCCCTCTAGCGACAAATCAACATCTATCTGTTTGTCCTTGGTTGCTCTGCCCAACGTAATCTGTGTGCACAAGAATCAAAAAGTAATTAGCATGACAGACAAAACACTTTCTCAACAAAGTGTTTCTCAACAACCTTCTCAGATAAGATATCCCTTTTATAGTTCCCTTCCATTTTTTCTTACAATCCTGACACTTCAGCATTAATTCTCTGTAACATCTGTTTCTGAAAGGAAATTATTTACCTCTCGTGATCTCATGAGGTAGCGTACCATTCGTCCTCGTAGTGCTGCCAGTGTCTGGTTGTCAAAGTCAGGCATGCTCATCCCTGATGACACAGCCACACATGAACACAAATAAGTTCCTCCACACTGGATTCCCTAAAACAAATACACTGCTGCCTGGTGAATGAAACTTTACGCACCAGTGATACTGTCCACAAGAACCTGCCAACGAGGCAACTCCTGCTCTAGTTGTCTGATCTCCCTTTTCTGGTGGCGATCAGAAATCATCAGCTCTGAGAAGGGTGAGAAGAAGAATTTATGTTTCATGTTGTACAATGACAATAAAATCAATTTAAGCATTTATGGCTGTAATAATCAAATGAAATGTCTTGCCAAAAATAGCACGACCCATTACTAAACCGGACTGTGACTTCAGCTTTGCCATTAGGTCAAGTGATGAAACTGAGCTTCATCCTCCTTTCACAAGTTATATATCCACTGTAAATCATAACGATAAGATAAAGATAAGCTGTTTTCAGTTTGTTTCTTTATATCGATTTCTTACCATGTTCCAAAACCTCATCTCTGCTCTCCCTGTGTGAAAAGAAACAGTGTTGAAATTCACTGACATACAGTATTTTAGATGAAAATTTTTAGATGGAAATTCATTTTTATATTTTGCCAAACACGCACACGTAGCATACTGCAAACTGAAAGACTGTCTTACTTTAATTTTACATCATCGACCATCTGTTCAGCATCAGAGAAGTTGAGGACCTGATCACCTTTAGGGAGAGGCTGGACTGCAACACACAATTAATACCAACAAGACTGTTATGTACAAAGCTCACTGCATTGTTTCAGAAAACCAACTGCCACTTTTTTCATGTGCGTCTGAGATTTTTTTTTTTTAAATTTGCACAAATAAACCTAAACAAATGAGTAAAGACTCCGAAATGTGAATGGACCCTTCACACAATAGCAGTACAAATGGATGGGCAATTAAACTCACCACTCTGGTCATCCAGTAGGTAGTATTGTTTTAATAGCTGCCAGTGAACCAGCAGGCTCTTGGGAGTGCGAGATGGGTGAAAGACACCAGGGTGTTTGCTTAGAAGCTCCTGGAACACATCCAGTTTTGGCTGACTTGTCTGTTCAATGACAAAAAGATATAAAAAAAACATTTGTGATTACAGAAATCAAATGTGTGCATTTATGAGGTGATTATAAAGTGTTCTGAGAATAACACTTTCACATACTGAACCAATCTTAGCCAAAAGTGCCTCCTCAGCTTGACTGAAGAGAGCTTTACTTTGAATTGCTGCAATGGCCTCTGGGTGAAGCTGCCTCATAGCCTGCCATGCCAGCCTAACCAGACAAACAAGAAGAGAAACTGTGATTCAAAGGCAATAAAACTATAAGGTTGTTAACAAAAAGTGAAATATAGAAACTTATACAGGGAGTTTAAGATAATGCATAGTCTCTTACTTTGAGATGACGGGATCGTACAGAAGAGCGTACCACCTCTCTTTAATTTCTCGCAATGTGAAACGACAGCTGAACTTGACCCCCAGATGAACAGAGGTCAGATCTGTGGTCTGGAGAAAGACACATGCAAACACAAGATTACATGGGTGCAAATTTAACACTGATGCTTGATAAAATGGCAGATTCATACAATTAACTTCCTAAGTTCCTAAACAACATTCACCTTTTTGGACAATGATCTTTGCACTACTCACTTGCAACACTGCATTTATAAGGAGCAGATCATCGGTGGGTTTCCACCGCCCTAGGTCTTTCGTAATATGTAGAGGTTGCTTGCTTTTCTTCACTCTTTTGGTGATAGGAGCAGGGTTTATTACCATGGTGAGCGGCGGTGTGAGAGAAGTTCCTGACTTTGTCACCTGGCAAAGGCACAAAAATGATCCATCAAACCACTACAAGCTCTACCTGAGTCATTTGTGTATTTTATAGTTATACATACCTTTTTTTTTTCACTAGATGAAGGTTCACTTCCTGAACAGCGAACTGGCTCTACGACAGGAGGGCCTTTGACTCTACTTGATGATTTCACAAGACTGCTTTCCACCAGCTCATCATCAAACTTCTTTCTCTTTATTGACCTGAGGATATGGTTTTGTCAACATTTATGAAGCAGTTGCTCTCTCTCTCAGAATACAGTTGGATTCCCAATAAAGCATGCAAGGAAATATATTAAACCTGGAGGAACTTCTGCGTTTGGGAACACCACTGCCAAATGCTTGTGTTGCTGTCCTTTTCACATCTTTTACTCCAAGCGACTCCTCGTCCTCTGATCGACTCTGGGCACCAGCTACTGCCATAGACGCTCCAACAACAGGATCACCTGCTTGCATCTGTTCAATCACAACATGAAATTCAGCAAGAAACATTTATAAAAGTCTCAGCACAGGGCAGCAGGTCTCAGGCACTTCGTCTGTGGCCCGCATTATGAATCAAAACGTAACAATCTGGTGGAACAGGTCGGTAACAGGTTTTTAATCATCACTATCATATCAACCTGGACAACAATGTATAACAACCTGATGTTTCTGGTTTTCTGGTTTGACTAGAAACCTAAGGTACAAACGCAGACAAAGTCTCCAAGTAATATATATATTACCAGGTTTACTAACTACTTTACTAATAATAAGAGTTTGGCACTTTTTAAAGTCAGGAGAAATGGCAGGCTGATGAACTTAGCCATGTCTTTTGTTTACATTTAACGTTAGTCATAGTTTCTCCTGTTGCCTTCAATATCGAATAACTAGTAGGAATAAAATTGCCGCGGAGGGCGAAACAGCCAACCCGGGGAGTGTTGTGGTACAGTCTGTCAGGTCCGCCAACTTAAATCGGCCGAAATGAAACTGGTTTATGTTGGCTAGCTAGCATTAGCTTAGCTTAGCAACGCTCTCGCGCTAGCCAGCAGTTAATTAACGGACTAACACAACCAGCTGCCCGGTCTTGTGACTCACCTTTCCGCGTTATTTTCTCAATGTGTGATATCCTGACCGCTAACTGTGGTTTATGTAAAAAAAAATGTATACCTTTTATCAACACCTTGTCCGTTAGCTACATGGCCACCTAGCTACATTCATTTGACGTAAGCCCGTTAGCATCAGCTCCTCTGTTGTTTTCTTCCTGTGAGGTGTGATCGCGGGGCTTTTAGCGCCGCCTCCTGGACTGGAGCGTAGACCTGCATGTACCGAAGCCTATAGACACATTAGTACGTCACACCAGACCTTTACCTCTCCTAACTTTTAAGTAAGTGACTACTAAGTAAAAATGACTGACTTGTCGTTTTGTTTTGTTTGTTTGTTGTTTCTTTATTTTCTGACCACTCTGTAATATTTATATTTTATGTTATAATTATCATCTCTAACTTCTTCCTGACAGTATTAACACTAGTGCAAGTACTAGTGCCTGTGGCCACATGTATTACAAATACCAAGTAAATATATTAGCATATAAATTGAAAATAATCTAAAATCTAAATTAAAAAAAAAATTTTGCTATTTAAACCCCCCCCCCCCCTCTTATTTTTCAATAATCCCAGAACCACTTTATCATAACCAACCACACCAACCACAACCACCAGCAACATAAACGACCTAACGAACTAAGTGTGTGCATAAAGTGTAGTGTAAATGCTACAAGAAAATTTTCAAGCCAAGTAAACAAGGAGCTAATTCATATTGAGCATCTGCAGATTATGAATGCGGCTGTAGTTTACTGAGTTGATGTCCCAATTGGATGTATTAAAGTTAAATAGCACAATTTCTGTTTTAAATTGGATCTTTAGTTTTACATTGAACGTAATTCTTCTCAGTCTAAAGGGCAGATGGATGTAATGAACAAGGCAGTGGAGTGATTTTTGTATAAATTATCGACCCAAAGCTTCTACAGCAGCTCACAGTCGTCACGTTACACAAGAACTTCGATACACAGCATTGTGTTTCCTAGAAATAACTGTGTACGTGCCCAGTGGCATCAAACTAATGACTTACAAGTGTTTGATGGGTTTGACCTAATCTGTTGCAGCTGATGGTGAGAAAGGAGCTTTAAGTGCTTGAGTAGGCATCATGTTAACACAAGAGAAACAAGTGATTTTATGGATATAAACTGAATCCTAATTGATTAGCCTAAATAAAATCAACAAATAGGCACAGGTTAAACTTGAAACCATTTATTGATATTTATATAAACTGTTTCAAAATGTGTTAAAATAAATACAGAAGTTTACCAAGTTTACAAAATGGTGGTATATCACTCATAAGATGTAAAAAACAAAACAAATGAAAGACAGATAAACTTGCATTGTGCTACACTGACAAATTGTGGCTTACATTTACATTCACACAATACAGACAGATTTACTAAGCCTGAGTGCAGAGTAGCCTACTTTTCAGATTTCAGTGGCATATTCCAATGCAGGAATAATTTTAACAGCTGCCATTTATAAAGGAACCAGTCACTAAAAATTTTTCATCATAAGCACCTTATAGAATACACTTGATCAATCAATATAGTGAACATTATTTCTACATAATTCTCTAATAGTGGCTAAATAAGAGCTGGAGGTATTAGAAACAGTGTCTCAATGTGCCTGTCTGAGACTCTGCTAATACTCTTAAGTAATTTATGGCACACACTGTGTATCTTAGACTTAGAGAGAAAAGTAACATGCCTCTTAATACACTGGAATGACATTTACAGAAACGTTCTTGTGTGTGGTGTGTAGAGTTTAGAAGATCACAGTTTTTAATCACATTTGGGGGAGGGGGTCACCAGATCCAGAGAAAAATCAGCATTAAATATGGGCATACATATTCGAGGAATATGTATGGGCATACATATTCCTCGAAATGCAACTTGGTCTAACTCACTTTACAGGTGAAATAAAAGTCCGTTGAAAGGATTTGGAGATCAATGCCTTGCTTGTGGCTCTGTGCAAATAAGTGCTTGATGGTGAATTAAAAAAACCCCAGCAGTATTAAAATGGAGCAACACCACTCCAAATGGAAAGCCTCAGTGACAAGCCATCACTCCTCATCCTTCATACATTTGTCCATCTCCACCTCAGCCTCCACAAGTGAGGTTACAGATACAGAGGGCTTTGTTCTTTGATGTGTCAATGGTTGAAGGCCCACTCTGACATGATTCACTGTGTGCAGCAGACTCACAGTTCCTGTTATAACTCCGCCTGCTAGTGCTCTGTGCTGCTGAGAGACTCACGTTCACATTCACGTAACTGATTAGCTCTGGAGAGTAGGTCACCGTTCGATAAACTGGAGGCTAATGACATTTTCAGGAACGAGAAGCGTCCGTGTCATTGGCTTCACGGAAACCCCTTCTGGATCTGGCTTCACATCAAACTCTATTAAGATCTAATAAGAGCAGAAACAGAGAAAACAGATTTATTGCAGATTTACAACATGGGGGAAAAAAATAAAGCTGTCATATATGTGAAATAATAGATTTAAATAATGAAATCATCAGGGCTGCATTTGCACAACCTAAACATTATTCCAAGAAAAAGTGCAGCAAACAGATTTTATAAATACAGCAGTTATAAAAAACTATATTTAAAATAATTTTAAAACATTTTGAAAGTAAAACCTTTGAAATTTGAATTTAATGTGTGTGTATATATATATATATATATATATATATATATATATATGCA
>CM076649.1:11019457-11070580 GCA_038496675.1 Rachycentron canadum | reverse complement strand
ATATATATATGTATATATATATATATACATATATATATGCAGATATTGAGATTTATATGCAGATATTGAGATATTGAGATTTCAATGTCAATTTTAAATGTGATTCTTGATTTTTATTCCCCTGTTGTTTCTGTCACACCACAATGCTTAATTTATTGTACATTTTTATTATGGTGCAGATTTAGCACATGGCCATATTGCATTTTTTTTTTTTGGACTAATCGTTCATCCTTAGTACTGAGCAAATACTGCTGTATCAGGATATTTTACATGTATTTTCATTTATTTTCATGTGTTATGTCCACATGCTCAGGGAAATAAGTACATATTGTACTGTGTACCTAAGGCTATTGAGAGATGAGATAATAAACATACTGTCTTCATATTGCATGTTCACAGATGCTGTTTCTGGATAATGATTCTCTCAGTAGTGGAAGCAATCCATATTTTTGCATCACTTGGGGATTGTGGAGCAGAAATTGACTAAAAAGAACAAATGCATCCATGTTGGTTTGGTATATGATTTGTAAAAATCAAAAATGATGCAATGATGTCAAAATGCACATAACCTTAGTAAATAACAAAAATGAAAGGTTAAATGTTGAAAGAGGATTTCTTTTAATTTATGAGTGCTCCAATTACTCTCTGCCATAATCTCAAATTTTCCAGTGTCTGAGTTTCTATCATTAAGGCATGTGCCGTCGTGTTTTTTAATCACCACCCCCTGCAGCAGCAACAGGGCTTCATACCTGCACTGTCCTGTCTCTAAACTGACAAAAATGCCAATGTGTATTATACAGCTAAAATCCTAAACTGAGCAGAGAAAGCCACTGTTTCTGTTACAAATTTGTTTGAATTGAGATCCATATCAGAAATGTCTAGCAGGTAATGCGAGACAGATTATATAATTGGCCTTTTTGGGCATGTGTCATGTTTTAAATGGGTGGAATTGAACAATATTAGAAAAAACAATTAAGCAATCAAAAGTGCCTTAAGCATAACAGCTGTAATTAAAGTTTCACATTGTGTTGACCAAACAGGTTCTCTATCATCTATGGTAAAAAACACAACTGTGTCACACTCATTCCTTTGGATTTGAATACTGTGCTGCATTAAATTCATATAGGACTTGCTGCAGCACAATGGCTTATTTTCAAACCAGACAAGGATCCAAATATATGTATGCTATATATGCTATATGTAGATTGTTGGTAAAGTGTCCTGTATAATCCAAATCACATTCAGTTGCCAATAATGTGAATCATTTATGTTTCCAGTTAAATTCCTATTATCACATTAAAATTTCAGTAAAATTAAACTGACAAACTTCAAATAAATGAAGCTGGATCATATTATATTACTATACCATTATTATAGTGTATTACAAACGATATCTGGATAAATGCGCTCAATAAAACCAAAACTCCCCTTCAATTCTAGGGCACGGACTGAGGTTAACAATTGATCTGGTTCGACCTTTTTCAAGCAAACTCTGTAGTTCAGTTTTGTGAGAAAGGTCCTGAAATAACTGCAACACAAAAATACAACATATTGTTGTTTCAGTTCAAAATGTGTAAATGAACAGTAAAGTAGTTTTACTAAAAAAATTTACAGATATACAGCACAATCATCCCAGCACTGTTAATTCTGGCAAAACAAATGGAAGAAAATCTTTATAAAAAAAAAAAAAAAAAAAAAAAAAAAAAAAAGGCAACAATTAAAAGAAGCTCCATTAAACAGCTTGCAATGCTAATCGGAAAAGATCCGTTTACAATTTGCTTGCCTTGAGCCATCTTTTTTTTTAATTTGAGGAATGAATAATTAATTTATGTGAAAAAAAAAATTCAAAAACAAATCCTCTGTCAGGACATGATGTAAATGTTTGTTCAATTCCAAAAAAATAATTAAAAAACTATCACTGTTCATCTGCTTGAAGAACAAACCACAGCCTTCATCTCCACAGAGCAGTAGTATCCATGCAGTTCCTGTCTGAATGACTGCATAAGACCATTATCTCAGTGTCTTGCATGTCCAAACGGTTTGGTTTTAGTTTGGATCCTCAATCCTCCGGAAAACTGCAAGAAAATTCTTTCCTCCATTTCTCTGCACTTTCTTTCCTTCTTCTGTACATCTCCCCAAGCGATTTATGATGATGTCCCCAACCTGCCAAGAGAAGATTGTTTCTTAATGCACAGTGAACACATTAACATTAAGAGATACAGGGAAAGCTAAATTCAATTAATCTTAAATGCCTGGCAAAGTTTACTATTACAGTAAAAATTATTATCATCTACATTCACAATGCAGTGTTTATTAATGTAGTCCAAGTTTATTAAAGATAAAAAAAAAAAAAAAAAAAAAAAAAAAAAAAAAAAAAGACTGAACCACACTTATTTTATTGTATGATGACTGGGTATTACATGGACACAGCTAACGCACCATTCATATTCATTCTTTTCATTTTCTTTATGTAAATAATTTCTAACCATAAAATAAAAAAGGCCTACTTGTAAATTTCCACAAGTTGTAATTCTGAGAGTTGGAGCTACGACATTGTCCTTGGCGAAATACCTAGTTAGCAAATACTAATAAACAAGTGATTGAGCTAATTTTACCCAATACCAAAGGAAATGTGTTCGTCAGCCTTCTTGCTGATGAGAAATTTGATACCACTCTAATGTCAGTAAAAATGAAGTTACCACGGGCAGATGGCTAACTTCGCTTAACCAGAGGAGACACAAAGTTAATAGTCCTGGCCAACAAATAGCCTGGTATGGAGCCCCATGTAAAACAATGTTTTCACATGCTGGTCTTCATAAGAATTAAACAAGATGCAGCAATATTATTTAGCGAAATTCAGAGTTGCTGGTGGGCAGGTTTTGTTACCTAAAAGCAGAGTCAGGGTTTTTGTCCTTCCCATGCTGCTGAGAATATATGAATTCATAAGCATAAGCTAAGCTAACTGGATGCTAGGTGTGGGTTTCTATAAAGAGAAAGAGATACATTTTCTCATCTGTCAAAAAAAACGTAAAATCTTAGACTCGTCCTTAGAATTTCAGATCATGAATTTGGCCTCTTTCACTCCAAAAAGCAAATGAACCACAAATGTTATGATCTGTAATCACAGAGATGAAAAGCTTTGTGATAACGTACCAGTTCTTCATCAGGGACATGTGTAAACAGTGGATGTTCAGTGAAGTGCTTCACCATCCAGAGGTGGACTTCCTCCACATCTGTGATGGTATACACCAAACCCTGAAATGACCAGACAAACATGGGAGGTTATGAACACAGTTCTGGAAACAAAATAAGTTAACCAAGCACCACTGGCTAGACATGGATCCATTTAATCATAACATGAATAAGGTGCATTACATACAATCTTTTTGTCTTTTTAATCTCTTTTAACTCTATTAACATTTTTAAACATTTCTGCTACAAAGTTAAGCAGTTTCATCACCTCTGAGGAGCAATGGTTCATGTTAAAAAGATAAAAATAACCTAGAGACAACAGAGAGGTTAATCACCTGTTACTGTAGTTTGCTTTAGAGGCTCGACAGATAACATTACTAGAACAAGGTTTTCTTAGAAAACTCAGCAATGGCACATATTTCCATGCCAGTGCATGTGTGTGTTGTCTGCACAGATTCATGTTAATCACACAGGTTCAGTCTGAGAGCAATATACATTTAAGAGATAATTCCTTATATATACACAACTGGCTCAGGTAAATGTGGATATGAAACGACCTCTATGATTTAGCATTTTTTGACAGCTTTCCCAGTTACAGCTGCATGCCAATGCTGAGAGCCCTTGTAACACACCACGTACATGCACACACGAGAGTTAAAGTGATAAAACCAAATTTAGACACAAGCCTTCCATTGTTTCCCACAATTTTCATTAATTCTTGCACCCTATTCAAAATGTGGACCTGACAGCTGTGGAAGGTGGGAGAAGGGTGTGTACAGACATCAACCAGCTGCAGGCCAAACCAGTTGCTCAATTTGATTTCTGTGAATTTGAGGATTTCTGCACACTGCAATCATCTGATAAAATGATGTGTGTAGAGTGGAAATTTAACTAATTGTTGATTTTAGTGCCCTTAAGTCCATGAATGACATCCAGTATCCTTCTGTTCAGATTGTAGCAAAAGTCTCAGCAGCAAATATTTAAAAACACTGATAATATAACAAACCATATGCCTGCTGATATAGTCCTGTCAACAAACCCAATTAAAAACTGACCCCCCAGTATTGTCTGTGTAGCCAGTCTAATACATCTTATTCTTCTGATCGATTGAGCTCTGTTGTTCCAAAAATATTCACACATTACACATCGATGAACCACATTGTTAACCTGAATGACACTGGCACTGTACTTGAGTCCTGATGCCATTAATACTCACTATTGCATCAAATGTGTATTACTCCACAATGGAAAGTAGTCCTCAAAAAATGCACTTATTACTGATGTCTGAGTAATTTCAGCAAAATCTACAGTGTGTCTAGGTTATTAAATTACTGAGTCCTCTTATAAAAGTGAAACTATATACTTGTGACTCATAGACAGTAGGAAAGTTGGAAAGTATTCAAGGTAAGCATTAAAGTTTCTGGAATGGGAAAGTAATTTTTTTTTGTATTAAGAGTGAACTGACCTTATAAAAAAATACAAGTCTATACTCAAAATGTAATTCACTGAGTGTTCTGCCCATTTAGTTAAATAAATAACAGAGCACAAACGTGAAACGATACAGCAGAGAGAAGCAGCAATTAAGCCGTCAATCATTTATGCCATAAATCCATTAATGTTTACTGCATGAAATAACAGAACTGTACTTTCTCAGAGCTTGAAATAACATCTTCACATTGCTTGTTTTGTCCACTGAGAGTCCAAGAACTAAATATTTTCACTTTACAACAATATATAGCAAACATCCTCATATCCAAATATCCTATTTCAGGAGTTGAAACGAGTGAGTGTATGTGCATATTTAAATCACATGCACACTTCATCAAAATGATCCTCAATTCAATTTGTGTTGAACACCTAATTATTAACAGGTCTTACTCAGGTACATACCCCGACTCTCAGTGTGTAGGCATACTCTGCCAACAATGTGGGACTAATGATCCTCCATTTGTGCTTGGTCTTCTTAAAGTGAGGGTCAGGGAAGAGGAAGAACATCTTGCTGAGCTGAAAGAAGAGAAAAAACACTCAGAAACAGTAAAGCACTAAAAAAAATGTTCCTTTTAACTTTAGTCATTACTTACTGTCATTCTCAAACACAAGATCAAAACAAAAACTTTTTATTTTTATCTACATTGATAATATGGTTCTATGATGTATAAATCTCATCACATGTGGCCCCTATAACGTTTTGTGGTTGGTTGTTATGCACTGTGCATTGCAAAGCTGGAATTTCCCTCCTTGATTTTTTTTTTTTTTTCCATAAATGTCTCTGTTTTTGACAAGTATACCATTGATATTAGTCTGGCTGATACATTAAAAAACCATTCCAGAAATGTTTTATTAGTTAAAATAAATAACGTCAGGTATAGACAGAAAGACGTGGGGATAATCACTGGGGACTGCTCAAGCCTCAGGGGGCTCTTCAGTGTTGATGGAAGACAGAAAAACCTTTACACTTTGAATTATTTTTGGGTTGCAAAACCTACTAAGACAAGGGGGGAAAAAGAAGTATGTCTTGAGAAAATGCCGCTTCAACACTTGAATCCATTCATGCATGTGCAAGGGATTTAGACTAAATTTTGAGCACTAGTCTGGGTGGTCGTATTTTATTTCTCTGCTTTGAAAAAAATCTGGCCATTGAAGACAGTTTTGTTCTAGTCATGAGTGAGACAACGAACACTAAAACTGCAACAGGAAAAATGTTCAGCTGCGGTTTATGAACAAGTTGACGGGAGTGACACCGTCTGCAAACAAAGCACCTTAACACAAATTCAAGCCAAAGCTTTCAGGTCAAACTGCACAGAGTTGCTCTCAAATACTTCAAATCAGCTTGGCAAGAAACCTCAGCTCAAGCTGTACAAATAATAGCTATATGAATAAAAATGGCCTGAAATAGCCTATTAAAAAAAAACTTAATCAATGTATACATATTTTTATATGAAACACGTATATAATTTGCCTGCCATAAATATTTCAGTTTCACAGCAATTACTTTCCTATATTATTTTCTTAATTTATTCTCTTAGGGCATTCAAGGTGAAGTTTTTTATCCAGTGTACCTAAATCAACTCTGGTGTACTAAGACCACTGTGTAATCTAATGCGAGTTTCAACAAGTCATAGATTACCGTAGCTAATTGGAACGGATAAATGGTGTGTTGCACTGCTCCATACTCAGCTGATGCGATGCCTTGTGTGTCAGTCAATGACCCTATTGTTGTGAAATCCTACATTTATTGAGCAATCGGTGTAATTAAATTCAGTTCATATGTCAAACATGAGGAAAGTAATTATTTTAACGTTTGCCCAGCATGTTCTTATTACCTTGGCAGTGCCATGAAAAGACTTTCAGCTTGAAGTTAAGGTTATTTCTGGCCTGTTGGATTACTATTAAAGAACCACTGGACTTTTTTTTTATAGAAATTAATTCAAGAGGGTCAACAACATTTGGATAGATTAACATCATATTCTGCAGTTATTTCAATGTACACTCTGCACTCAATACCCCGCACTGAAAGCGCAAAAGCAGAATTTTATAAATGCTTGCAAATGAGGCACTTATGGCAGTAATTACAGCCTGGAGCACACCTGGATTTGGGGATTATCTGCCTTTCTTCTCTGCCGATCAATCGGCTGACAGTCATTTTCAGGTGGCATTCGTTTGGTTTTAAGTCACAGCTCTGGCTGGGCCACTCGAAGATATTCACAAAGCTACTCCTACACTGACTGGCTGAATGTAAATGTGTGTTTGTTTACTGTGCTGTTCACAAGACCCTGTAGGCCTCACCTCTGGATCCTCTCTCCTCATGATTATTGGTTTCCCTAGACAACCTGCAGTTAATCAGTCTGTCCCATTTACTTTACCTGGGCTGCAGTTGAAACGTCTTTTTTTGCTTAGGAAGGTTCCTAACTGATATAAATGACCCGGAGGTATTTAAACAGCAGCCATGATAAGCAGCTGGTCAAGTTCTCTAAATGGTAAGGCAAGGAAAGAAGCTTCAATACTCCCTATCTTATCTCCTTTAGCACAGGAAACACAGGACATTTCTTTAAGAAAGGAAAGGAAAAACAGAAAATGCCATCCACCAATTGCTTGCAGCAGTAACATTTGAAGCAATGCACCATTGTAGTTTTACCATGGGAGACCCACACAAATGTAGAAACGACAGAGTTACATGTTTGTGACACAATCCATAACTTAAAATTTCTTCTCAATATAATTATAAGAAAAATACCTTATACATAAATGTCATCTAAGTAACCCCTCCCACCCCCTTATGGATTGCACTAGAAATTTATTGTCTCTACTTAAATGTATGAAAATGTGAAAAACCATGAAACTCAATGCTTATTTCTTAGTTTATTCTGATCCCTTGCTCAGTTCCTTACTTAGTATTTAATTATTAATATATTCTTTTCATGGTCCCTTATTTCAACATTTCAATCCTTGCTTGTTTTTCTGGTTAAGAAAGGTGTTTTAATCATCCATGTGTTATGTCAAATATAATCTAAGTTGGTTTAGAAAAAAAAAAAAAGCCTAGTGTAAGTGTCACATTCTCTCTGCCCATGGTTGTCTTTTCCTTTTGGCCACAGCCCTGGAGTACATAAGGTCTGATGAGCTGCTTGTCTGCTTATGTGTATGTTTGTAAATCTACTTCCTGTCTTTTCTGTCGGCCGCAGACACACAAATGCAGACCTACCTGTCCTTTACAGAAGAAGTTGGGGAGATACTTCATTGCATTACTACGGATGCAGGCGATGTTCTGGTAGCTTCCAGGTTCAGATGTACGCAATGATTTGATACGATCCTGGACATAATCTGATACCTTGACCCGGATCTCCAGGCCCAGGATGAGCTTATCTGGGAAAAGCGGAGATAACTCCACTGAGAGAAAGTAAAAAATGCGCATGAGACACAAACAAAGACATGAACGAAGCTGATAAAAGGACAGTAGCAGAGCAACAATATGACCTGTGCACACTGCAGATGGCCAGATCAATGCCATAACTACCTAAGAGGCCCCCGTATCCACACCCAATGTCTGCAAACTCTACTCGCGGTGTCTCTTTCTCTGACAGATTTGCAGTGAAGAAGTTTGGATATAACGTGGACCAGTCCATTTCTTCTGGACACAAAGGACTGGGGAGAAAACAGAAGCACACAAACCGTGTTAAATCTTAGGCTAATAAAATGCCAACTTTCTGCACAGCTCTCACTGAAGCCAGCTCCTCTCACACTTCACGCTAGTAGAAAATGCGCCGAGCACTGAGTGGTGTAGCCTGCAGCTCTTTGGTGCCCTTTCTGTGAAGCAGACATTTAAGTCAGACACACGGACATCACTCACTAGTCAAAGCTGTGGTGAGCCATCGGGTTTGAATGGGCTCGTTGTCTGTAGTATCGCTTCTGAGGCATCGACGAACTCATGTTGGATTAAAATACAGACTCCACTCCGACAATATTCAGCCTGTCACACTGTTATTAGATAAACACGGGACCGTTTACTACAGAGTCACGTTGGTTTCCAGTTTACCACCGTGTAGTGTGAGTCGCGGTGTATTTACGTCATCACCGAGCATCACCTCTCGGCGTTGCCAGGTTTGTTCATTTTCCACGTGCTGCATTAACAAGTCACTCATAATGTTCTCATCACTGATTTTACTGAAATGGAAATGTTGAAATAAGATACCATGAAAAGCGACCTGTATCATTTCAAAAAAAAAAAAAAAAAAATTATATTACATTGGAAAATATAAAAAAATATAAAAACAATTTTATAACTTTTCACCCCACGCCACTACATCTGGAAGGGTAATGTACCAGAATACATTTTTATTTTAAGAAGATGAGTGTGAGATAAAAATATGGTCCAGCTGACTTATTGGTATACAAGAGCAAGAGGTAGTTTAGTTTTAATTAATAACATAAACAACAATTCTGCACTAACATAGTTTCAACCCCTTCAAATTGTAAAGAATTTCCCCAAGAATCTCTGTTTTTCACAAAAGAAACAAAAAAAATATAATGACACACTAACCTCTACAGCTGGATGTGTTGCCACTATCAAATCAGGAGATTTTAATCCTGGACAAGAAATTAGGATAATTATTTTGTAAGAAACCAAATGATAAATGATAATAATAACCTGATAATATAACCCATCCAAAAACTGTAAATGTGCACTTGGTGGTATTTCAAGTCATTTAAAATTTTCAGCAAAAATGTGTTATTATTCATAAATCAAAGTACATCAGTGAAGTACAATACGCTGCATGCTAAAAGGCACTGCTTGGTGTATTTGACATCAAAACACAAGGACAGTCTTGAAACAAACACACTTAGTTTTGATGCTGTGGAATGAAATGATAGCTACACAAAATCATGAGACGGGGCAGGCCCTGAATGAAGAGATTTACAATACAATAAAATTCTACTTTACTACTTTACTTCAATAAATAAGCAACAATGCCGTGTAATCAGGTTAAAGACATTGTTTTACTTAAATAGTTTTAGATGATTATATTCTCTATTTTCTAAGATTATCTGATGTTACTAGCAATAGTTGCTGTTGATGTCAACGTTTTGTTCAATATGTAGCATTTTAGTTAGTCATAATGTGTTTGTTGTACTGGGGACATTTGGAAGTGTAATGGGACTGTCTGTGAACCCAAGGAGACAAAGTTGTGTGTGATTTGTTGCTGCTGATTAAAACAAATTATTGAATGATTGAACTGTAGTCGATGCACAGACATGAGTATGTTAACCATCAAAATTACAGATTTTAGTGACTATAGCAAAATAATACTAATAATAATAAAAACAATAATAATATATGCTCCACAGTGGATAATCGATACTTAATCATCATAACGTCTGAGTTACAGTCAAGTATGATTTGTACTTTGTATGCCTAAACATTGGTGTCTACACTATCACACAGCCAGTGAATATTTTCATTCTTTTGTGCACTGAATGGAAATGCTGCAGTTCCCCAAGGCGTTGTCTCTGTCATCTCTAATATCCTCCCTGTTTCACTCTGTCAAGAGCTCAGAGACATATCAGTTATACCTCCTGGTGTATTTCTTTGTCAGAGACTTAGACAGAAGATCGCCTGCTGTATATTGGGTTTTGTGCCTCAGTTTTAGTTATAAGACTTTATGTGATATAGTTTTAGAAAAACACCATAGACGAACAGAATGAGAAGAAATATACATATGACTTTCATATTTTGAAATACAGTTTTATTTGGTAGTTGACAGTGAATAGCGAGAGTGAGGACTGACAAGTGATAAAGGTCTTTGGTGTTTAAACCAAGGATATGTGATTCTGCTAACAATGACTGAATCCTGCACAAAAATCCCCCCATTTGTCTGTATCATCTTCCAAACAATTGTCCTTTTCTCCTGATAACCTGACTTATATAAGACCATTTTTCATTTCAGCCATTTTCACATTTTTTGTGATTTCTTTGTCGAGGTGAGATAAGAGGGTGAATATATACGTTTTAAATATTTTAAATTAAACATTTAAATGTTTGCATTTGTTTTCAAGCCACACTCAATAAGATCCATCTTTTAGTCTAAAATAAAATAATAATATAATACAAAATTGATCGATCAGTGCAGTTTCAGTTGAAAACAGATCAAATTTACCAGATTATGGCTGACCCTCAGGAATACATGGAATAAAATCAAGGGGCTGGGCCATTGTTGTGTGGTAACAAGGGAAGTAGCACAATAGTTTCATCATCAAATCCTCTATTATAATTAGAGTTGAATCCAAATCAAACAAAAGTGAAACAAAAACAGTCCAGTGACACTGAGTAACACCGGTCATGGTGGTTAAAAATGGTTAATAGCTTTAGGAATTGCTTTTTTCTTATTTGTCATATTTTCACAGTCTTTAAAGACTCCCTTTTGCTCAACATTTTTCATCATCCACTTTGAGCTCAGGGAGAATCTCTGAAAAAAATGTGAGAGTACAAGTTATCGGCAGTGTTTATGTGGCAGATTAGGATTTCTGTGTATCAAATCCCAATCAACATTTTTACCTCCTGCTTGAACATCGGAGATCATTTGTCTGAATATAACCTAGCCTCATACAGTGGTCACCCTCATGACCACCTCATGGTTGGCACTCTGCAGGTTGTTGGGTCTTAACTGGCTGAGAATGTGCAAAATAGTGTAGCCACAGTAGTGGTGGAGAATAGTCCTGACATGCCGACTTGCCCTCTGTCCACTGTCTGTTTGAGAAGAGTTCCTCTCAACACGACCAGTGCCTTTACTGCTGGAACTGATGGGGTCATCTAAGTCCTTTGCTTTCTCATAATTCAGCACTTTCCACTGCTGGTTAACAGCCTGCCAGCGCTTAAATATCCGGTAAACAGATGATCCTTCGTGGATTATAAGGCCTGGGTATAAAGGATAAAGGGTGGGGGTAGGTCAGTGGCAGGAAGCAGGGTTACATATAGACAAACACTTGTTTGTTCATTAAGTATCAGGAGGTACTAAAAGCTACACATGGTACAGGATTAATAACAACTGAGGTCTCAAAAATAAAAAGTAAGTTAAATATACTAGGTTTGTTTGTGGATATATTGGACTGGGGTTTCGTGAGAATCACATCCAGGAAGAAAAAAAGCAGAGACAGAAGACAACAAACATGTTCATGCAAAACAAATGTCATTAGTTTCATTATTGTCCATCCCCTTATAATAGACAGATGTGCAAATGTAATAACTAAAAGCTAAATTGGTGCTATAGGTTCTAATATAGGTTTTCTGAGGTAAATTATGTCATCAAACTAATTACAGGGAAAGCAGGACCTCACTTGAAAGAGCTACCCCATTTAAACCTAAGCAAATATTCATTCATTAATCATTTATTATCATATAGTACGCACATCTGTTGTGCAGTGAGTGAAATATTCTCTGAATTAATAGAATTAATTACTTGACTGCATAAACACTGTTGCTATATTCATACACAATAATTACCAAATTACATGTTTACTGCCAGGAAACATCTATGAAATTACCAGGAAGTTCCAGATGTGTAAAAGAATTACCACCAAATTTCCAATTTCCAAATGACACAACTTAGCAGCCACAGTAACTCCGTCTTACCTAGACAAACTATGTCCATGAAGCCATACATGCCGTAGCATATCTGAAAAAGAAGGTCCTGCCGCTGCCATTTAGCTGAAGGGCTGAGAGAGGACCACACCAACCAGGAGATACTAGCGATGAGGAACAAAGAGCCCAGGATAATGGCTGCAATCTGCACCTTCTCTATCACAGTCAGAGAAATGGCCTGCCACTGGAAACAGATGGGGTGAGACAGAAAAATGAAACAAGACTGATTATATGAGACAATAGTGTGTTTCAGTCTCTGTAACTGTTGTTTACACACATATGTACAAATATACCTCTAAAGAGCACCATTATTTCAAACTGCTATATTTCACAGAAACACACATTTCCTTAATGTTTTCTGTGATTTCAGAGTATAATCAGCATGTTTCACAGGCATTGAGAGTGTTTCAATATTGATAAAGGCCTGACTTGTGGATCAACCTAAACACTTTTTTCTTTGCATTACTTTCCTAGAGTTTTCCAAGAGTCTTGAAATCTAATTTCTTTAACAAGTGAAAACTTCTGACAACTGATACATCTTGAAACAAGGTGGAACTGATACAGTGTTGTTGAAGTCAGTGAGTGTGTATCACAGTAGTTTTTTTTTTTTCATTAATGTAAACCAGGGACTTCTGTGGCTCAGCAGGTAGTTAGGATTGTCTGTATATTAGGGATTATCCATTAATAGTGTTAATAGTTCAACCCCTGCCTTCCACATGTCAAGACACAAAACTGCATTGGTCCTGATGGCACAGTGTAATCTGCTTTGGTATAAAAGTGATAGCTGCTGTGAGGAGTATGAGATCAAATATACAGAAGTATTTCTTTTCCATTAGGTAAAAACATGTTTGCAAGCTTCTTCTGTTCTTCTGGCAGTGTGGTCTCAGTGTTGGTTTTAATGCCATTCATCAACTGAAAGGCTGCTTACATCGTGTGTGAGAGAAATTCTTTCAACGCAAATCCCAAAATCTATTAGCCCAATTCTACATCCCGTGCAACATTATGTCTTCAAATTATTGCAGCTTTTTAAAAGAAGTCAAATGTTTCACTCTTCACATTTAGATGGCTGAATGATTCACATTACTGCTATGAAATACAAGCATTGTCCAGCCAAAAGAGCAATTTAAAGGACAAGCATTTCATCTGATAATGTCTCTGTACCATCATTCAGAGGATGAAATCAATTGGTGACACTGTCTCTGAGTTTATTGCCCATATGCCACACACTCCAGCCGAATCACATGCCAACTCCTAGAAATGAGTGCCTTTGTTCTTGGCAACTTTCTTTAAATCCTCACCACTTTCCTCTTCTCCATTTGTCCATGAAAAAACAGTATAAGTAGCCCTTGTATCTGCCAATGGACAAAGTTAATGTGCTTCCTGCAGGGTATGAATGCTTGTTGCCTGGACAGACTCAGTCCAGAAATGATCCTGTGGGTGGTTGTAATGTAAATACTGCACAGCCTCTGCTGAATGCCAGTACGTTCACCTTATGATCAATGACCCCTTAACGTGATTACTATGCTTTTCTGGCAGTCAATCACTCAATTCTGGCAACGTAAAGTCTGTGCATGGCTTTCTGCCACATAGCCAATGAATTTATTCATACAGCTCTTTTAGGTGATCATACCCTCTTTAATGTTCATAGAGGACATTAAAGATAAAGACAAATGTTGACTGACTGTACCTGCAGTGGGTTTTTGATGCTGATGGCCAGGACCTGATACTTGAAGTAGCAGAGTTCACAGCTCCAGGAGCCTCTCTCACTGATCCACCTGATGAGGCAGGACTGGTGAGTACAGCGGACCGAGCCGTCACAGCGACAGGGGCTCAACAGCTCTCCCTGCAGGACACAAACAGCAGCTGCATGAAACACACACGAGACAACTCAAAGGCTGCTGTTATTGAATCTGCCTGTTACCACATCTGATTTGGTGGAAAACAAAAGATAAAAATTGTTATCACGAATGGCTCAGCTCGTAAATCCCAAGCCCTGGCACTGTTACTGTCAGATTCTATCTACTGAAGATAGTGTTTAAGGGCATTGTATCAGGTGTTGTTTGTGTCAGGAAGTTGGCAAGAGATTAAAACAGAGAGACAACAGCTCAGAGCAAATACCAATAGATATAATCAATATGAAACTATACAGTATGTATTCAAAACGAATAATAAGCCTTTGCTTTCTGTTGTGCCCCAACACATTTTGGGTATAGTTGAACATGACATTTGTGGTTGTTTGCTGTTGTTGGATTTGTTTGAGTTTGTATATATAATTATAACAAATTGCAAATACTGATATTTGACTGTGAGACAAATTAAACAATACTTGACAATTGCCTTCATCTGCTGTACATGCAACTTCCATGGAAACCTTAATTCTGTCACTTAAAGAGAATTGGCAATGGCAAAGCATTAATTGTCTCTGGTGAGATGAGAAACTGAGATGAAAAGATAATAATAAAAAAAAAAAACAACCCTGCTACAATTAATCTTAGCTTTAATTGTGGCTTTGAAAAAAAAACAAAGGTTCACTGTAATACTATAATTTTCTGAGTTTGTGTAATGCTGGCTTTTTAATTTGGTTTATTTTATTTTGTATGTTACGAGATAAAATTTACCCTCTGAAAAGTGACACTATTATACTAATGAAGGAAAGAAGTGGCTACTTTTTCATCTGCTCTGCCAGTTTGCTTCTTTCACTGGCTGTGTCTAGGTAATGTCACAACTGAATACTTTGCTGAATGAGACAATAGGACTCTACATCTCGTTGGCTCTCCATCTTCTGTCTCGTAGCATCTTTGCAACACTTGTGAGGCTCTACCCAGCTTCACTTTATTTTTGTCCTACACTGAACATTATTTGGCTTGCAGAACAATGATTTGTGCCAGCTGCGGTAGCTGTGCTGAGAGAAAAATCTAGTTCTGCTGCATTTTACCATGCCGTTGTTGTAATACGCTATTGATTAACCTCACACAAATGGCTGACTAGATTCCCAGAAAAACTCCTGTTGCTTTCTTTTTTGTGGTGAATTATTCAGGAACCCAGAAAAAGGCTTTACTCTTGATTGAATTTCATACTCTAAAGAAAATGAAATTAATTAATTCACATTCCCCAGCCTGATACAAGTACTATATGTGGACCTCTGAAATAATGGTAAAACTGAAAGTTGATGGTGGTACACTGCTGTGAGGCTTCTTATCAAAGAACAAATTAGGTGTCTAAAACAGCACATTTGAATGTTAGGACATGTCTAAATATCATTGCCAGTCAGTTATATTCCTGTATGGCAGCAATAAAAGAGGGTTTTCACCATGATAAACTGTCTAGGAATATTTCCACAAACACAACTGTGGATTCATCTAATTGCACTGGCTTGTTGAGTCACCAGATCTCAGTCCAGACAAACATTTGGATTTTTGGGAGCGATCAGCTCCAAAACTAACATGCTAGGAAAAAATAGGGCAGAAATAGGGCCACTTGATCCACCAGTTAATTATGGATAATTTGGCAATAAAAGCAAGGCACCTCATTATTATGGAGATATTTTAAACATTTTGTGAAATGAACTCATAGTTATGTGCTGGCCAGGAAAAATTCACGATTGATGTTCTCAGTGGGTATCATCAAACCACAACTGCACAATAAATCATCAAAGGATGCACACATGCCTTTATATACTAAACTGCAGGCACTCAAAACATGAATCAAAATGTAATAAAGTGAGAGTTTATGGTGCTCTTATTTTGATATGTTTGAATATCTGCTGCTTGCTTCTGCTCTCATGTCATTTTTCTGCAGGCTTAAAAGAAATCACAGGACATCTGGCGCAGGTTTTTGTTGTCAGTATGAGACTCCCTAAGGCCCGCGGACTGACAACACTCTTGCACATCTCAATTTATTTTCTGTCCGACTCTTGGTGATGTGCTAGCTCTTTAATCAGCTGGATATCTAGAGGGGAAACAAAAACTTCTCTTCAAGGTTGATTTCATCCATCAGATTTGACGCACTCAGATCTCCACGTCTTGATGTGAAGATGTCCGTAAATTTTTTTAATCTAAAATAACATTTCCTTTCTTTTCGTCCAGTCTGTTCCCCTTCAGATGTATGTATGAACCCCCTATAGCCTAAAGGAATGATCGAAGGTTGATCCATGCATTAATGGTTTCTGCTGAGGATAGTTTTTGAACCCATACTGCCTCCCTCACTCAAATCCCTCTGAATAATAATGAGTGTAAATAAGCAACTGCTAAAATTGGTCTTTTATGTCGAGGAATCATTATTGTGTTTTTTAAAATGGCCTAATTTTGTGCATCAGATGCTGAATATATTACTGTGAGGGATTCACTTCATCATATAATAAATACACAGCTCCACCAGCTTCCCTCCAGCCTATTCTTAACTGATGCCCTTCCTCTGCCCAGTGCTATTTTCAGATCACTGTTGATGGATTAAACCCTTTTTTTAGTCTTCGTCATTCTGGATTTTTGCTTTACATCAGATCAGACTTAATTTACACTTGCAGATGAACAGTATGGTATTGATGTATAATGACTCATCAACTGAATTAGTTTGCAGAGCTAAATAGCTGAAAGGGACACTTCACTGATTTTACAGATCAGTTGAGTTGTTATGAGGAATACAGCTCAGTCTGTGAAAACAGCTGTATTGTGTCGCCTGTGGCTCTGCACTAGAGGAGCTTTTTTCAAGTTTGAGAAAATCGCCCATGACTCCGACATCATCATGGTTATCTTGACTAATCTATAACAGAAATCCTGCTTAATAAACTAAATGTGTTGGGAAGGATGTTAGCACTTTCCAGATAGGGAGGCGCTTGCATAAAGATCACATATTTGATTTACTGGAAATGTAAGATCCAGTGTTTTTGCAACTTGACCCAAAGGGACTAAAGGTCAGAAAACCTCTGCTCTGCTGCTGCTTTGATGATCCCTTTATAAATCATTCCCACAAATTTGGAGCTGTACAAGTGACTGAGAGCACATCACTTGGCTCTAAAGCCTTTATTTGCAGATTTAATATGGAACTAAAGTGGTAAAACTTCTTCTCAAACATTTGTTTTTTAATGTCCTGTGCTTATCTCAGCGTGTTACCTGCTGGGCTGGTTTTCCTGAGAGGTCATTTCAAAGTTAATTTTGATGATGCCAGATGACTCTGTGGGCCCAGTGGAGCAGTGGACCCTTCCTCCATCTGAGTGCCAGGTGTTTTTGTTTGTTTGTTTTTTTCCCCTGCTGAGGTGCCCATGAGCAAACCAAAAACCTTGAAGGGTCAGCTTCTCAGTGGGCCCTACTGAGCCATCTACCCCTTGTTAAAGTGAAAGTCCACATTAATACCTGTATTGCTGAACTTTACCTTCTCTGGCCCCTGGAAGCAGATCCGGCACTGCGGTGACCGAGTCCCGCTCTCTGACAGACTCGGGAGGGAGGCAGCGTCCAGGCCCCCTCCCTGGGCTTTGTCCCCCTCTTTATCCTCAAACGCCAGGCTGCGTGGCCGCGGGTCAGAGCCATAATATTCCTCCTCGTCGTCCCGGTGAGAGCAGCTGAGCGGCGGCCAACCACAGCCTCCTATAGCGAGCCCCCGCATCCTGGTCTGTGTGTCCGGGTCTGTGCCTGTTTCAGTCCTCCTGCTTGATCCAGAGCGCATCAGTAGCAACACTTTGAATTCATTGAAAAACATCCGGATCTGATACTTAAACATTCTTCGGCAGCTCAACACACAGGTACAACTGCTCTGTGGACACAGCCTTCAGCCTGGCTGTGGCGGGCCCATCACAAATTATTATTATTATTATTATTATTATTATTATTATTATTATTATTATTATTATTATTATTATTATTCACATTTGAACCCTCTTATTTAACACATCCTATTGAATAAAATACAGATCTCGGTCAGAACGCGTGCAGAAAACATGATAGGCTATTAGATCAGCCCATAGCTCTTTGCATATCCTGTTGTTATAGCATGTGCACCGCGATCCAGCCAATGGGGGAGGATTATTTTTCGTGGACACAGGCGTTTTCTCTCGGTGCTCAATGGACGCTGAGAGCCACGAGCTGTGAGGCACCATCACTGGAGTCAGTGGGGTCCAGCAGCATCCTCTTATGCCCACATTTTCAATCCGGTTGTTTGTTAGTATCCAGTGGGTCCCCTCGGTGCCTTAGATCAGCAGGAGTTGTCCGGGGCTGGAAACCAAATGTTAAGAGTCTATTCTTCTTCGGGGAGAAGCGGGGATGGCGTCGGAGGGGGGGTTGATATGAAATCTTATTAACAACTAAGTCAAATCCGATTAGTGTTTGAATTTCTCATTTACCTACAGGGGGGATGAAATTACAGGAGATGACAAGCTCGTCTCCTTTGTTGTCTCGCAGTGGCATCCACCAGGTCACCACTGTTTTCTCGTGTCTCCTCTTCGCCGAAGCCTCATGTTTTCTTTCTTTCTTTTCTTCTTTCTTTCTTTCTTTCCTTCTTTCTTTCTCTCTTTCTTTCTGGGCTGGCACATCAGGCAGCCCCGTTACAAAGTTACAATCCAGCAGCTTTGCATGTCAGAGGTGGAAGCGAGACAATAAAAATCTGATGAACAACAAATCCTCAACAATCTCTTCCATGTCTGCGCCACCACAGAGGAAGAGCGAGAGGGAGCCAGACATGGACAAACACACCATGAGCCCACAGCATGCTGCAGCTCTCTCTTCCGGGATGGTTAGAGACAACCGCACATCACATCATCATCACCATCATCTTCTTCATCAGTATCATCTCTTCACCAAATCAACCCAAGACAGGCATGGATCAGTCAGACCATCATACGCTGCTTCACATGGCAGGCTGTAGCGATGTTCCCCATAGATGGTGAAACTTCACTTCACTTCACGTGGTTTTCAGGCAGAAAGCACAAGCAGCTCCATGTTTGCATTAGCAGATGAGACCTTTCCTTCAGAAACCTCCTCCTGCAGGAAGCTCCGTCCTCGGAGAGCAGAGGTGCGCTGACAGAGGCGGCTGTCCAAGGAGCTGATACCCACGTGACGCAGGGGCCACGTGCTGATATTCATCGGCTGAGCAATTATTGTAAACAGTGTATTTGTGTGTCATAAGACTTATAAACAGAACAAAGGGTTTGGACACAAAAGATTCACTAGAGTCACAGAATCACTGCACATCACATCTGTCAGATAGTTGTTTCAGAGGAATGTGTCAGGCTTTTATCATTAGACAAACAGGACACACACTCCGCCACCACAAAGCCATTGTAGCCTGGTTGTTTGCTGAATACATTTTTTTTAAATAAAATGGTGTAAAATATGATAATTATGAACACATATGATACCAAGAAAAGCATCTGCTGGTTCTCAATATCAACATTGAATCATACAAAATCATATAACAAAGGGACTTTATTCACAATATCTTCTATAGTCTTTTTTGTAAATAAGTGATAATAAGCTCCACATGCTTGAGGTGTCGTGCAGTTGCACACTGTAAAATGTAACTTGATGGCTGCTTGACATGCCTACAACCAATTTTTCATCTAAATTAAAAGTGCCCGAGCACCTGAAGGCTCAATCAATAATAACATAACCAGTCGTTTTTTTGAATGCTTCTAAGTAACTGTCATTTCCAGGAAACAGAAATGAAAAGATTGATGTAACTGGTCTTTGCATTGTGTTTAAGACAGAATACAAAGAAATAATAACACACATTTTAAACACACAGTAAATAGATTAAAATATGTAAACAAGACTTCAAAGTGATGTAAGCAAGAAAAAGAAAAGAAAATATATAACAAATCGGTGGCCTTGATGAATTAATGCACAGGAATATCTCATGCAGAAAGATTAAAGTAGCAGAGAGATGATGACGTCTTAATGTTTCATATTATGGCGTAAAAAGTATTAATAAATTAATACAACCTAGAGATTAGTAGAAGTTATGTGATATGCCCTGTTTAAAATATGTAGTTTGTAGTCTACGAGAGGATTTCAGATGAAGAATAGCAAGGAGAGATATCAGTTGCAGACTTGACTGATAATCATGGAGTACAAGCCAGCACTGCTGCTTGCAGGTTAGAACATTTGGGCCAATTAACATAATTTCAGGGTTGTCACATCTTCACACAGGATATGAATACTAACATCACTGAGCTTGACTGGTGTGTCATCATCTGTATGATAATGCAGGGTCTGAGGGCTGTTAACATTACTGCAGAGCTAGAGGTCTTTTTCTGTCTTCTGTGAGCTGAAGCCACAAAGTCCCTGGAGAACTCATCAGTGCAGAGAGGATGTAAACATACATGTCTAACACACAGTAATTATCATACACAGATTTATGCTAATGACCTATGACCCATGGTTTCTTGAATTGGAGCAGGCGACTATAGTGACTGTTTAACATATCGTACATCTGAGAAACATCTTCTCTATAGTCTTGCTTTTTATGCTATGCGTTAATCTCAAATTACATTATTCAATATTCTCTGAATTAAAAAAATGCAATCATTTCTTTTCTGTCGCCAGTGACATAGTGATTGAAATACAAATATATAAAATATTAATGAATATAAAACACCATTAAACTGAAAATTAAACACCAATTTCATCACAAGGATTTGCATATTATTGTGAAAATGCTTAACATGTGATAAGAGAAAAGGACTGATATTTATATAAATGTAAGTATGTAAATGTGCCATATTTACTTTGAATGTATTTAAAGTGCAAATATTTTGCATTACTCTTGTCTTGTTCTTTTATTGTGTTTTTCTTTTTCACATCATCACTTCAAAGGGAAACATCAGAAAAAAAAAACAGCCAGTAAATAAATATTTTAAGACTACAACAAGCCTTTTCCAGAGAAGACATTTTTACTTGTCACAGTCGGAAAAATTAATAAAATTAAAGATGGCTGAATTTGATTTAGCTACTTCAGTTTCAGGCCTGTTGTTTTGTGCGGGCTGGCTCACTGTGATTTATTAGGACAGAGTGTGAGTGTTACTGCAGAAAGCCCTGCAGTAACTTAACATTTTTAGAGAAGCACTGCCTTGTTTTAGACTTTTGTCCCAGCTACCAGGACAGTCCACATGCCACTGTGACTGTACTACATTTCTATTTGCACAAGTGCAGATACTGACAGTGCTTACTTTCCTTCCCTCTAGCAGGAACACAGATGTAGTGGCTGGACAAAAAACTTTAAAAGCACTAAAAGACTGCGTGCTAAAAGCATTTGTTGAGCTGGTCACCAAAATGCATAAACTGTAACTGACCAACTAGGATTTTATTTATAGACAACCACAACCGCACCATTCAAGTTTTTTTTTCCTGTGATCACATGCTGTTTTCAACATTTGAAGACATTGGGCAGTTTGTTTGTAACCAATGAACATCCACAAAGGAGCAGAAATCAACTTTTAAGTAAAAAAGTATTTGCCTTGCAGGTACACTCTTAATGTTGACTATTCGTACTAAGTCGCAAACTCCTGGCATGCCATTTATAGTAAATACCTCATTCACATGATTGGTGCACAATTTCCTGAAAGCAAAAATGCCAGCTCACATCAATTGTTATTTGTTTGAGCTTGTTCAAGTTATAATAGAGTGGTGCATGTCCAGAGATTTCTATTTAAAACATAAATGAGAAGCCAATTGGAGGAGACACCACTATGAAGAATGAGAACAGTTTTTATTCCTATAACTGCTTTATTAATGCAAAACCAGTGATCGTAATTATCTACACCAAGTAGCATTCATACTAGATCTTTTTGTAGTTAGATCTCTTTTTTTATTATCATTACTGCAACATGTCCCTGTTTAATGAAGCAAATTTGCCCAGGCTCCAGCTCATTAATCCAAAATGAGATTTAAACCACAACAAGAGAGCCGCAGCATAAAAGTATATCATTATATATAATAAAACTTTTTTAAATGTCATGCACTTTTTGTAGGAGGCAACTGTTAAAAATAATGTCCACGAGTACATTTAGGCTTGTGTGTATGTTTATAAATGTACTGCATGGGCAATACATCAGTTTATATATGGCTGTGTTTATGTGTGTATATATACATACATTTGTCTTGATGTATTCTTTCTTGCTGTTGGGGCACAGTTTTCCCTCATTCCATTCCTTTAATTTTCTTTCATTACAACCATGTTCATTTACACTTTTTACTATTACACTCACATGAAAAAAAATATGATGAATTTCTGCTTATGAACCAATGAGTGATTTAATAAGATTGTGGCATCAAACCTACATTTAAAAATATGTTTAAGATTAAATAAAAAATGTTGGTGCAGTTTTCAAATGTAAACTCAAGGCTTATTTGATTATTTAAATTACAATTCATTTGGTATACCGTAACCTTTCTGCCTGCCTGTGGGTAGCAAATGATTTACAAATGTATGTTGTTTTTTATCACATGTAATCAATTGGTTATTTCTGTTTTTGTCTGCATGTTTTGCAGATGCATTCATAATTCCTTTATTATGTTTTTGCTTTTTCCATTGTTAAACTTTAATTTCACATGTTTTTGTTTGACTTCATTTTTGTTAAATTATCTTTATGTGCCTTCCTGGGTCTCCCAAACAGCATAATCCATTTTTACTGCTATTTTTGTTTGTTGTTTTGTATTTTATTTACATTTTTGTGCTTTGTTAAAAGTACAAATGAAAAAATTGAATTCAACCAAGAAAACATTTATATGGTAAAACACAGTTGTGTAAATGAAATATATGTCACGATAGGAGAAGTTAATAGTTCAAATTCTCTCTTCTTACGATTGGCTCATAATGCTTTAGAAACAATTTACTTGATGATTATATATCGGTTGCTAATAGATTATAAATAGGGAATTGAAGTAAAATGTCACCACTGAAACAGTAGGTGTCTGATTTACACTATATCGTATCAGGAGAGAGATAAGGACAAACACATCCCTCTCTATAAAATATATGAAATATTGTATGATTATAGTCACTTAAAAGTTATTATACCACAGCACAGCTTTTAGTTCTTGATGTGCTGCTGAATATTTTGGCTCCGCCTCCTCCATGAGTTGTGAGACTCAACAGGAAACGACAACCCAAAAAGAGTGCAGGCTGGAAGAAGAAGACGAGAAAAAAAGAAAACAGAGGAGGCCTGAATCATTTCGCCTGATTGGTTTCTCCACATCTGATTCCCCGCCGGTCTGTGAAGCTCGGCCTGGACCCGACCTGCCTCTCCTGGCCCGTTCCTGTGCGAGTTAGGCAATACGTGGCAGATTAATGAGCATGTCCTGCTCATAGAGCTGAGGTACCTGCCACACAGAAGAAACAGGCGAGGTAAGTTCACTGCCTCAGCTGCCTTTTACATGAAACTCATCGTGATCCATGTGTGTGTGTCCGCGCGCGCGTGTGTTTGTGTGTGTGTGGAGGGTGCGAGATACTTGTGCAGCGGACGTTTATGTAATGTGCGGCGCTATAGGTGGGGAAGAAACGCAAGTTGCAGGCGGAGATCAGACTCATCCGCTCCTGTCTGCACTTTTTGCTGGTTTCCCTCCGCCACGTCAGTGAACGTGTAGGCGAGGAAGAAGAGTGTGGCCTGCTGCTGTTGCACTTTGTTGCCAGTTTAATTAACAAAGGAGCAGCTATGGAGGGCCACCACGTGTCGGGATATAGAGGGCTTTTCCGTCTGTCCTCCCCTGCCCTGCTTCTTCTCTTCGCCTCCGCCCACCGGCCTTCAGCGCCCGGCCACCACCAGGACCTGATCAAGCAGCTAAATGAATGAAAAGTGTATGATGATCAATACTGACAGGCTCTGTAGGTGATCAATAGCTGCTAATACAGTCGGGCAGGTGAATGACCTCAGTGTCAGTGAAACCTCCAGGTGTTGTGCTTCAATCTGCCCTTTTCTCTCTTTCCCTTCCTCTATTTTCTGTTTCTGCTGGTGCCAGCTGCTCTGTTGCTGAAAAGGAAATGAGGAGATGTTTTCAGGGTGACCAGTCGTGTACAGTTTGACCACTTCCTGTAGGACCAGAGGACACTGGCATGAAGACCACAACAAGCCTGATCATTCATTGTATGAGACAGTGGGATGATTTCATTTTAAGTCAGATTGCTCTGTTTTGTCCTGTTGTGAAATCACAGACACTTCAGGAATTAGAGCCTAACATATAAAGTCAGTGGACAACTTTACTGGTGGAAAGTAACACAGTAAAGTACCAAGTCTATTAACCTAAGTAGTTTACCTAAGTACAGTTTTAAGGTACTTATACGTGACAGATTGTACTGTCTAATATTTATTTCACGCCCTTTCACAGGATTTTACATAGTGGGTGATATAACAAGATTTTAAAATCCAACACATTGTCAAAGATTGTACCGGTAGTTTCCAACAGTGTTTTTTTTAATTTATTTTTTGGTTCCTGACATCTTATAAAATCAGTTTATAGTTATTGGTTTGTAGTATATGGCTCCACCATATAGTGATTTTCCCTCAAAACGTCTTACGTGGATTAATTTCAATAAAAAGGTAACCATTTCACCACACAAAAAAAAAGATTAGAGAAAAAGTCAAAAAACAAAAAACAGGCTTGTGTATCAGAACTTTTTTTACTTCCTTCTTCTCTCATTAATTATCTCTATTAGATTGATTTTCAGGTATCTTTGTAAAGTTATTGAAACTAGGCATTTTATTAAAAAAAAACAAAACAAAAAAAAACATCCATTATCTGTATCCTAGCCCAATGTCATACAGAGACAAATAATCAGTCACACTCACAGGCAATTTAAAGTCTCCTCACTGTGGGAAGAAGCCAAAGTACCTGGAGGGGACCCAGGCAGGCACAGAAGAAAACGCAGGCCTCAGGCACAGGACTTGAACCCAGAACCTTCTTCCTACACCACTGTGCCACTGATGGAGATATGTCTGTCTTTGAAAATCAAAAACTAGTGTTGCCTGAGCTCATAGTAGCCTCCTGCAGTTTGAGATTTTGACAGCAAAGGCCTAGAAATTCTTTTTCACTGCCTTCTCCTCCTCCTCTCCTCAAGTATTTCTTGTATTTGTTAGACTTTGTGGTCCTTTGTGGTTGTGCTGACTCCCACAGCAGTTGCCACACAACCTGCAGAGGAATGTTGCACTTTCACAAAGAGCTGTGGATGGTAAACACCTAAAATCAGCCACACTTTCCTCTTATGGGACACTCAGCATCTGGGAAATATGTGTAATGTCTAAGAGAGCCAGTCTTAAAGAAGGAAAATGTAGTGCTGCACTGATAGCAAATTGAATTATATTTTAGCCTACAATATACACAACATATATGCAGTAGTTTGTATAAATGGCACCAACATACAAAGATTTGTGAAACAATTATAAAACTAAAAATTCTTCTGGGTATCAAAAATAATTGTCAAAACATTATCATTTCATGTTTAAAATATCAGTTGTTCATTATTTTAAATCCCAAAGAAACAGAGTCAGATATTTATCTGTATGGATGTGTATGTAGATCATTGCAGAAGTAAAGTTATAGCTCACTAGTTGTATCTAAATGTATGTGGGGACCTGGATGAAGCACAATCAGTGTCACTTTTTGAGAGATTGCGATCATTTTGAAGGAGTCAAAGTTCAAAGGTGAAATAAAGGCAAACTCTGCTCAGGAAGAAAAAAAAACATTTAACAAGGTTGCATATAAATATTTCTTGTGAAGAACAAAGCTTTATTTGTATTTCTTACAGATACAGGAATGCAGGCAGATTGTTGTCCGCAGACACTCTGACTCAATTGTCTTTGTGTTAGGGAGAGGAAGACGTTGTGTGTTCCGCAGTAATGCAACACCACTTCCTCTTATTAACTTGAGTTTATATTAACCACTTCAATTATTGCATTCTGCCCTATATATATATATATATATATATACACACACACACATGTACACCCTCCGTTAACATCATGTTCACGTTGAACAGTACATCACAGTATTGATGCGACAGAATAAAACTTCACTGAATACCTTGCGATATCAATAACTCATGTCTGATTTTAAATCTTACTTGAATATCTGGTCACATGAATTATTAGTTAGTAGAATAGTTGACTGCAGCTCTTGTGAAACTGAAAGTCACCAAACCATCCTAATCTTAAAAATCTGCCTAAAAAGGCATAATAATGACTCTATCTATATTCTCACTTCAGGCTCAGGAAGAAATCATGTATACATAGTCCAGTCAGGCTGTTTTACCAGCCTGACCCCCCCCCCACCAAAATGAGGAGTGAGGTGTTCGAGAGAAGAGAATGAATTCCTTGTTGAAGTGTTTGGCTTTCAGTGGATTGTGTTCCTGCTCTTTTGTTGCTGTTCTTTTTTCAGCTTCCTTTGTAGAAATAATTTAACTCCAGCCCCACAATGTGTTTCACACCTTCTGCTGAGCATGTCAACTGTGATCATATTCTTTTACACAGTCAAACACTGTTTTCAGTTGACAGTTCAGTATTTCTGCAATATTGTTATGACCAATTTTATAGCCAAGTTAAGTTGAAAAGAAGTTACCTGTCTACTGAATAATCAACTGATTATTTTCTCAATTAATCAATTTTGTCTATAGACAGCAATTTCCCAAAGTCCAACGTGACATAGATTACTATTTTTACTACTGCATCCAACTAACAGTTCAAATACTAGAAGATAAGACTAAGATATTCAGTTTACTTTCATATATTCATTCATTCAGATTAAGATTCATATTTGCTCACATACATTTTTTGAGTGAAATATTGACTGAATCCATATTAGTGGAAGATATTTACATCAATCTTATTGTAAGATGATCTGAGAATGAATGAAATAAAACACAAGAACTGGTGAGGTAACACCTCAATGGTGTTTAGGAGGTGAAGAGGTGAGGGGACAGGCTGAGCCAGCTGTGCTTACACAGGGGAAGTGTACCAAACTGGTCTGACAGATTGGACAGGCCGAGACTTAAACAAAGGGAAGGAAGTAGCTCGATGATACCTGGCAGGAGACTGCAGGGATGGATGGAGTTTGTGGAGAGGTCATTGAAAAGTGAGGAGCAATGGGACAAAAAGCTGTTTGGTGTGAGTGTTTGAAGGTGCTTCCTGTGTTGCCGAGTAGTGGCCGAAAGTCCCACGTCAAGTGTATCTTTAAAATGAAGTGCCATTCAGTGAGTCCTTTTGACTTTTTTGGAAATATTTGGAGAATATGATGAAAAATATGTCACACTTTCAAACACTTTGCACCTAAAATACCTGGAGGGCTCTTAGTGAGGCTTCACAGTAATAGAGGCCAGCACAACTCGCCATAAAATGTCTTGGGTTTATCTGCTATTGCTGTTGTCCTTCTTCTGCCAGAATGGTTCACACATAAAGGTTTGATCATTTTGTGTCATCAACATTTTATATTGACCACAAGTCAAATGTATTAATGTATTTTGGGTTTCTTGTAGTGATGAACCCACAGAGAATTATCACCAAACTCCTCCCCCTCACCTCTATGGAGTGTTTTACTGTCTTTCAGCTTGTTTTTTGTCGTTGTTTTGTCACCCATAATCATTGTTCATATTCTTACTGTTGTTATTCGTGTCTTTTTTAGCCAAACAACCCAAACCCTAAGATACCAGCCCAGCACGAAACAACAGAAAGACAAAGGCAGAGAGAAGCTAAAAGGCTTTTTAAAGTATTTAATTTACTGGATTAGACATTCCCATCCAGATATGTTCTCTATAAACAATTTTTCATATTTTCAGAAAATGTATCATATCACAGTATGCTCTAATGTCATAAAACAAAATTGCTCATTCTGTGACAGAAGATGTTGTTCATATTAGCAACTCCAAACAGCTGCAAGAGTATTTTTTTCTATCAGCAAATGCTGTACATTCAGCACAGAAGCAGAATGGCCGAGTCAGCTCCTCTGCATATCAACCAGGTTGTTGAGCCATACAGCATCTCTGTCTTTGATGCTACATTTCCTGTAAACAACAGTACTATAACCACTACACACTGGTTGATATTTGATTCACAGATTGAAGCTGAGCAGAAAAAAAGCTGTTATCCTCCTTTGTTGAGATGAGAGACAGGGGTTTACTGCTCGGTACGTTGAAAGCTGCTGTGACAGATTGCTAAATGAAGCTCTCCTCCTCGCTCCTGCACTCTCCTTCTCATTGCACTAATGCATCCTGCAACCAGGGAGTCACTGAAGAAGTCCAGGAATGACAGCGGTGTACTAACAAGCTGAAGCCGTTGGGGTGCAAAAGTATGAATAAATTTAAATGTATAAAATGAAAGGCAGTGCAGCCACAGGTGAAATAAGACATATTTTATCGACTTTAGAGAACTCAAGAAAACATGGGCAGACAAGATTTTTTTTCTTCTCCAACCTTCTTGGCTGAAAATAGATTTGATATTCATTCGAAAATTGATATTCAAGCACAAGAGCTGTTGTGGAGCATCTGTAAATTTTGGGCGGGAAAGGCAACAAGACAAAGATAAATATCAGCCCCGACAAAGTGTTTGGACTGTCTTTGTAGCTGAGGGGATTTCTTTGCGTTCTGTTTGTTGCTCCACCAGTTTGGTCCAATCTGAAATCTCTCAATAACTGCTGGATGAATCTACATGCAATTTTTGTACAGCTTTTTTATGATCCCCAGGGGATGAATGCTTGTAGCTTTTGTGATCATTTGACTTTTCCTCCAGTGACGACAAGGTTGACTTTTATGGGTTGTTTTTTTTTTTTTTTTTTTTTTGGAATGTCTGAACATATTTCTTCTAGATCTGTGAGTTTGTGTGTTATTGTGTGTTAAGTTGGTGTCAGGATATAATTCACTTGTGTGATTAAATTCAGAAAATGCAACAATTCATTGTCAATTTTCATATATGAGTTATTTTAATTACAAGGATTCATAATTTGTGGATCTAATTTGCATTTTGTGTGTTTCTCAGTCTGTTTGAACTTGGCCATGGCCCACGCCACCAGTATCCAGTATGAGCCAGTGGCAGAGATCGGAGGAGGTGCTTATGGGACTGTTTATAAGGCCAGAGACACGGAGAGCGGACAGTTTGTTGCTCTGAAGAGCGTGCGTGTCCAGACGGACCAAAATGGCCTGCCGATCTCCACGGTCAGAGAGGTGGCTTTGTTGAGAAGGCTGGAGCAGTTTGACCACCCAAATGTAGTCAGGTAAGTGTTCTTACGGCATTTCAGTCTGTGTTTTCTATAATCTGCTGTGGAAACCTCTCACTGAAGTTGCTGGTTTTATTCTACATGGCAGGCTCATGGATGTTTGTGCCACCCAGAGGTCAGACCAGGAGACTAAAGTCACTCTGGTTTTTGAGCATGTGGACCAAGACCTTAAGACGTACCTCGAGAGAGCTCCAGCTCCTGGCTTATCTCCTGACCGCGTTAAAGTGAGTAACACTATCTAAAGTAAACTGCATAATTTCCAAAATTATTCACAAAATAGAAACGATATGGAAGTGTGGAGTCTTTTGTTATTGGGTTAATTAATTCAAATCTAATCTGTTGAAATACTTAGTTTAATTTATGGTTTTTGTTATTGTCTGTTTTTTTTTTGCAGGACTTGATGAGGCAGTTGCTTTGTGGTCTTGCATTCCTTCACTCTAATCGTGTGATGCACAGGGACCTGAAACCAGAGAATATTCTGGTAACCAGCCAGGGCCAGGTGAAACTGGCTGACTTCGGTCTAGCCAGGATCTACAGCTGCCACATGGCTCTCACTCCTGTGGTGAGGATGCACCTAGACCATGCAGTACCAGTAGTTTTTAGTGTCTTCAGCATGTTCCAAAGCATAACATAATTATATTTTAAGATATTTAGATATTAAAAATTCAGCTTCTGCTTTTCATTTATTTCAGCCTTTAGCCGTTGGAAATTTGACTGAGATAAGTAATTTGTTAAGTTGCAGTTAAATTCTTCATTGACAGTGCATCCAGTGTGACAGTCTGCTGTTAGCAGCTATTGTTTGTCTTTTTATTTCAGTTTGACAATATGGCATGAATGTGATGCTTTTTCAGCCATTTACTGTCAAATCTTGGATTTAGCTTCCTTGAAATCTTATTTAAGGATCGGTTTTCAACGAAACTAATCCAGTCTACAGCCATCCTCCAGCTCTGCGAACATACTGACAGTGATTGTGCCAACATGTTGATGTTTAGCAGGTAGTGTTACCAGACTCCCAGTCTTAGCTACGCATGTTAGTTTGCTAACAACTCCCTCCACTCAAAGTATAGCTTAACATTCATATTGTAGTAATATTCATATAAAATATTTTGCACCTGCAAGATAGGAGGTCTAAAAATGTATGGTAAGATTTGGAAAGTTTTGGAAACACAAGTTAATTTACAGCAATTTCCATCAATAATAAGCCAAAACTTATATAGTTAGTATATTTTTTTGATTTATTCCCTATTGATTATTATTTACACGTACTTAATTAAAAATGATTTACTAGTGTTGATGGACTTCATATTTGTGTCCTCCAGGTGGTGACACTGTGGTATCGCCCTCCTGAGGTTCTGCTACAGTCCAGTTACGCCACACCTGTGGACATCTGGAGCACCGGCTGCATCTTTGCTGAGATGTTCAGACGCAAGTAAGTCAGCAGAATAATCTTCAAAAGACAGATACGCTAACAGTGTTTATGGATGTGACTTTGTTGTGATGAGATTGTAACATCTGCAGTCCTTGTTTGAATCCAGTTTAAAGATGACATTGGACAATTTTGATATAGTGGTGGAGAGAGAGAGCATTAGATTCTCGTTTTGATTGGAGTCAATAAGTCAAAAAGAAGCAGATATTTGTACTATATTACAAAGTGAGTTTTAATTTCTCATAAAACTCCTCAGGCCAGTTTGAAATTTTTTTGCACACTCAACCACAACCATTGTTTGTGTTGACAAATATATTTGATTTACTTTGATTTGAATCACCAGATACATTTGGAGGAAAATATTTTTTTTTCTGTATATTGCACATTAATCATGGGTTAGAAGGGTGGGGCATACAGAACATGGGATGTCTGAGGGTAACATTAAGAAAAGATAAAAGACTGACTTGTTAAATATTGAGAAAAGTCTTGTATTTACATTCTTGCTTTAGTTGCAGAGTGAAAACAACTTTAAAATATATTCAATATGAACCTTTGTATTATGTTTGAAGTTCAAGTTCACCTCCCTCACAGTGACTATAGTTGGTTCACTGGTGATGTGAGTGTCCAGATTTTATCTGTAAATGAATCACATTATGAGGTTATCTGTGGCTCTGGGGAAATTTGCTCCGAGCCTCAGGCTGTCGGGAGGTGAATTGGTGAAGAACAGCTCTCCAGACACAATGTTACAGGAAAATAAAATGTTTACTTCAGCTCCATGTTCAAGAAAACATACAAACAAGAATATTTACAGCATTTGACTTAAGTTCAAAGGTCAGACCTCCTTTTCTTTCAAGACTGGCCCTAACTAGAAATTTAGGGGGCAGGTCTTTCTCACATGCTGATAGAAGCCCAACTCCCAATCTTTGACTTGCTTGTCCACTGGTGTTAGCACAAACAATTTCTGCAAGCAAAAGTCATAATCTGTGAATTTAGAGGCAACTGTACAATGATAAGTATTTATGACTGGGTTGCCTGAGGTGGCATGTGACAGTGTTAACTCTTCCAGATCAACTCAGTGATACACACAGCAGCTCCATCTACTGGTAGAAATGTCACTTTGCATGACTATGTCTGTCACCTTTTTTTATTCACACCTCAAAATTATTGCTTTGTTTGCACAGACCATTGTTCTGTGGCGAATCAGAAGTGGATCAACTTGGGAAAATTTTTGAGTGAGTAGCACACTCTCCATCATATTTACCTGACTAGGAGATGGATTGGTAGATGATTCATATTAAACCTGTTTCAATGAATATGTCATTTCAGAGTTATTGGCTTGCCACCAGAGGATGAATGGCCAACTGATGTTACACTCTCGAGAAAAAACTTCCCCCCTCTCATGCCTCGCCCAATTGCTGACTTTGTTTCAGAGATAAATGAGCAGGGGGCACAACTATTGCTGGTAAGATTTGGGTTTGGTTTTTGACTTAGAAATTAAAAATAATTATAGTGACGGCCCATCCTGCCTGGTATCTGACTCACAATCAGAATCATCATAGTAACAGATTAGTAACCTCACACTCCAGAAGAATTTTTATTGCTCATAGTCTGGTGATATTCAACACAAGCCACAAGAATTTCACTGGTGCATCATTGGTAATTGCTGAATTATTAGATGGTGTAACTAGAGGACAGTTCAGGGTTTACAGCATCTTACAAAAGCATTATTTCTGTCTCTCCCTATAATGTATAAAAAATAGGTCTAGTGAGTGCCAAATTATAGAAACACAATAACAGACAGGGGTATTTTGATTAATTAAATTAATTTAGACTACATGAGAAAATGAAGCTAAGGATACCAGCTATACCAGCTAATGTTTGTGACTAGATTTGCTTTTTATTAAGTTTCCTTTGTTTGTTTAAGGAAAAGTTTTATATATTTCAACCAGAAACTGCCTGGAGTTTCTGATGGTTGCTTGGCAACTGGTACTGAATGAGCCTGTCACATAACCCACCCAACCAGTCTCCAGTTTTTACTTCAAAGATTAAACAAACAAGACATAACACGTTAATAAGATTTAGAGGTGCTGGGTGTGGATTGTGGGTTTTGTTTCCAGTCATAATGCTAAGCTAAGATAACCAGCTTACTCATCTAAGTCTTGGAAAAAGAGTGAATAGGGTGTCACACAGCTCTAACGTCCTACTTTTGTCTCTTCCACAGAACATGCTGACCTTTGATCCCTTGAAACGAATATCTGCCCTGAATGCGCTAGAACATCCATATTTCCAGGATGATGAGACATTGACTCAGACAAAAAGTGATGCATTGAAACATGCAACGAGAGGTAACAATGTCTAAGTTCCAGTCCTGGCCTAACCTTAAAGGATTTCAATTTCATTCAGTGTGTTGCCTTTCAAGATGTTTGGTTTATGCTGTGGGAATATTTTCTTGTTACTCCTGCATCAAAAAAGGATTAAAGCCTGAGAAATGGGATAAAAAAAAAAAAATGAAGAGGAGTGAACTTAAGGATCACTGGCAAGCTTTTCAACATAAATGTCACAGTTAATGATGGTAACATGTCACGTCTTCAAGGACAGTACCAGTGTTTTTGATGTTTGATTCCTGCATCAGTCTCATTTGCAGGAACGTCTTGTCATCTTGTCTCAAATGTTGCCCTTGTTACCTTTGTACAGTGTTTAAAGCAGAGATGTTGTCTTTTCTTGTCACAGACTGAAAGCAGTCTGATAGAAGCGACACCTCAGAGGGTTAAATCATCCAGGCTTTGGGGATTTTACTGTAGTTCTGACAGAAATAAAAATGTCTAAATATTAGTAAACATAACTGTATTTAAATCATAAAGCGAAGCAACAATAGCCTGAAAAAGCAGAACAAAAACGTACAAGAAAGACGTGAAAAAATTACTGGCATTGCTCATTTCAACATTCATCATTTGTTTTGTTTATTGGAGGACTGAAGAGTTGGCCCTCACTTTAAAGTTTAACATCTTTTTCTCCTTTAGAAATCAACCAGCACTGCAACTACAGATAAATATATAAATGTTTTAATCCTATTCAGACTTCATTTGTGTATTATTATACAAATGATAGTCCATATTAAATGAAAACTGAAATATTTTATGAAAAACACAATGAATTCTAACAAATTCAAAGATACTTGTGGCCTCACTGAACAGTTTTTGTCCTCTAACTTTGTCTAAATAAACAGTTATTGAATGGGGCTGTCAAAATCAGACAGAGATGTTTTCCTTGTGTTTTTTTTTTTTTTTTTTTTTTTTTTACTAAAGAGTAATTAAATGATTTAATATCACACTTCTCAGTCAAGTCAAGTAGGTTGCAAGAGACATGTTATGAAAAATGTAGCAGAAGCTGAGATATTTCCTGCAAGTAAAGCTACAAAAACAGCAGACTGTACACTTCCTGTAATGCGGGGCAATTTTGTTAGACTCTTTCTGTCTGGTAAATTAACCAAATCTGTCAAACTGAGTTTTTGACCTAAGAGTTAGAAATGTGTAGTTTTAGGGCCAAGCTGAGAAAACCCTGAAGCTTAATAAAACCTTGTTTAAACCTATTCATACAACTTTCACACTTCAAATTATGCAGCTGTTTTCACAGACTGTGCTCTCCATGAAGAGCTGAGATGAGAAACTGTAGAATTTCCCTTTAAATTATACAAATTCTTCACTATAGTCACAATTTAAATGACCGATCTGTTGAAGTAACCACTACAAAAATATAATAATGCCATATTAAACTGCACACACTGCGCAGCCATCAGCAAACATTCACACACGGCACAATTTAACTACTTAACGGCTGAATGTAAATTGAAGGAACACAAAATTTTGAGAAATATACTTTTGTTGAGAGGATTTAATGAGAAGATCGATACTTCTCTCGTGTCTGTATGCTAAATAATATGTAGCTACAATCTGTTGCTAGTTAACTTATCTTAGGACAAGGACAGGAACTAGAGGGAAACCACCATATTTATTTTGTGTATTAAATAGAAATATGTAATATAACATGTTACTGAGCATTAGGTGTTTCAAGGCAGATTTATATCTATATTTTTTTATTTTGGACAGCTAGAGTCAGGTTAGCAGCTGTTTCCCCATGGTTCCAGTCTCTTTGCTAAGCTAAGCTAACCTGCTGCTGGCTCCAGCTACTTTATTTACTGTACAGACACGCATGCTGTCAAAGGTCTTGTCTAGCTCACAGCAAGAAAAAATAAGAAGCATTTTCCAAAATTTTGAACTATTCCTTTATTCAATGAAATTCACCCAGCAACACTTAAGGTTACTTCAGTAAGCCTTCAGCAAACAAGTGGCTTTGGTGGTTCATTCAAATGTAACTCAAAGAAGAATCAAGGGTTGGAAAAGTATCATCCAGCTGATCTACATGTCTGTTGATTTAAAAACATAGTTTGTTTTTAATCAAAATATGTACAGGTTATTTATTTAAAATTCAGTGTCATGTAAAATATTAATGTCCATACATAATCTTTGTCCATATTCAGAAAGTTTATAAAGTTTCAGGGAGCTGAAGTATAAGAGTGTTGGGAAAAAAATGTTTTTGAATAATTTTCTCGGTGTTGACAGGTTTATCAAGCACAGAGGGAAGACAGTTCGCTTCTTGCTGAAGTAAACTTCTTGTGCAGTAAAGAGAGGTCTGTTTTTATGAGCTGTTTAGTGCATTTGTTTTTAATTTCAAAGACAGTTTTTCATATCATCCATGTTATGTCCAGCATCTAATTATTCTAACCTTCTATTCCCACCAGTATCTTCAGTTTCCTTCTCATCTTCAGCTTCCCACCCTCAACAATGTGTATTCTCTTTAACTTCTGACTATTCCTTCTGTTGTATTTACTCTTGTGGTCATGCACAGACATCCAGATTTTTCCTCCTGTGCATCCTCATTTCATGCTCAGAGGGGACAGACAGTGAGGCAGAGAGAGAAAGCAGAATCTGCCCATAAATTGCTTTGGAAAAGGAGAGGGGGGGAGAGAGAGAGAGAGTGAGAGAGCTGGAGACAGAGCAGATGCATTGGCAGGAGCAGAGCTCAGTTTTTTTTTTTTGGCTCTTTTGTTGTGTCGGCACAGATAAAAAAAAAATCTGATGAACGTGGGCAAAGACCACCACCACCACCTCATTGCAAGCCTCTCATTCCCAGCCTGCTTTCCAGAGCTGAATCCCAGTGTGGATCTGGCTGTGCGGCAGGCTAACGGCGGGCTAGCGGGGGGCTAGCGGGGGGCTGCAAGGCTCTGTGGCAGCGAGAAGAGGAGGAGAAAAAAGGGAGGAGGGGCTGTGGTGAGCTGGTGGGCTTCCTCTGCCTCACAGACACATTTTATTGACTTGCTAATTGGATGAGGCACTCGGAGGAGAGGATGCGGTGACCGAGAGGAGCTGCTCTCCAGAGGAGGGATACGGGCACAAGCGTTTCTTGGATTGTGTAAATCTGGCTACTTTATTTCTTCTTATTCTTTTTTTTTCATTTTCTGGAGACATAACAGATGTTTTTCAGCATCTGCCATTGACCCTCACACCGTGCATAGATAATTTTATGCATGACATTGTCGAATTGAGGCTCCAGCTGCCAGACGCTTCGTGACAAGTGAATGATTTCCATTTTGATGTCTTTTCAACCTATTTCCTCTCACCTGTTTTTCTCGTGGACTCATCAGCTGGAGCTCTTTTTTGTTTGATGGTGCCGTTGGATATGATGATGACAAGATAAAATTCTTCATCAAATAAAATATACAGGAGGCTGTGCAATGGCTATTCATCAGGAAAAAATGAAGGTATGACATGAGCAAAAGCCAAGACACATATTGTAGTAAGGAGACATTATTCAACCAGTATTCATTTCAGTCTTAGTCAATAAATGGATCAACCAATTGTATTGACTGTTGCATAATTCCAGTCTGAAATCTGAGGCTAAGACATCAACAACGTAGAAGGAAATGTCTTCTTATGTCTATCCATGTGTCTACCTGTCAGATTTGTACAAAATCAATTAGATTAAGGAGGAAACCTAGGCAGACACAGGCGAGGATTATGAATGAATCAGTGGTAGAGACCAGTAGTAGCCGTGTGCATTGAAGAGGATTAATGGAGGCATTAAAAAAATGGTCTAGACTTGTTTCACCACTGGGACAGCCTTTTAAATATATTCTAGAAATTTGCAATTCACAGGATTCCTCTTCACTGACCCCTTGTGTCTATATTAAAGGTTTTAAAAGGAGAGCAGGATCCTCAACATAAACCTAGTGTCAAACATAATCAGCCACAGAAGGTTTGATCATGTGTCTGTGTCTCATCTTAGATCTTCTTTCTCCTCTGCTTCAGTCTTGTCCCAGTTGCCATAACTGAGATGTGCAAGTCTGGCTAGGTCAGAGAGCAGGTGCCACTGGGCTGAGGTCTGCTGTCCCAATGAGCAAAGCAGGCAACCCACAGAAACGCACCACCTACCTCATTTCCCTCACTCTGGTGAAGGTTGAGGCTGTGCCAGAGGATGTAGCAGGTAACCAGAATGAGGCTCTTCCAGAGGGGGAAAGGAGCCCAAAGAAGGAAGAGGAGAAGGAGGAGGTGAGCAATGTCCCTGAAAAGGAGGAGGGACTTGTATGTGCAGAAGTGGTGGGAAAAGAAAACACACAGGTGGAGGAAGAAGTGGAGCATGTGCAGGCCAAGTATGGCAGCCCCACTGAAAGCAGAGGGAAGTCTGAGAGAAGGGAAACTCATGCACACCAAAAAGACATTTCAGCATCTGGTAAAAGCAAAGACAATTTTCTTGTGCATCCACCTGTTAGGCAAATGATCAAAGTGTATGGAGGAACTACCTCTGAGGCAACTGTGCGCAGAGAGGGACCTCGCTCAGAGGCGTTGCGTCCTAAAACAGAGCTCTACAGGGAGCCCCCCATGCTGTTCCTAAAGGGTGAAAATGGAGCAGACCTTAACAGTCGCTCACGTTGCAGCCTCCCTTTTTCTGTCCCACCACAAGTCAGCCAGCGTCCTGAAGTCCTGATGAGGTCACATGCAGGAAGCAACACTGCATGCTGGAGGGAACTCAGAGAGGCCAATACGAGCCTGTATCACTCTGCTAAGACTTTAGACCGAAGGGATAACCGAATGGGGGATCAGTCCCCCTTAATGGCAGCTACAACTCTGGGGCCTTACAGGGCGTCCTGGGCTGACAGCGATGGCAGGGGCACACTCATTCGCCCCGGAGCTCCCATGAGCGGAGGATTTTCAGGCATAATGACCCGGGACAGCCCTCAGGGGGAGAGATTTAAGACAGTTACTGTTTCCCTGCCTGCACCTCCTGCCACTGATATATCCATGACTCAAAGAAAAACCATAAGTCGAACCCTGGACAACAGTGACCAGCATTCCCTCTCTGATGACCTGAAGAAGGGGAAGGAGGGCCAGGGAGGAACAATCCAGCGACCCCCTCCCCGTGACCGCAAGATGCTGAAGTTTATTAGTGGGATTTTCACCAAAAGTGCAGCTGTTCCATCCAGTGTCAACACGACACCGCCCCTCTATCCAGCTGTGGAGAGGGGCTCGAGTGAGGAGGAAGGTAAGTTCACCTTGTGCATGTTCAGCACCAGCACAAAGAACTTCATGTCAGACTTTGACTGTAAAATCAAACCAAAAATTTTATACGAACATATTTGACTCTGCTTCTAGAGATGCAAGTGCCAACACCAAACAAAATCAAGAGGAGAATCATACTAATGAGCCTGTAAAGTCTGGTCACATGAACCAGCAGAGCATCATTCACACAACTCTGTAGAAGAGATGCAAATCTCTTCTTCCATGACAGTTTGACAACGCTCTCAGAAAACACTATCACCATCTGCTGTTTCGGTTCATCCATCACTGCTCACTTGGGTAGAAATTAAGCGACTAAGAAGACCATTTTGTTCAATCTGATTAAACAGGATCACACATTCATTACCATTTATACTGCCCTCTCTGGAGTTATGTGGACCTGAACCAAAAAATCTGAGTCTTTTGTGATTATCTCCTCATCTCCATGTTCTTCCTTTGCTTTAAGAGGAATGAGGAAGTAAACACGAGCAGCAGGTGGTAGCTGAATGTTTTACAGGTGAACACTGTAAGTGCTAATAAGTTACAGTAATGTGTAGGGCAAAGATGCAGGTTTACACCCCAGCTGCTCCTTCTTGTTTTTGGTGTTTTATTAAAGCTCTAAATGTATTTCAAACTACTTTTAATGTTGAAATAACTTACTTACTGTGTTTGGTGAGAATACAATCAGATCAAATAAAATGAGGCTCTGTTGAGATGTAACACAGCTCTAAAGAGGAAAAAAAAACTGTGACCTCATCCTCTTAAAGCTGCAGAAGGCATAGGTTTTTCAAGAAGACTGCACATCTGCATTTTTTAAGGTTTTGTATCATTCTTCTGACAAAACAAGACGCCACAGGAGATGCCACATTGGAATTTAGAAATTCCAGTTACTAAAGAAATAATAATACTAATAATTACATGAATCAGATCAATTGATAATTAAAAATAATTTATTGATCACCAGATTAGCCATAAAATGTATCCACATGTCAAGCTAAATCATCCTCCTTGAAAATAAAAGGGTCTATGACTAAAAATCCTATTGTCCAACAATACATTTGTTAGAGAAGTCAAATGAATATTGTCTAGCTGTATTTAAATGTTACTGTTGCTAAGGTAAAGAGATGGCAACCACACAACCAAAAATAAAAACATGTATAATTAGATTTTTAAAACAAATTTTCAAAGCAAAGTTTTCAAAGTTAGTACAGAATGTTCTTTAGCAGTCAAACGTATATATGCTTCACTGTGAGCATCGTCATAGTGAACAGTGAAGACTGTAAAATGGTGTAACTGTAAAATGCTATGATATCACTCCGTAGTTTGAACTTAATGGTTTGGATATCTGTTTTGGGGGAATTCCTCAAGCCGTGACAAAAACAGAAATTAGTTCTGATTTGTCAAAGACTATGAAAACATTTCATGAAGCAGCATGAAATATTCAGGCTTCTCTATTTGAAGTAAAGGAAATGATGCAACTTTATCAATCTTTAATATTTATTAACATATTCTAAAGACAATCATCTCTGACAGAGGGTGCAAGATTGGAGTAAGCTCTGAATAATTTGTCAGGAGTAAGTGGGACATGAATAATTAAGGTTGGGGATACACAGAGCTGCGTTCATCGGAGGAGCGAGGAGAGCAGGAACCTGCTGCTTCCTGCTCTGTGCGTAGAGTTAATCAGTCTACAAAGGGATCCTATTCATTCGTCGACATTACATTGTGTTTAAGTGCTTGTGAGCAGCATAGTCAACATCATGTCATATTGAACCTATAATTTAAGCATTTATGTTGTTTTTTTGATGATAAGCATTATTTATCATATAATTCATTCAGAAATTATTGTCAAATGTGAGACACAGCTGCATATTATCGTCATCATGAGTGCACAAGTGGACATCATGTCTATGCCTCACACACACACACGTCCCTGTATCCATGAGAGACCATTTATTGTATAGAGACCTGGGCTGGAGGCTTCTGGAAAATGGAGTTGCCATGGCAACAGCAAGCCGTGCGATATGCTATTTGGTCTGTGGAGTGACGCTGTTCAAGGAGGCGAGTGTGGGCGTGGGGATTGCCCAAAGATGGGGGTGAGGGAGAGTGTAGGTGGCTTAAAGTTAGACTCTCTGTCCCCAGAGATGGTATCAGCCCCGCCCGAGTTCAGCGTGACCCAACAGCTACAGAGTGTGTGTATGCAAACAGCATCTGTGTCGTTGTCTCTGATGATGTGAGCCCTGCATTGATGCACATCTGTAAGCACTCCTGTTGCTCAGAGTGTTGCTCAGAGTGTGTAAGTTAGTGGCCTTACTGGTGGGCATTTATCTTCAGCCTCAAATCTGCAGATATTATTTCATGTTCTTGGTGGCTTTGTGTATATCTGTATGTTTGTTTTATTGTTTATTCACAGAGGCACCTTTGTTGTGATTCTACTAAAGGTAGGCCTAAGGCACTCAAAGCACAATGTTTAGTGCATCATCTCAACAAAGACATCTCTACCAAGTGATTATATCCACAACTTTAACTTGAAAAAATGTAAAAAAAAAAAAATGCCTGTCAGTGTTAAAGAACTGTAAATCATTTCTTGCAAATCATATTTTCTTGACACTGTTGGACTTATTTGTCTTGTTGCATCTTGACACAAGGTGGAATGACACTAGATTTTCCAAGGCCAGTCATCATAATGTACCAGCTTTCAAGAGAATTTCAGAGAGTAAGTGATTTAATAGACAAACAGTACTGTGCAAAAGGCCACCCTTAGATTTGTTTTTAGCAATGTTATAATTACCATATATAATTATTTCTCTGTCTCTTTATACAATACAACCAGAAAATACAGGAAATGTGTCTGCAGGATTAAAAAAACTGAAAAAGTCAGCACCTTCTATAGGCTAAAGTGGCAAGTATTGAGCAATAGCAGGAACCTGGCTCTTAAACCTAAATGGAACGAACCCAATTAATGTCATCGCTAACACGTGTATTTGTATTTGACTATTTCATGTCAAAATGATGCTGTGAAAAAGGTCCATTACACCAGGTTTGTGCAAGATATGCTTGAGCATACACATGTTGTATGAGATGAACTCATTGGAAGTTGCAATATGTATAAGACCAACTTTAAATCACATCATTCCTTTCAAAATGCCAAAGATCACAGAATTTGACATAAAATCATAAATCTGCATCAGCAAGGCCACTCTCAAAGCTTTTATGGGTGTGGCTTTTCTAAAGGACCTTAATCACAGTGCCCCCATATACAGGTCTCATATTTCTTTGGAAGCACATACCCATCATTTCTAGTTATTGAGCCAACTTTCACTCTTCTAGCTTTTTCCAGCTCATGGGAATTTGAGCCGATTCAGTAGGAGCAAAATTATAACAATCAAAAGAATAATAATTATTGCTGTAGTGCTGCAAACTACTGAAAACTAAAAAATATATTATGTATGCAGTTATAAGAATAACTACTCTTGTCATGTTTTACTTTAGTCTATCAGTATCAAACTGGTAAAGCATTACATACTGAACTGACTAAGAAACAAAATAAATCAGGACAGCCTGAAGGTCATTATGGTCAAGGTTAACCAGTGACATATATTTGGATGTAATCTCAATAATCTCACAACTATTTATCATGTTGACACTTGGAACATAATGTGAGTGTTTAATATTAACACTTTAGTCATCATGTAGTTGCTCTCAAGTGGATGTCCTTATCTCTAAGAAACAAAGCCAGAAAACCAACAAAAGCTGTTTAAATGTTTGATCAGCAATAATAGATCATTTAAGTCATTCAGTAGTTAAATTGTATTGAAAGAAGGTGATTAGAAACATTGTGCTTTACTACTGAGTAAACGAGTTTGCTCATCTCTTGAGATGCTGCCTCGACTTAAAAATGGCATCTAGGTAACTGTAAATGTAACTAAATGAGTCACTTGACACCAGTCTATTGTTTCTTTTATTTCCATGCTGCCAGATACAAAATTAAGCTCTACATAAAACCAACCAAAGTCCTACTCTTAAAATGTAGAGTTTAACAAGGAATTTACTCTCAGATTCTGCCTTCAAAACAAAATTTCCCATCTTATTCATTATTCGCTTTCCTCAACTGGTACAATTTTCCCTCTTTTGAAATATTTTAGAAAGGATGGTCATTTGGCTACGATGTAACAGTAATGGAGGGCAGTTGTTGCACTCTGGCTGACACAATGCTTACTTGAAGCATTTGGGATGAAAGCATACAAACATGCCGTATTAATGCTGTATTTTACGTTGTTTGACTTATTTCTGATGCAGATTAGCTTCTTTCAGGAGCCTTTTTGAATCAGATTTCATCTTCTCAATACCACAGAGCACCATTTGGCATATTCTGCCTTTTCTCAGTTGACACTATAAAATTCATGAAGTGAGGGAAGCAGTACTCAGAATAAGATGAATTATCTCACCACAGCTGAATTCTTTCTTTAGCTTTCAGTTTTTGAGAATAAAAGAATAAAGAATAAATGACTTATTAGGGTTTTTCTGCCAGGTAACCACAATAAGAGGCAAAAAGTGGCATGCCTAACAATGTTAGGTTAAACTAAAGATATCTGGGATGCTTGCTAAGTCATGTTGACATGCACATTTGTATACTTGATTGAATTCTGGGAGCGGCAGTCTCTCTGCACCCAGTAGGGAGGCCTGGACACCCTAACTCTTCTCTCTGTGCCGTCTTTAGGAGACATTACCTTAGCCAACAGGCCACAATAACTCTTTCAAATGATTCTGTGACAAAAGGCCTGTTGTTGTTGGTAACTTAGTCTGACTTGTAAAGAAGATAGATATCAGTTTCTTCTTTGTTATTTTTTGTGAAGGAGGTTCATGCCTTGTTTATCTTAACTTAGCTACAAGAATGAAAGCAGGGAGAATGGTTAGCTAAGTTAGTGTGTTAAACATGCTTTCTAACAACTTATCTCGTGTATTCAACAGTCATAGAGCAACACAGACATTGTGGTTCTGTGGAGCACTATTTCTAGGTGTTTGATTCCTTCCTCAGCCAAGTTTGGTCAAGTAACAAATGCATGCCGCTCCTCAGCAATTCTTTCCTCTGTTTGAAATGAGCTCTTTTTCCTAAGTCTGCAGAAAACCCGGGTGACTTGTTATTATTGTGTATTAGTGACTACTTATAGGCTTTTAGGTAGGTAAAAAGATACAAGATGCCAGCAATGGAGTTGTTCAAGAAAATGCATTTTATTTTACATTTAATGCAGACTAACCACCTCTATTTTCTGTTTTATACCATGTCAGACATCCATGATGGCAGGGTTCACCCTGGACAGATCGCCATCTATCACAGGGCCAACATATAGATACATACAGAGACAAACAATCATTCACGCTCACACTCACGCCTCCTGGCAATTTAGAGTCACCAATCAAACTAATGTGCATGTTGTTGGACTGTGGGAAGAAGCTGGAGTACCCAGAGAGAATTCATGCACCACTGTGTTATACACTATTTTTGAAATATCTTGCTCACAGTCCAATTGACAATCCAGTTTTCAGCTACATGTTTCTAGAACAGAAATTTATGCAGGGTGTTTAGCCTAGCCTAGCCTATACTGGAAGTAAGGGGAAACCAGATATTGTGCTGTGTAAAGTGCAAATAGCTTCCAGCAACCTCAAAGTTGTCTTATTTGTAGTTTGTATCCTTGATCTTGTTGTATAGCAAGTTACCAATACATCAGATCGGTGTTGAGCTTGTTTTTTAAAGACTTTTTATTACTCAATTTGTTTCTTCAGCTGCATGCACCAGCAGTCAAGAATGGACCATGAACCAAACTGTGCAGGAACTTCATCTGGTAAGCATGAGGACATAGCTTTTACAAACCGCTGAGTGTGAATGAATATTATCTTCTTATCTATTTTTGTGTGTGGTTCTCAGGGTGTTTTGGGAGGTCTGTGCAGTGGGAAGTCTGCTCTGGTCCACAGACACCTTACAGGAAGTTATCTGCCACTGGAAAACGCTGAGGGTTGGTTTCACATGTCATCATCTACGGCCCCGTGTGTTCTTCTGTGATGCTGTCCTTACAAGCCGATCAATGATCATTTTGACTTGTGATACACAGGTGTAACTGATACCATTATACTCCATTTAGATGCTCCAGGACCAGGGCCAATCTTAATAATAATGTTCGAGGTGTTACGGTTTCTTTTCCTGATACAACAAGGGAAAATACTCACTGAGAAAAAAGCCTATAATGGTTCTTGTTTATTCCTATATTGGCAGGACGGCAGTATATTAAAGATGTCCTAGTTGACGGACAGAGTCACCTGTTGATAATCAGAGAAGAGACAGAACTACCAGGGGCTCAGGTGGGGTGAGAACTGACTGACTGACTGAAAATAATTGAGAACTATTTACACTGTGTAAATTAATCTTTACTCTCAATGGGCTCTTTTGTATTGTATATCTTTGAGTGCTATTTTCCTTCTTCCTTTTCCTTAGTTTGCAAGTTGGGTGGATGCAGTTATCTTGGTCTTCAGTCTGGAAAATGAGTCCAGCTTCCAGGAAGTTTACAAAATCTACCACCAGCTTGCCATCTACCGACCTGTCACTGAGATACCTTTTGTCGTAGTTGGCACTCAGGGTAAGAAATATACAAGTTCATGTGCTTTCAGTCAAATGTTGGCAGAAGTAAAATCTGCATTTGTTGTTTGCTCCTTGTTGTTTCTAGATAAGATCAGCAGCACCAACCCCAGAGTAATAGATGATGCCAGGGCCAGACAGCTGTGCTCAGATGTGAGGCGCTGCACTTATTATGAAACCTGTGCAACATATGGCCTCAATGTAAACAGGGTCTTCACTGATGGTATGTGTCCCTGTCAAAGCCACACCAGAATATGGAGCATACTGCTGCACAAGAAGTAAATATATGAAGCTAATGTGTCTTTTTTTTTGGTATATTTTTTTTCATGCAGCTGCTCAGAAGATCATGGCAGCCAAGAAACAAGCTGCTCTACTGGCTTCCTGTAAATCTCTCCCCAACTCTCCCAGTCACTCTGGAGGCTCCACCCCAGTGTCAGGAGTCTTTCCAGGACAGGTAAAACTACTAAAGACCACCTGGTGCAATTAGGACCATTGGTGCAAAGTTACTGTGTACACCTACACTTACACACTTCTGTCTGTTTATTTTTCAAGGCAGTAAGCACATTGTTGTATCAAATTCAATTATTTATGTTCAATTACCCCCACACCTACCGCTCCCCTTCTTATGCTGCTCTGCCTCGTCCCTCTCCTTAGGCCAGTAATGGCGGTCAGAGCAGTGATTACTCTTCATCACTTCCCTCCACCCCTGTGATCAGTCATAAGGAGATCGGCAGGACAACTAGAGGGGAGAAACAAGACAGTGCCACGCCCGGGTCAGTCCGCAGCGCTACCCGAAGACGCACCTCTCGATTTGCAGTACGTATTGAAGAGTCATTGTTTTTTAGCTTCAGATGTGGCACCATTTACTCTTATTTAATTTCCCTTTATTCTATTTCTTTTTGTTACTTTTACTTCATATTTCAGCTTGTTACCATGTTTAAAAAAAGTCATGTGTCTGTCAGCCTTTGTCGTGATGCCACACGTAAGGATAAACCACAGCTCAGTGGAAGAACACCTTTGATAAACCTATAGGCACATATGAAATTTTACAGTTTCATACAGTTTATTCAAATCTCGTCATATCCACAGTGAACAGTTTGCTTGCTAGAAACGATGAAACGTAGGAACTAAAATATTCATTACAAGCTTTGATCAATGTAAAGCAGGATGGTGAAAAAATTCAGTGGCCTATGTTAGGTTTTATTAGTAATTGGATTTCTGATCGTCTGTCGCAGTTAAAACTTGTTTATCTGTGTTTATCTGACATTGCATTTAGAAGATTAAACCTGCATGGATTGATTTTTTTGTGTGGGGGCAGGGCAACAACTTTGTTGTTCACTATGTTTTTTTTTGTTGCTGGGCAGATTTTATGGGCTTTTTTGGTGGACATATAAAGTTGTTGGGAGCAATGAGAGTGAACTCACACATTAAAGTTGCAAGCTTTAAAACCAAAACTATGAGCTGAAAGATGCTAAAATGATTGAATGACCCCTTTCCAATTACAAGTAAACCTTTAATCCGTTGTTAATTTTATAATATTGATTAAACTAAATGGAACTTATATTAAACTAATTTATATGGAAATCACTTAAATCTTTGTCAGTCTTTGCAGTCAGCACTGACTTTGTTTAAATTCACAGTTATTCATGGGGAAAGAATCTGTGCTTTATGAGTTATCATAAATGTTTTTAACCAATCACCATATTCTTGCCTCTGATACAGTTATTACTTTTTCGTCTAGGGGCGGAGAGGCAGTGATTCAAACAGAAGAAGTGCAGACTATAAAGGAGATCTGGGCAGTGGACGCTCCATTCCTATCAAACAGGTAGTATACATATTTGCACTTGATAGAGAATCAAATATGATGTATCTAATGACCCTCTGCAGAGGATATTACACCAGCAGTCGTTTCATCACATGGAGCGAACTGGCCTGATGCATAGTTGGTAGGTGTATTTGGCAGCCAGCAGTCATCATGCTGCTGAAATATCTTAGATGAACAGACAAGAGTTTAGCAATAAATGGTCACTCTTCAGTTTTGTCATCTCCATCAGGGCTTTCTGCTGAAGCGCAGTGGGAGCTCGCTTAACAAAGAGTGGAAGAAGAAGTATGTCACGCTGTCCAACGATGGTATACTGTCCTATCACTCCAGCGTCAATGTAAGTCAGTATGTTAACAGAGTCCCCAAAGCCTTATGTAGCTGAATGTACCACCAACTGCTGGTGGCTGATGGTAATAGCTGATGTTTGGCTTGGCAGGACTACATGCTGAACACCCCGGGGAAAGAGATGGACCTGCTGCGAGTGACGGTGAAGGTGCCGGGAAAGCGACCGCCTCGTGCTGTACCTGCCTGCGGTCCTCCGGTCGGCCTCAATGGGAGAGTCAAAGACATGCCGGGGCCTGAGGGTCTTAGCCCAGGTTAAAGAATAAACACATTTTTTGCGTTGTGTAGGATGCGGGGTAATTTTAATTTCACCAAAAATGTATTTATGTACATGTACATGTACATCAGTTAGAAATCTATGCATCTAACTACTATTTTCCAACTATTGGAGGAATTATAAAAACAAACCTCACATGCCTCAGCTCTGTCTTCTCATATAAAGGCAGTCCTGATTCAAAATCTCCACAATGGTTTTTTTCTTTGTAAAAACACGTGCATGTGAGTGGGTGAAGCAGAACTTAATGACCCTGAGTAGGAATGAAAAGATATAGTTAAAAGAAAGAAAAGGTAAAAAAGGTAGAGTTTGGGAAAAACAGGGATCAGAACTATAGCAAGTGCAAGGTCCCTTGGATTTAAGACTTTTTGTAAGAAGAAAATTGCAAGAGAAGGCAAAACCTTTGCAAAAGAACATCATGAGGAATTTTGCAAGTTTTGCAAGAGTATGTGAAACACCTCACAATCTATTTAGTAATACTGTATGTTTTACTTTCTTTGGTGTACATAAAGAATCAGTGATGTATTTATTTTCATCTCAGAAACTCTGTTTTACATTTATATTTTGCCTAAATGACCCTGTTATTAAGTATATGCTTGCTATCATCTCTGTAGTTCCTGTAAGTGCTAGTAGTCTCTTGCAAGTGGAGGAAATGGAAGGGCTGGGTGGTGCACTCTTCCTGAGGAGTAACAGGGGGTTGCAGCGATGTCCCTCCACATTATCTAACCATGCTCAAAGTGTTGGTGAGTAAAGGACCTTAGTATGTGCACAATGTCTTTGTACCAGATTCATGTAACCCACTACATTTTCCTGTGCTCTTGTGACTAGACTCTGCAGTTGAGGGAGTCTCCAGCTCCTCCTCCACCAAAGATGTAGGTTCTGCCTCCCCAGTGACTGATAGGAAGAAACATCGCAGGAAGAAAAGCATGAACCAGAAAGGAGATGCGACCACTGGCCAAGCAGATGGTAAACTGGAGCAACTCTAAATGTGTTTTTATATTCAGCATTCAGCAAGACCTAATAATAAAGATAATAATCATATTCAGATATTTTAGATAATATTATTATAGATGAATAACTTTTGAAACTTAATATGTGCTTTTCAACAAGTAATATCTATTATTTCCTCTTTGTCTCTCTTTGTTTTTTTCATGACCTCCTCTCATGCAGCCAAACGCAAAATGTGGAAACTTAAAAGCTTTGGTAGCTTAAGAAACGTAAGCAAGACAGGTAATGTTGATCTGTCACACATCTTTCGAACACTGATTGACCGTGTACATGTCAATCTGCCTGTGTTGGTTCATGTAACATCAGGGAAAGACAGTCTATCAACGTATATCAAGCTTTGCAGCAGCATGGCTGAATTCAATTGGCATTTTTTTTACATGCATATATATTTTTATACCTTTATGAATGCAACCTTTTTTCATATAGATCAAGGTTTTGGTCATATTTGAACAGTTCACTGAGAGAAAAAGAATAATTTTAGTCAAACCCAGATGGTGCACTGATACATGGAAAACTAATGCTGCTGAAATGTTTGCTTCCATCTGACTGGCATAATTTTTTGCATGGGCAAAATAATGTCTAATGAAAAATCTCTGTGATGTGTTAATGTATGTCTGTGTCAGATGAGGATAACTTCGACTTCCTCATCGTGTCGAGCACTGGCCAGACTTGGCACTTTGAAGCCCAGAGTGTTGAGGAGAGAGATTCTTGGGTCCAAGCCATCGAGAGCCAGATCCTGGCCAGTCTGCAGCTGTGTGAGAGCAGCAAAAGCAAGGCAAGAAAGAACAAAAGGCATACAGTGCACTTTCTGTACACAATGCATTCACTCTATTTTACAATGATGATTTATTTTTGAAAAATCCGTATTGTCATTAGTTTGGTATATAAATTACGTCATACTGGGTTACTAACCTGCAATTCATCATGTTTTACAAAATACATGTAGTAGAACATAAACCAAACAAGTAAAAGAAAAAGTTGGTAAAAATTTACATTAATGTGTGAAAAGACTACTTTCACAAACACATGCAGATATATAATTCTGCATCAACATATATTTCTGGGCAGTTATACTGATATAAATCCAACCAAGAGATTTTTTCTCTTTGCTTTTAATTTGCTCCATAAGTTCCAATATTCTCAATATTCAAAGTACAAAGTAAACATTTTTCCTCTATGGACATTTTTTCATGGATCTGATAATGTTCATAATACATTCTATTTCACCAATCCAATGCACATTACACATGAGTACAATTTGTGGGCAAGTGCCATATAGATTTCTCCCTTCAACACAAATGCAAATAAATCACATTGATTACTCCCACATTTATGACAAATTACACAATAATATGAATATTAGAAAAACTCATGATGTCCCTTTTTGAATTACATGGCCCAAAATGTACCTGCTTGCATCAGGGAGGCTAGAGTCATACACCTGAAGTTTATTTTTATGCAAATCTGGTGGTGCAGCGCAATACTTGGACCCACATTGGCATGAAATTGTGCCTCGCTTCCATCTGCTCCGACTGCCTCTTATTGCAAGTCAACAGTATAATTCTTAAGGCTTTAGTTGCCAGGGGCAGACACAGAGAATAAATAGTTTATATAATAAAATCATTTTGGGGTGCAGGATATGTTTGCTGAGTGAAACCTGAGCTCCATCAAGGACATAAACAAAATTCCAACAGTTTCTTTTTTTTTTTTTTTTTTGGACAATCATAATCAATATTTTAGTTAACTGTAAACTAAAGTATTACACCCACGTTATTGTACAAATATCGAGTCAGTGTATCCAAACATGACTCAAAAAAGGCAACCCTCCTATTTTTGCCAGCAAGACATAGACAACACATAGTAATAGTGGGGATGGATATTTTGCACTACAGGTTGCCAAACTAGGTGGTATGATTTGCACATCATTACGCTATCTCCTAAAATGTAAACTGAAATTTCAGCATTATCTGCTGTCTAATCTTATTGTGTGCTGCACATTTACACCCTGGGACTCCTGGAAAAGAACAGTTTTCCCTCAGGAGAAGCTGACCTGGACTCTTCTCAGCCCATTAGGAAACTGCAGCTAATACGATCAGCCAAAGTCCGCCCTCTCCAGTGCTGCATGTGTCAAACTAACAAATGGGCTAGGCCGGTTTCTGTTCTTGAGTGGGTAGTATGTCCTGGTGTGACATTAGTTCAATCATCTCTAAAAATGATAATTGCCACTGATATAATGATTATGAATGATTACCTAAATCCCATGATGCATGTCTTTATGAGAAAAGAATCTCCTAGGAGGTCATAACCCTTCATTTTACAACTTTAAATGGTCATTATAATGATTGTAGCCGTCTACCACAGCTTTTTCACAGGTAGGTTTGGAAATGATAATCATTGTTTATAGTAATGAGAGCCATGAGTGGAGGTAATATCAAGCAGGGAAGCTATCTGGTGTTTCTTTCATTTTAACCATACATTCATATATATATATATATATATATATATATATAT